>JAOQGH010000019.1:72711634-72770149 GCA_025769975.1 Gallinago jamesoni
GGGGGAGCGCCCCGCTCCCCGGGGGAGGCCGGCGGCGGGACAGCAGCCAGGCGGGTCGAAGGTACAGCGGAACCCGCCGAGCCCCCTCACACCGAATCGCCGACCTCCCCAGGGGTCCTTTTCCTCCAGCGTCTCTTAGCTGTCCGGGGCGCGCCCGCCCGCCCGCCAGCCCCGTAGGGAAGGGTTGTGTGACGTCATCGGCGTGCGCCGTCACCGCCGGAGGCCCCCGCGCACGTGTCTCCTAGGCGACCAGCGGCCGCCGCCGGGCAGCATGAGGCGGCCCAACCTTCTCCTCACCGGTGCGGGGCGGCGGGGCCGGAGGGTGCCAGTGCTGCTCGGGCCGCTTGGCCCCGGCGGGGCTGCTGGGGTGCGGGCGGGGCCTGGGCTGGGGCGGCGGGGGGAGGCCCTAGCTCTCCTCACAGTCCGGGGCGCGGGTTTGGGGTGCGAGTCCCCCTGTAGCCCTGTCTGAAAACCTGGGGCTTCTCCGTGTTAGTTAGAGCCTTTAAACGAGGCAGGTTTTACTTTTGCGCTGTCCTGGTTAGAATAACACTGTTGCACAAAGTGAGTTTTCTTCGTGGATTTTGTTTTTAATTTCCAGATGTTGCTCCTATTTGGTTTTTTCCTGTCATGTAGCTTTTTGCCCCGTTCTTCTTATGCGAACTAACCATCATTGGCTGACAAAAGTTTCCTTTTTGACTCCTTAGGAAGTTATCTGAAGAGGTCTTACGCACTCCTCTCTAACCGTTCTATATGGGGTTTTCTCTTCAGGCACGCCGGGTGTTGGGAAAACCACGCTCGGAAAAGAACTTGCGTCAAGAACTGGGATGACGTATATTAATGTGGGTGACATGGCAAAAGAAGGTAGGCCATAGGAACAGTCCGTCAAAGTACTTCAGAAATTTCTGCTTTGTGTAACAATGTGCTTCTAGCACATGTATGCTATATTAAATGAAAAGGCAGGGGATTTGCTTTAACAGAAATACTTTTGGAGGCATGAATTAAAAAAATCGTTTATGGAATATGTATATATTGTAGTATAATTTGTATTAAGTGATTAAGTATACGTAGTATACTTTGTATTAAGTAATAAATAAGTATTTATTATAAAGTATAATAAGTAATTATATAAAGTAATAAATATATATTAAATATAATAAAGTCATAATAAAGTAATATATAATCTAAAGCAATTATAAAGTAATAAATAAGCTTATCTTTATATGCATTTGTAAGCAAAGTCTTCCTTGCTCTCAATGCTGTCTTTTGTTTGCATCCTCCTGAAATAAACATAATGATATAAATAATTCCAATAACTGCTGGTACTTCATGAGCTTCCACAAATTATTTTTGCTGCAGGTGAACTGTATGAAGGTTTTGATGAGGAATATGATTGTCCGATTTTGGATGAGGACAGGGTAAGTCCCACATCAAAACCTACCATTTTTGTATTTTAACTTTCTGTAATTTCAGATAAATTCACCTGGTTTTGTTTCTTTTGTAGGTGGTTGATGAACTAGAAGATAAAATGAGTGAGGGTGGAGTTATTATCGATTATCACGGCTGTGATTTTTTCCCTGAACGGTGGTTTAATATAGTATTTGTACTTCGTACAGAAAATTCAATTCTGTATGATAGACTCGAAAGCAGGTATGTCACTGGAGTAAATAAGGAGTGAAGTACTGTTGTGGGACTTCATCAGAGATTTTTCTAGGGTATAAATTACTGATTCTCTATAAAATCATTTGTAGTTCTCTGCATATCTGAGACTCTTCTGGTACTGCTCTTGTTTTCTAGGGGCTACAAAGGGAAAAAGCTGGAAGACAACATTCAGTGCGAAATTTTCCAGACGCTTTACGAGGAAGCTATGTCATCATATAGAGAGGAAATTGTACACCAGTTACCCAGCAACACTCCAGAAGACCTAGAGAGAAATTTGGATCAGATTATGCAATGGATTGAGCAATGGATGAAGGACAATAACTGACATTTGGTGGAAAAGTAACTCTGCTGGATCGCTTCATGGGAGGGTTTAATAAACGATGTACATTGTTCTTGCACGATAAATTAAAATCAATTTAACTGTAACTTGATATGGTTGGGGAATAGAAGGTGGTTCAGAATGGCCAGGTTGTAAAGCTTTGGAACAGCTTCTGAAGCACTCTGGGAGATACACACAGGAGAACTGACACAGTGGAAAATCATCACCAAATGACACGGCTGCCCTTTGTAGCAGGAACTTGCTTCAGTTGTTAAGAATTTTTTTGGAGCTTACAATTAAAACCAAACCTTGCCCCCACAGGAAAAGTGTGCAATCCTGGTAACTGATGGCAGTTGAGGCACTTGTGTTTTCTAAAGGCTATAACAGCCTCCTGAAAAGGAGTTCATCTGTTTCTGAATTTTTAGGCTAAAACCTGCTATACTTCTCTGTATTCCTGAATACATGGAGGGAGTGTAGAGTGAGGGGAGTGTGGTACAGTTTAAGGAGGGTGCTTTATTTTAGAGGGAAGAGAAGTGACGTGACAAGATATATTTTAAAATTATTATACAGAGTTTTTGGAATTATGATAAACATTGGCTCATTCTACACTGGTGTAGAATATTAAGCAATAAGTTTTTTTCCTCCTTTTCCTCTTAATATTCTCCTTCACCCACTGCAATCATGGAACATATTTGGATATTTGTCACTCTAAGCGTATCAAGGAAATACATCATTTGGCAGGATTTTGTAGAAAGTGCTTGCTAATAAACTTTTTATATACACGGGTTTGAATAGTAAAACTCTTTTTATTTGCTCGGAAAATACTATTTCCAGCCTCCCGGGGAGCTGTGGGATGGCGTTCCGGCTGCCCGCGGCGGGACGTGCTGCTCCCGCCCGCTCCGGGGCGGGACCGGCAGCGCGGAGACCGGGCGGGCAGGTGGGTCGGGGGCTCCGGCAGCGGGAGGGGACCGGGAAGAGGGGGCTGGAGCGTGGGAATATCACGGGGAGGGGGGAGTTTGGGTCTCCGAGGCGCTTCCACCTGTCCCCGGCTACCGCCACCCCCCTTCCTTCTCGCCGGCAGATGCGTCCGCAACCAGAGGTTTCACTTTAATGTTTTTGTTGATTTTTTTTTAATTATATAACTTTTTTAATCTTTAATGCTCCGCTGTGTGGCAGGAGCGATGTTTTCCGGCAGAGCAAACCCGCATTGGAAGCGGCCACGCACCGACAGCTTCACATTTTTCACTTCCATGTTGTTTTGCTGCTTTAATTACGGAGTTTTTTCTGTTTTTCTAGGCAAAACACTTGTTTCGCGGGAGGCACTGCCCACATTGCCAGTGAGTGAAGTGCTCTCAGTAGGGGGGGGAAAAAAACCCACAAAACCAGGAGGTGAAGATGGAGGAAGCAGAAGAGGATGACATGACGTGTGGAGACTTGGGAAACGGACTTGGGAGGAGACCTGGAGGTGTTTATGAAGGGGAAAATTTACAAAACGCCTATTCATTTAGACCTAGGAAGGGATCTAGAAAGGTTTGTAATTCTCTCTTGTCAGCAAAGAGAGGGGAAGAAAGTGATGCCGCAGCTCTCCCCGGTTCAAAACGGAACAGCCTTCACGATGGATCATCCAGAAACGGTTCGACCCGACAGAATAGCGGCGGTAAGAGTAATTTGGAAGTTAATTACTCACTGTGAGAATAACCTCTGCGTGGCAGAACTGCCTCACGGTTCAGCCGCTTCACCAGGTGCCACCAAGTCCGATTCAAACCGTTTGCCTTCGAAATCCCTGAGGGATTCCAAGAAATGTGTGTGTGCGTGGCGAGCCCGGCAGGGTGGCTGGTGCAGCCTCCTGGTCTGCTGCTCCGCTCGCACAAAGGGGATGCTCAACAGCACTGAGGAAGGCAGAGGGAGTCTTCTGCGCCCAGATCTTCCTCCCAAAATATTTTGCAGTGGAATTGATTTTCCGTGAATGAGGCTGCGGCACTTCTTAGTGTAAAATGAATGGTTTTAAAACGTTTGGTTTGGCATTTAGCAGAAAGCATCCTGCATCCAACGCCGGAACGTGCTGCCAGGGGAAGTGGTGGAATCACCATCCCTGGAGGTGTTCAAAAGACAGGTAGATGTGGTGCTGGGGGACGTGGTATAGTGGGGATTTTGTCAGTGCTAGGTCAATGGTTGGACTCGATGATCTGAAAAGTCCATGATCTGGAAAGATGGAAAGTCCAGAAAGATGATCTGAAATTATTCCTCCCAACCTAGACAATTCTAGGATCCTATGTGTTGTTTTTCTATAAACACAGGCATGAAATTGAGTGGAATTGCTTGCATTCCTGGTTTGTTTAAATCTGTCTTCCTAGAGATTGTGTTTAAAGCTTACAGCTAAATACTCAAAATCCTGCTTGCTATTTAGTTGAAATTTGTGAATTGCCTTACTTTTAAGGTTAGGAAGCTGTTTTTAGAACCTGCACATCTCTGTTCTCCCAGTGTGGGCATTCATATTAATTTTTTTTGTGAAGACAACACTGCTGTGAGTAACATCAAGTATAGGCAACGCTGTTCATTACACTACAGATGCTTTGCCTTACATTTTTAGCCATTTCAAGTATTTTGGCTCCAGCGTTTCTGCCCAACTTGATTATTCCTCTCCTTTAGAACAAGTCCCCAGTGTCCTTTCCACACATGCTGTCCTCCCCTGCACCTGGGGAGGAAGAACCCCAGGCACCAATACAGGTTGAGGATGGATCTTCTGGGAAGCACTACTGAGGAGAAGGATCTGAGAGTCCTGGTAGATAGCACGATTCCCATGAGCCAGCAATGTGCCCTTGTTGCCAAAAGGGACAATGGGATCCTGGGCTTCATAGGCAAGAGTGTGGCCAGTAGGTCGAGGGAGGTCATTCTCCCTCTCTACTCTGCACTGGTGGGGCCACAACTGGAATACGGCATCCAGTTCTGGGCTCCCCAGTTCAAGAGAGACAGGGAACTACTGGAGAGAGTCCAGCATAGGGCAACAAAGATGATTAAGGGATTGGAGCACCTCCCTTATGAGGAAAGGCTCAAGGAGCTGGGACTCTTTAGCCTGGAGAAGCGAAGGCTGAGGGGAGACCTTGTTTATAAGTATCTAAAGGATACTTATAATGGATATTGGATGTTGGAGCCGGACTCTTTTCAGTGGTTTCCAGCGATAGGACAAGGGGCAATGGACTCAAGCTGGAACATAGGAAGTTCCACCCAAATATGAGGAAAAACTTCTTTCTGGTGAGGGTGACAGAGCCCGGGAACAGGCTGCCCAGGGAGGTCGTGGAGTCCCCTTCTCTGGAGATCTTCAAGCCCTGCCTGGGTGTAGTGCTGAGTGATGTGCTCTGGGCAACCCTGCTTTGGCAGGGAGTTGGACTAGATGATCTCTAGAGGTCCCTTCCAACTGTGACAATTCCATGATTCCATGATTCCATAGCAAGCAAAACCATGTCATTATTGGTTTCAGCATCTTCGGTGAGATGTTGCGAGAGCAGCGTAATTCCTCCCAGTATCACTGTCCTTCTGCTGGTCTCTGTATGATGGGAAGTACCTAGGTCTTTCACACAGCAGTGTCTGTGAATGCATGACTGAAGTCCACATGAACCTGACTTGGATTTCATAGGAGGCTGCATCTTAACATCTCTCTGCAAGGCTCAATTTAAGAAAAACTCTATCAGTATTTAGAGGAATAGTGGATCTTGTGGGATACTCCACCACCATACTTGATCTTCGTCTCTTGAAAATGACCCCTACTTCTAAATACTGCTAGCTACTGTTGTGCTTAGTATGGTTCTTGAAAAGTTGCAGTCTAAAAGGAATCCAAAACATGAAATTATTTTTTCAGTCAAGACCGCAATTTTCTTGTGTTGTTTTTAAAGGAAATTCTGAAATCATTGTCATTATTTTAGGTCTCTGATCTTTTTTTCAACTTTCACTTTATTAGCTGTGGTACAATGTGTTCCAGCTTAGTATTTTATGTATTTCTTAAGTCTGTGTATTGGTTCCAGAAGAAAAAAAAAGCCACAAAGATGAAAATTCATCTCTGCTCACTACCTGTTTTCAGGGTAAAGAAAATTCTCCTGTTTTCTTTTGTAAATATTTTACTATCTCATCTTTTACTGTCTCCTGTCAATCTTACAGAATCTAATACTGAAGTGTCAAATGAAGAGCTAAAGCAACAACTTCGGGAAGCTCTAGAGGTTAGTAACTGCCAAGAGCGCAAGAGAGCTGCTCTTGAAATCTGCATTTCCTTGTAATTTAGCAAAATAAAGCACAGTGTGAAGATCTCAGCATGCCCAGAATCTTGGATGGGTTCAGGTTCTTGAAATTAGAGCGTTGGAAATCTCATTAAATTTTATGCCAGGAAATTGCGGCGCGAGATGCAGTTTATACTCTGGATTTTCATACTCTGGGCCAGGGGAGTACTTCTAAAGATGTCAAGAATATTAAAAGGATTGTACTCCTTTTCTAACGGGTTTTCTTTTTTTTTTTTCTAATTAAGCTTTGGGCCTGAAAATCTGAACTGTAAACAGAACAGTCTTTGCATTTTGACTGCATTTTTGTGGAAAGGTAGCTAACTCCTACATTTTAACTCTACTGTGGTTAAGTGTGTTGATGTGTTGGCATCAGGTCAGGCAGAAATAGCAGGATGATCTCGGCTGTGGCAGAACACATTTCATTTGCACTGTGTTCTTTAACCTCAGGGTAGCTTATGGTGGGTCATTTACAGGCTCTCTTAGCATGAAGAGCCTCCAGTGTGCAGCAAGTTAAAATGTCACTATCAATCAGACAAAACTGATAATTTGCCACTGCTCCCAGATACAACTTCAGTATCAGTAGCTGGGAAGAGCAATGAAGAAAGTTTTGTATGACCACAAGTGAACAACTGAGTGACCCGCATGGGGTTAAGAAAGATAAGTGTACAGAGCAGTAAATTTTCTTCTAACACCTGGAAATTTAAAAACTGCTTTTATTCTCAAGGGGAAAATGTTCATAAAGAGGTGATTGGGATGCACCTAGAGCAGGCATCTGTTTTGCTGTTGTTCTTTTGCTCTAGACAAGTAATGGTTTTGATCTAACAGTCCTAACGTGGTATCTGTGCTCTAGAGTATGGATATTTTGTATAATATATAGTACGTATATATAGTACGTTATATGAAGGTATCATTTATATTTTAATATATATTTGTAATATTTACTCTCTTTTGTATCTGTTGCATGTATTTGCATGAATGTATATCTGCTTGTCTGTTTTCCTTACTTATTTTAAATCTCCAGACCTATGTGGGTATATACAACTTCTTTAGCAAGGAAGAACTACAGTATTTGGTGGTTTATTTTCCAAACATGCTTGAAGAGCACAGAAAGAATAATTATTAGAAGTATTCTTCTTTAAGGATTTTGTGCTAACATGCACTGTTAACATTTATTCATCGCAAGCAAGCTGTTAGAGAAGAATCATATTTGTTTTCCGAAGAGGGCAAATTTACATTGCTGTTACAGTCGAGTTTTAACAGGATTAGCTTGGCTTTTACTCAGTGTACCTATTTTATTTTGCTTCAGGAAGTTGAAATGTTGAAAGTTGAGATTGAAGCAGCACAAAGACAGCTTGAAGGAAAAGATGAAGCCCTAAGAATTCTGCAGAGCATGGTAGGAGTTGTTCAGAAATCATTTCAGTACCTAGTGGTAAAGGAAAGAAGAGAGGAGAGATCTTCCTGTCACTCCTCATCAAAACTCCCCAAACCATAAGTTCTTCCCAGGGCTATAATTTAAAGCATTGAGTCTACAAGTATCTACAGACTCAGCTTCAACAATTTACTACTTTTTCTGCATGGAACCATTGCAGTTACTTAAGGAGACTTTACTGTTGTAGAAAATTCTCATAATTTTATCTTTGAGGATCTTTGAAGATTTAGCTATTTTAACTTAGAAATATATGACTGCCTTTCCAGTCCTTTAAATAACAGATTTTGCCAGTGCTTGAAATTCTGCTGCAAAGCATTGATATTTTCAGTTAACTTCTGTTGTCTTAGAGGACATTACGCGTTAGGTCAGTCTTTTGTTCACAGTTTGTAAATTTTTTTTAATTATCAGAATGAATTATGTTGAACTCACTTCCTGTTTTTTAGCCTACTTGCATAATCCATTTCCGAGTTCTGGAGTTTATACCCTGAGACGTTCTTAGTAAGTTACACCTGGATCAAAGTATAAGTATGCTGTAACCAGGTTTTTTAACAGCTGACTTTGTGGACAAGCCCTAAAGAAGATATAATCTCACTTTAAATGACGCTATGTTTTTCAATAGAAAAAATTATGGGATTGAAGCACAACTTCGTTATGCAATGTATCTATTTAGTGACTTGAAATTAGAAACCACTGGGACTTAAAAGCAAGTTGCTACTGTTTGTAATTTTGCACATTCCTGTTTAAGAATATGAATTCCTCTTGGTGTAAAACTGAAAATTTGTCTAAAACCAAGTTTAGTAAATTTAATAACAGGATTTGACAGAATTGTACTTTTTCCTTTTTTGCAGGCAGTATTTAATAAAGCCACTAGTCATACAAAAGCAATGCTTCAAAAAACTGAGGAAGAAAAGAGAACTTTAGAAAGGGTAAGGGTGTGTGTTTCCTTCCCACCTGTGCAAAAACATCGTTCATTGCTATTAATAGCGGGTTATCAGAGTGCTTATTTAAATCAGTACAGATTGGCTATTAGTTCCAGGGTTGGGGTTTTTTTTAAAGCATTTTTATTCCTTTTTACTGGAAAGGGAAAATGTTCATGTATAACTCTTCTGATCTCAGTGTTTTCATTGTGTGTACCTGAAAGTTAGTAGAGTTCTCTCTGTACTTTCAGTTGGTATTTGTTGTGAGTTTCAATCAGTCATAGCGAGTTGCACTATTTCTTAGTTATTAAGCTGGAACTTCCCAGCGGGTCTAAGAAATGGGTGCATAATTTTCATAGGGAAGGGGGAGAGGAGGAGGAAGGTCTACTTGATTAGATAGAGTTTTATGCTTCTCTTATATATGTTATATATATAACTTATATATGACTTATATATAACTTGTAGAGTTTTATGTTTCTCTTCCTATGTGACTTTCCCAGAGAATAGTAAGGGGACAGGGAAATGTGACAGCCTGGGTTTGTTTTTGTTGTAAGCCACTGCAAGCTTATGTGTGTGCATGCAACACAGTCTGGAATGCACAGCTCAGTGATGCAGAAACTTCTTGCTGCCTGTACCAAATGTATTTTTGACAGTGTCACAGATTGTCCTCATCATTGGTCTCCTAGATCTCTGCCAGTGCCAAAATCAGCAGCAGCAGCTCCTCTTCTTCCTTTCAGTGGGAGCCTTGTGATGAGCTGCTGATTACACAGGAAATGAAATAAATATTTTTGTTTCCACAGGAAATAAATATTTTGCAATGGGAAATTGAATTTGACCAGGATAGATTTAAAAACATAGAAGACACATGGACAGAAAAATATGACAGGTATTTGATTTGCACTGTGTATCTTTGTGGATTTTTTTAATTGTACAGAACACTTTATGTCATCTTTCCTGTGTTCCAAGTTTGCTACATCAGGTTTTATGGAGTTTTTCTGTTTTCCTTATTTCCTTCCAGATTTAGAAAGATTAATTCCATTTTCATGCCAGTCACACTTGTATTTTTTTCAATTAAAACTACTAAAATTATTCAGTGTTGATTCTCTGGTGTATATATAAGCTAGCTTTGCTAAGGCTGAGTTTCCATTTTCATCCTGTTACGTTATGGTGTTAGCCAGCTGGAGCCAGACTGTCCTTATTTACTTTAAATGTAAATGAGGCATAGGAAATAATGGTATGTGTGTGCATGTGGAAATACCATTTGCTGGTTAATCATTGCTTTATTTTCTTGCATTGTAGGTATGAGCATACGTACAGAGTGCTTTTAAGAGAGGCAGATCAACTGGTTCTTTGTTTAAATAAGAGTTGCTCTGGACGGACAGCAGGTGTGGTTAGGCAGGCAGAAGATGCCAGAGGCACTAAACTAAAAAGGCAATAACAGACCTCTGTTATTCACTTATTCAAATGTAGAAATGATATTTGTGAAGCCCACCCATCAGAACTACAATTATTTCAGCAGAGATTTTTATTTAAATTTTTCAAACTTAGAACCAAAAAATAACCCAGAAGTTTACCTGTTTGCCTGTTAACTAAGTTATACTTGTCAAGGGATACCTCTTGAAAAACTCTTTGGCTTTTCTGGCTTAGGAGACTGGACGTGTAGCCAGGTAGTCTGGAGCAACTAAACTACTGTTAACTGTTAATAGCAAGAGACATGGCTTCTGAAAACTGCAAGCCAGGAGCTCAGTTCACTTTGCATAAAGGTTTTCTGGTATCTCAGTCAGCAGGATGAGAGGAGTATGCATTTCCCTTTGTTTACTCAAGTTAAATAATTCAGGTTCCTATTTAGTTTTAAACAAAACCATGAGTTTACAGTATGCTGCATTTACTGACAGCTGAAGAGATGCACCAAATAAATTGTATTGCTTTAACGTTCAGGACTTTAGATTGCCACTTTCCTACTCAAGAAGGAAATACTTAAATACTTCAAAGAAAAACACATTATAAATGCATATTGTACGTCCTCAGGTTTCAACGCTTGAAAGTGCAGCTGTTCTTGAGAACAGCGTTAACATTACAGGAAGTTTACTTTCTAAAATGTAAGACCAGGGTTATGTTGTCACATGTCCAGTAACAATTTTGTTCTTTCAAGGAACTAAAATATTTCTAGCGCGTGTTCCAGAGGTTCATAAATGCAAATTTCTTCGAGTTTCTACTGGTAACACGCTACTTAAATTCACCTCTTGTTAAACTCTGAAGTTGTTGGCACCTTCTACTTCCACATGAATGATTTTTTTTTAATTTTTTTTTTAAATTTTATTTTTCTTAACGTTCACTTGAACATACTTGGACACGTTTGAATTGGTTGTGTGAGGGTGTGGTGTCGTGAACAAGGCGAGTCTGTTTGAACAGCGCACGCTATCTGGGCTGCAGAGAAACCTCTCTACGAGCGCAGAGGTTCTGGGTTCTGCTGGCTGCAGAGCCACCTGCAGCCTGGAGAGCGAGGAGTTGACTCCACAGAAGCCAAGCCTGGTGCAGGCTGCTTCCTTAGCCGTGGTTCCGTGCCAGGCAGACCAAGCCCGCACACAGAACTTTCTTCAGAGAGTTAGGAGAAGCTTTAGGTTGCTTATTGGCCCCTGGCTAGCGGATTTGGATCTAACAGCATACTACATATTATTGGTACAGATACTGTTGCAGGAAAAAATTTACAATCTTTTCCATAAATTACAAGGGAGGAAACTGCTTGTATAATGTTGGGTGGATATCTTGTTCAAACCGAATACTCAGCTCTATTCAGTGTTGATTTTTTTCCTCAATCTTGTCAGCAATATCTCAGCAAATTAAAATACTAGGTACAGTGTTTTAACAGGCTAATTTCTTTTTCATTTGATTGCCCATTTAATTTTTTTTTTTTTTTTAAAAAAAGATAACAGACTTATTGTAACTTCTGCAGGATATATTGTGAAAATGCAGCTCTTAAGGAAGCATTGAAACTGAGAACAGAAGAAGTTAGAACTCTTAAAGCTGAAAATGCAAGTAAGTAATCAACAGCTATTCCTCTTCCCATACTGTTTCTCAGGAATAATTCAAGAGTTAGCTATGAAGGAAGCTTTCTGTTGGGATAAGTCTCTTGTTACTGGCAGATGATATTAGTGGATATGCAGATACCTTCTTTAAACAGAGTTTTGTGTTTGTTTTTCTTCTCACACTGTCACTTGAAGTGAAAAAAAAAACATTAAATGATAGGAAAATTCAGGTACGTCTAGCTGAAAGAATAGACCAGGTGTGAAAGAAATACACCTATCTTATCTCATTGGCGTGGTGACACCTTGGGCGTGGAGGGAAACAACTGGTCCATGCTCCTGGTTGTGGTCTGGAATGCAGCAACAACAACCAGGGGAGCCACCAAGTGCTTCTACAATGTCAATCTGTGTCAGAGACGTTCTTTTATACCATACCCACTTAGTGATTCCCATAGCACAAACTTTGAGGTGTTCAGCCTGTCCGCTTTATAGTGGAGGTTTTCCACTGCAGGTTGTGCAGGCGCCTGGCTGGGTTGGATGGCTCAAGCACTTTTCCTTTACTTTTGGTTTCCAAAAAGCTTTAAAATAGCTAACATACATCATTATTTTCCCAATGTTGTGCTATTCTAAAAGACCTTCTGCCTTAGTTGTAAGGATGCAAAGGGATGAGCTCATAGTAGTGAGGGAGAGTAATATATGCGATGGTATCTCTGCAAGTGGGTCTAGGAGAACACAGGAGAAAAGATAACTGGAATCTGAGTTTCTAGATCTACGTTGTTTCATCCCATTCCCAAACTGGTGCTTATACTACAGAACCATTTAATTTGGGTTTGGTTAAATCCAGAAATTAAGAAATCAGAGCATCAAACTTCTTAATCACTTTTCTTGTTTTATTTTGTAGTCCTGAATCAGCAGTGCTTGGAATTTCTTGCCATGTTGGATGTGAAACAACAGAAAGTTGTTCAGGAAAACATGTCCTTGAATAAAAGTGACATTACAGATTTTACAGGTCTTGAAGTAAGTATGACTTCCATGTTTTTCAAAATGGCTGATTGAAAGATATGTTTATATTCAAAATTTCTGGATGAATTTTGCTTACTGATTACTTAAGTGTTTGTTTGGACTCATTTTTAGCTAATGACAGTATGCCCCTGCATGCCTGTTAATCAGTTTTCTAATTTGTCATGCGTTGTGATTCCTATCTTGCAGAGAAAGAACAGACAGAAGGAGCACCAGGCTATTTTTCTGAAGCCAGCATGCTTATTTTTTTCCTTCTTAATATCTCAGTTCTTAACTCCTATGCCTATTGCTTTGAGTGAGAAAAAAAATCTAAGCCGGCGTCTCTTGGATTGCGTTGTGTATGGAGATACAGTATTTAACTGGTGATTTGTTTTTGACTTCAAGCTGGCAGTTCTTGGAGCCTGCACCTGCAAAACTTCTGGGGGGCAGCCTTGTCCCTGTGCAAAAATGGCAGCTGTAACCCGAAAGCAACTTCTTCATCTCAAGCAAGAGGTAACGGAGCTTGGCTTAGATACGAGCAAGCAGACAGATGCTTGTGCTCAAAACCAAATAAAGCCAGAGGCACTCTGCTGAAGCTTACACAAACTAATGGCTCTAAAAGCAAGAAAACTTCACAGAAATAATGTAATGTTCATTTGTAGTGCTTGTAACGCCCTAACTTTTGCTGACATAAAACTGTCATTGTGATACCAATCAGATTTACTACTGAAAAAACCCCAATTATTTCTCATTCTTTTTTTCTTCCACATGTATTTTTTAATCTAAAAGTATGTATACACTCTGTAAATGTAAACACACAGTGTGAGTGAGTGTGGCCCTACTGCTGGTGGGGATGATTCCCCTTTCCCTTCCTTCCTGGCAGTGTCTTCCACCCCTCCCTCATGTTGACATCAGCAACCACAGACCCCCTCAACCAGATAGGTCAGGAAGCTGATCTTGCTGAAAACTCTGTATTTACATCACCCTTAAATCAATAATGTGATTTTCAGGCTCTTAAGGTTTTTAATTTAGTGACATCTTATATTTTTAGATAGAAATATTTTTTTTTGAACTTACATTTGACTCTGCAAATGTGGCAGCCATCCTCATGCAGAAGTTCCAGCTGACATACTGATTTTGAAAATAAGCAGTCATGTCCTTTTTGTACTAAATTTATTACCCCTGACATAGATACCATTCTTTTGTTCCTTGTGCTGCTGGCCCAGCCAGCATGGGACATTGATGTGCTCCTCAAGATCTTCTGTATGTGCAGGGATAAAAAGGTTGTGCTGGCAGCTTGTCTGTGTAGATGGGTGGTGGTGTGTGCATGCAGAGAAAAGCAGGGGTAAGGATTTGTGTACACATTTCAAAATGCATTTCTTAATGTGGCAAGAAGGAACTTAGTTTGGTTTCTACTACTTCTTTGATTTTATTTATTTAAAAGTTGTCTGTGTTAATGGCTTTGGTCTGTCTCTCTATACATTTCAAACCTTGCTATGGCTTCCACGTTGCTTAATACACTGTACATTTTCTGTGACTTAAAACCAGGTTGAAAATCTGAAGAAGAGTAAAGATGAAGCTTATGTAATGGCAGATGCCTTCAGAATTGCATTTGAGCAGCAGCTGATGCAGAGGAAAGACCAAGCCCTGAGGCTTGCAGAATTGATAAAGGTTAAGAAGGAAACGAAATTTATGAACTGGAGGCGTCTGAAAGAAGATGGTAACTGGGCATGCTATGTACCTGTAATGGTTGAATAGAAATGAAGTTAGCTGACAAGTGGCACAGGCAGATCTTACTGTATTAAATGTATGGTTTGGTTTAATTGGTAATGGAGGCTTCTGAAGAATGGAAAAAAAAAGTTATGTCAAAACTGTAAATACTTTAAATAGTTTGTAATGTAGTTGAAGAGTTTCTACTGGAAGCTTTGCTTGTGTAGGGCAGGGTGTCTATATATACATGGAAAATATAAATACTACTGTAGGATGTTGGAGCTAGGCTAGTCTAGGCTTTTAATGTAAGCCTTTTTATTACACAACTGTATTTTTATTACAAACTGTATTATCTGAGTAAAAACATGGTAGAACAAATAAGCTGTTCTCCATGATGACAATAACCTTGTGGATATTAAAATATGTTTATTCTGAAAACAGCACAAAAACCCTAACATCTGGCAAGTTTAGCCTGGTCATCTTAGATGCTATCAGCAATTTAATGTGCTGGTTTTCTTCAAATGATCTCTATGTTAGAGTTAGGGAAGGAGGAAGAATGCAAAAAATACATGCTGAGTTTTCATTGAACTACTAAACAGTAGTTTTATATTATGTATGTGTACCTACATCAATATTTTTTACTCTTCTACTTCACATGGTCATCCGTGTGTTACAAAGCACTCTAGAAGAGGAAGAATTCTTATTACCCTTTTCTTCTTTTAAAAAAAAAGGATAAGGAGAGGTATTTAAGTGCGTATTTCATGGTCAAAACCATCGCAGAATTTAGGAATGGCAGTTCAAGGTACATTGGTGCTAGATGTTGACCTAGAGGTGCCAGGCTTAGAAGCTTGGTGGGTCTTCTAGATTCTTTGAGCAGCCTGAAACAGCACACGTCTTGAGTATTTGTTTCCCCTACCCCAATGTCATTGTTTCCCACCTCTACATCCTGAAACATACATTTCCTAATTTTAATGTCTGTTAATATTTTTAGAAATCTTAGAAACTATTGAACAGCTTGTGTCAGAACCCCTCTTTTTTTTTTTTAGGCTACCTACTGTTCAAAAACAAATTACCACAAATTATTGTTTAAGTAGAGTGTTAAAGTGTATTTTGCATACGGCAAAAAGTATTTTATTTTTGGTTTGCCCCTATACACATTGAAAGGTCTGTTTAGCCCCTAAGTGATGCTAAGGGTGGTGCTGCCGTGTTATGTAGTGCAGGAGAAGATGTAGCTTGCATTGACCTTTTAGAGGAGATTGTTTGAATCCAGTTTTACTCTGAAGTAGGTTTTCTCTTCCTAAGTTCCACAGTTCACCTGCTTTTGTTTTCCTTAGGACATGTCAAGTTGCAAGGGAACAAGAACAGGCTGGGACAGAAACTGTCTAGCCTGCTCTCGTCAGATGGGGACTGCAGAAAAGTTGAGGAGCTGGAAAATCCTCATGAGATCCTGAAAATGTTAATAGATTTGGTTAGTATTCTTAAGTTGTTCGTCATGAGTCCTGAGCGGAGTGAATGTAGCTGTTGATTTACGTAGGGTGCCCTGTTCTTAGCTGATAAATTTATTTCATGGAATCACGGAGTTGTCAGAGTTGGAAGGGACCTCTAGAGATCGTCTAGTCCAACTCCCCTGCCAAAGCAGGGTTGCCCAGAGCACATCACTCAGGACGGCATCCAGGCGGGTCTTGAAGATCTCCAGAGAAGGGGACTCCACGACCTCCCTGGGCAGCCTGTTCCAGGGCTCTGCCACCCTCACCGAGCTTTTCCTTATATTTGAGTGGAACTTCCTACATTCCAGCTTGAGCCTGTTGCCCCTTGTCCTGTCACTGGGAACCACTGGAAAGAGTCTGGCTCCATCCTCCCTCAACCCACCCTTTAGGTACTTGTAAACATAGCTAAGCTTTTCTTTTTTTTTTTTTTTTTAAATAAATACCCAGGTAAATGACAAAGAGGAGGCGCTGGCTCATCAGAGGAAGGTCAGTTACATGCTCGCTCGTGCGATGGAGATGAAAGAGGGCGTTTTGGAGCCGGATAAAGGACATGGCGCTCTGGGGAGCCCTCAGCACGAAGCGCCGGCTCTGTCGGGCCCCCTGGGCACCTGCTGCCACCACCTCCCTCCTCAGAACGGCCTTTCCTCAGGTCCCGGGGAAAAAACATCTGGAAATCCGGTAAAAACGCTTCGGAAATCACACTCCTGGCCGTCCGGGACGCCGCGCTGGGAGGAGAACGATCCGCGTGGGGAATCGGAGGAGACGGTGGTGATCTCTGTGTAGCCACGGACGGAATAAATGCGGTTTTAAACAGGGAAAAGTCCTAAAAAGGTGCTGTGGTGACATCGCTGGGGGCCGCTCGCCCTGGTCTACGCCCCTGGTCTTCGACTTCCTCGACCCCCACTACGCGGTCACGAGAGTGACGTATAACAGTCGCGTCACCGTGACGTAAAGGGGGGGGGGCGAGGTATGCTGCCTTTGCGCATGCGCGGGGGAAGGTGCAGGGCGGGGCCGCGCATGCGCGGAGCGGCGTCCCGGCGCGCAAACAAGGGGGCTGCCGCCGCCGCCGCCCCGAGGCTGCTGGCGGGGGAGGGGCCGCCTCTGAGGTGAAGGGCCGGCGGCGGCGGCTTCCCCCTCTTCCCCCCCTGCCCCTCGCCTGGCGGCCCGGGAGGGCAGCCCTGCCCCGCCGCCCTGGGGGTGAGGACGCGGGTACGGGGGCGGGAGGGGCTGGCGGGGACAGCGGCGGGGCGCTGAGGCGCCGAGCCGGGCGCGGTGCGGAGACGGACGGCCGCCTCCCACCGGCGGCCGCGGCCTACCGGGTGGGAGTCCCGGGGTTGGGAAAGGGGTGAGGGCCGACCTGTGCCGGCGTCTCCCGGGGCTTTCGGCTGCAGTAGGAGCCGCGGTTGGCCCGGGGGGCGCGGGTTTCCACCAGGGCTCTGGCTCCCCCGGGGATCGTCGCCTGGCGTTAGCGTTCCCCTCCCCGAAGTCGGTGTTGCCGTGTGGGTGCTGACTGCCTTTGTCTTCCCTGATCCGGTACGCGAGGGTATCTCCGCTGAGTAACGTTGCCGTTGAGCACTGAAACGTGTCTCTTCTGCCTGTCCTGTGAACTTCAGAACCGATAAGAGCGTCGTTAGTCAGAGAAACTTTGTGCCGTAAGGACCGTACAGCCTCAGGAGCGTGTAGTGAATCCCCTCTCTGCAAGTGGGAAACAATAACGAAACAAGAACAAACCCCTCTGGTCTTTAGCGTACAGTTTGCTGCTTGCACACTGACTGTCGCAGCTGTTTGTAGTACTCTCACAGCGCTTCGTGCTGCATACGATATGCTAGATTGCCTAGTGGATTAATTACAGAGTCACAGAATCCTCGTGGTTGGAAGGGACCCTTGAGATCATCAAGTCCAACCATTAAAAATTGCTCTTAGGGTTTAGAGATATTAGTGATGGTTTAGCTTGCTTCTGTTACGTTTATTTTGATACAGGATACAGAGCGTAATGGACACATGCCATACACTTAGAGGCATTTAATGTTCTAAGATGTAATTCTGGGTAAACTGGGAAGCATTCTCAGCCTGTATTTAAATGCAGACTATAATGGGAGAGAACTGGTATTAGTACATTCTGGAGAAATGAGTAGAGCACAGAAGAGGATCCAGTTGATTGCCAGTGCTAAATGCCATGAGTGTCTAGTGCTGTCTTGCTGAGGTCGTCTAATGAATATCTGGTTATTAATAATGCAGATGAGAATATTGAGGGAACATTGGTTTCCATTGCGGAATGGTCTTTCAGACCTGATGTAATAATCATGTTGTCGTGACTCATCTTGTAATGCTGAGTAATAAATGCTGATACCACTAACGATGGTGGCACTGTGGGCAGTGTGTGAGAGATGTGTTTGTTCTGTTGACCCAGCGGATCCCTCAGCTGTGGGCCTGGATGCTGATGCTACCACTGATATATTGCAGCACCCATGAAAATCGGTAATTGTTGACAGACATTTTTTTTCTGCGTCGTGTGAACGATACTGTTTTCTGTTCAGGAGAGCAATAATGAATTACTGTGAATGAAAGGAAAATCTTCATGGGTGGGAGATGAGGTTGGGATAGAGTTGTGTGATTGGTGTCAGTGATAACATCATAATGCTGTCAGTGGAGTTTTGTTCTTCTGAAGAAATTGTGTTGAACAAATAGAATGTTGCCTTTTAAGCAAAGCAGTTTAGGTTTTTTTACAGTGTGCCACGTAAGCTTTTCCTTATGTGTCTGAAAACTTCTGTAACTTATCTTCAGCCGCTGATTCAGCTAGTAAATTTGCAGCAGCAGCAGCCGCTGCAATTGGGGTGGATAATATGTTGTCTTGCTCAGCAAGAATCATTTTAACTTCTATTTGACAATGTTTAAGTTTTTCCACAAAGCATTTGCTCAGTTATAATGAACTTCCCTGTTATGTTGGTTGCTAATGATCTCTGTGGGCAGTTGTGCCCCTGAATTACTTTGTCTATAGGGCCCCAGCCTATGGATAGGTGCGTGGCGTAGGGATATTGGAGGGAAGGTAAGATGGAGAAGACTGCTAATTAAATAATTAAAGATCCTTAAATAATTAAATACACTTAAGGTTGGAGATGGGGGTCTACTGTGCTTGTTGCAGCACTTCTGTAGCTCTGTGAACTTCAATACTTATTAATGCTTGTGTTTGTATTAGGGGCTTTGTTCTAGTTATGGTAGTTGCTGGGTGGTAAGCTGGAAAAAAACACTTCAGTCGTCTTGTGACGATAAAAGCTTCAACACAGCTTCGTGCGTAGACGCAATGTAATGATTAAACACAGTGGTGAAACTGAAATAGAGTAGCTTTGCAGTGAGCAAGAAGACTTCCCTGATAACCTAAAATTAAGATGGCTACCGTGGTCATTTTTATGGAGTGAAGACTTCTGTGCATATATGTGTGTGTTTCTTTATCTCTAACCTGATCTTGTATTTCCCTCCTTCCCTTTCCTGTTCCCTCCCTTTATCTTTAAGTAAGAGTTTGTTGGGAAGTCCTTAGTGAAATCTTGGTTTTGAACCTGGAGTATGTGCCTGTATTAGACGTGATTTATAAAGGGCATAGATGAAGTGGCCTATAAAGTGGTTTTAAATGCACTGGCATACTTGCACTAATGGTACAGTTATCCAGTTCACAGTATTTGCTTCTCTTAGGTAAGAGGTTTTATGTAGTAGAACTATTGCTTCTGTTTTTGAAGATACTGTATTTATGCAATTTGAAGTGCAGTATCAGGAGTTTCCCACGCAACCAGACTTGTAAGCAGACATTTTCTATTCTCTTTTGCTCCATTTGAGCTTTCCTCTTGGAGGCCTCAGGAGGTAAAGAAGGACATTTGACAAGGTGTCAATGTGACCTAATTATTAACTGTTCAGAATCCTTTCAAAGATTGCCACAGACTGGCTCTCTTCAGTGCTGTTCGTGTTGGCTCTTCCAGGTTCTGGCTTCCTGGGTTCACCATGGTGACTGCTGCCTGGCACAGCAATTGAGTGTTACTAATTTTCCACTAGATAAACTTGGGTAAAATAACAAAAAATGCTGATCTTGAAATCAGGGCACAAGTAAAAGCTTTGAAAGACAAAAGACTTTACGTTGAGCTTGGTTAGAAACATACCAAATGTTTACCTAGGGAATGGCAGGTAGTCTTAGTGTGCTTTTTGGTAACACATCAACAGAAAGTATTATTCTGCCTTGAAGCTAAGGATACTCAATTGACAGAACAAAGAGTTAACTGTTAAGAGTTGACTGTTAACTGCAGGAAAAAAAATGGGTCTTTGCCAAGCCGTGCACTTGTGATCGGTATGCTCTGTACTTCAAGTGAGATTAGCTGCCGCTTAAGGAAGTGAAATGTACCTAAGGACACCTGGTGTGATGAAAATTGATGACCTGTAATAGTGTAAAATACTCAGCATGTGACCATGCTATCCACTAATATGTCATCTTTCGTGTATTTCTGGCTGAAGAAATAGTAATTGAATACTCTGGCACTTCTTTTGACATCAGGCTTTGTAGTTTACTTGCACAATAGACACTAAAACGTCTTAAGGAAATAACAGATTTAATTAGTTTAATGTAGCACAGTAATCTGTGAAAGTAAATCTCTATAAAGTAAATTGCCTGAACCATAACTGTATTCCTTGACCGAAACTTGACTTGTGAAATAAAGCTTTCTTGAATCTTCCTCCTTAGGCTGAGTTTTACAATATTAGGTACTAGCTGTTATCACTGCAGTGTAGTCAGATCTTATGCTGTGATGATTTTTTTCACCTTCTCAAGAAGGCCTGGTATTTTGTCTTCAAGTCTCCTCACACATAAATATTTAACTTATCTTGATATGAAAGCATATGGTTTTTGACAGACAGTGATTTAAATATTGTTTAAGACTTGAAGCTTTCTACTTTGAAAAAAAAAATTATGAAATGGAGCTGATAAGAGCCTTGAGTGGTATGTCGCAATGCACTGTTAAGGACCTAATGCCTCAGATACAGTAATGAACATTGTATTCTATTTTTTTTTAAAAATCCATGCACCAACTTGGACAGCATCTAGTGAGTGCATTCAGAGGTGTAGAAAACATGTTCAGAAGACAGCACTTAATGCTTTTTAGTCAACAGAATGTCCGTGACTTTAAATGCGTAAGAGGTGGCACCAGCAAGGAAGGGTTTGACTCAAATCCTGAGAGTGTCTGCTCACAGATAAAGTTTTCCAGTTTTCCCTGTGCTTTCCTTCCTGCTCGTGATTCCTTCCTGCTCAAGCATTGTCCCTTCTGGTGTGCTGGCATGATTTTCCGTATGTTTAGGTGGGGATCTTGGCTGGATGAGAAATAACTGAGGAACAGCTCTCTTTAACCTGGGTCAGTTCTTGTTCTGAGCACAACTTCACTGAACAGATGTTAATCTGGCATGATGTAAGGAACGATAAAGGGACAAGCTACAGTACAGTACTCAAAGCTGCAGTGGGAAAATGCATAGGCAGCTGTAGTCTCCTCCTACACCCAGCTCTCCTCATGTGCATGGACATTCTTTCCTTCCATTGACCATACGAAACAGTCGCTTCCCTGTCCAATCTCAGTCTGTTTTCTTAATGCTTTTCTAGGATTGGGGGTGGTGGGTGTTTCTACCGTTGAAGCTTCTACCTACATTAAAAAAAATAATACAGTAGTGGTGCTGCTGGTGTCAGATTGTTAAAAGTATAGTCCTTAAAAGAGTGTGTTCAGAACAAATGCAGTTTGCCGAAACAAATGGTTCCTACAGAATTCTTTTGCTTAGGGAAACAAGCATCCACTTAAAAAAATGTCACTAGAGGGTTTTTTTTTTAATATCTTCTAATCCACTCCTTATTTAATGTAAATATTGGGATTGGCTATAGGCAAATCTGGGGAGGAAAAAATAAACTTGGTCTTGTTGCTGAAAGTTACTTTGAAAGGATAGAAACCAGAAGACTTTTACAATTCTTTGGTGATGCAGATACATGATTCAGGACAGAAAGATGGGACAGAGATAAGATAAGGAGTTACTGTTTGTTACCCTGGTTTGGGGATTTGGATTTTGTTGTGTGCTTTTGGTTTTTTTTTTTCCCTTGGGGCCTGTTTTAGAAAAGCTGAAAACCTGTGAAACACTTTAAGAAAGAATAGTAGAATAACAGGAATAATATGCTAGTTATGCAAAGTTACATTACTTGTTCAAAATGCTTTACTGACAAATGAAACCATTTTATTTCAAAAATATATAGATTTTACTAAATGTAACAACTTTATTGGCTCAGTAAACTGAGGTGTCATGGTAGTTTTCTAGCTCTCTGTAGAATTCATTTCATCTGTGTTAAATGAATGTAAATATTGGTGTAGAATTCAGTTCTACAGTTCTTTTCATTGAGTTCTTTCCTTTTTCTGAGAGGTCAAACATGCATTTCCAATTTACCTATTTAGCATTATAATCTAATAATGCATATATGCCTAATTCAAAATTTTTCTTGTACCACTTCAGAGTGAAAAATAATGGATAATCTCTAGGTCTTTTTAAGTATTAGATAAAGGTAGTTGATTACTTGCATCTCCTCAATATGTTTTTTGAAATATGAAAGGTGTTTTTTTCTGAGAGCTTTGTGTTGAGAAACCCGAACAAAATTCGTTTCAGAGCATGTCTTTAAGTCTAATTTATTGGTGATCAATGTTTGTTTGCTTCATTACCAGTCAGAGGTTTTTTTAAAAAAAACTTTTATTGCTAATTTAAAATTCTGATTGCCATAAATTGGGAGTTTAAGTTGCAAGGCTGTACCTCTGTAAATAGTGTTTTGTGTAGGTAACTGGGAATGCAGCTTCTGGATTGACAGATCCTTGCCAGGACCTTGTGCTAATTTTCACTGTTTCACTTTAGAGACCTATTTTGATGGAGAAACGAGCAAAAAACCTAACTTTGTTCTCCCTCTGAAGTACATGACTGCTGTTTTTTCAGCTCTTTGACCTGACTTGAGATGAGAGTGAGTGCGAAGGGCTGGGGAATGTGTGGCTGGAGAGTGGTGAGGGGCCTCTGACCACCCCCTCTTTTGGTCACCGATGTTAGTTGTAACTGAGTGGTAAGGCTGTAAAATAAATCCCGACAGAATAAAAATCAGTATTATGCATGCCTTGGTCTCCAGTTATCTCATAATTCTTCAATATTTCTAAATTATGTGATCTGCTCAAATAATTTGTGAGGGCTGCTTTGTTGCTGTCCGTGAATACATGTTTTAAGAATGGGATCTGTACTTTAATGTCTCTTAATGAATCAACAAAAGCTGTTAACCTTGTAAGGCTCTTAATTGAATTAACTTCCATTTAAAGTTGTAATCTCACACTTGCCAGGAGGTTGTGAAATGAGATGATTGTTACAGGCAAGAACTGTGTTCAAATGAGTGTAAAAGAAATAACCTTGTTGGTACTTGATGTTTATTAGATAGCTGAGTGAGACTTGACGTATGGCGCAGTGTGCTGAACGCTGTTGGAATGACTAATTCACGACCATAGTTATCAATACAGTTGTATATTCAATTGTTTGGGTTTTTGCTTATATATGGGCACAAAGTACTCCATTATGTTTTGTTGTGTGCAGTTTGTTTTGCCTTTCTCATGCTTTGCGAGTCTCTATTTGAACTATATATTAGCTTAAAAAAGTGTTCTTGTCACATGCATGTTAACATGGTAGAAAGCAAATGCTCCTGTTCTAAACCATTCAGTGAGAGTAAACCCTACACCTCAGTGGAATAAGGAAGGCATAGAGTCTAGATCGGCAGCTGTAGAGTGACATAAGTGATATGAAAGGATTGAAGTATTTCTTTGGGATCTAAGCCTTGAGAAGAGACAGTTTCTAGATGGGGTGAGCTATGAAGTCAGCCAGTGCAGAGACCAAATGCACTGGTAGGGGTGGAAGGAAGACTGCACAGAGTTTGGTGCAGTCCATAGGTTTGGTTTCCAGACATTAGACTAAAGGGATCTGCCTCTGTTCAGTTTGTTTAAGGGAAGTGTAAATAACATCTTGATTATATGTTTTAGGTAATTGCACGGTAAGGGTGTTTGGATGTGAAACAGATGAGGAACTAGAAATTCAGAGAGACCAAAAAAGGCATAATATTGAGTGGGTGGAAATCTTCATTAAACAAATGAAATGGGATGTTTTGCAGTAGAGAATGTATTTAATAAATAGCTTTTTGATGAGTTGGTAAGTCTCTAAAAAGATATTTTAAAAAGAAAATATATTCAGTTTGGGACTTGGAGAAAGTGAATAGGTTTTATGTTTTAAATAGAATAGAGATGATAAGCTGGATTTTTTTTTCTTTTTCCCCTGGCCTTGGAGGAAGATTTAAGAGGAGGATTTAAAAGCAGCTCGTTGATCCTCGTGGGGGGGAGAGTACTGACCTGAACCTGCTTAAATGTGCCACAGCTCTGTGTTAAGATGACTCTGCCATGCTTCAGTGCTTCAGCTGGTTACCTGCTTTATAGTTCCTGATATATTTTAGGTTTTAACCTGTGCTTGGTTTATATGAAACATTTGGTCATAGCTGAAAGTAGTTGAGGTTGGTTGGTTGGATAGCTTGGAACTAGTCTGTTTCTGGACAGTCTGGACTCCGGTTACAGAGGTCTGGACAGTCTGTTTCTTTAAGTCTCATGTTCACATGCTCAGTGTTGGAGTTCTTGTCAGGTTTGAACTCCTGAAGGAGATGTTTTGCTGGCACTTCTGCCAACAGAAGGATTCTCTTTATGCTTCCTACTGGAGTTTAAAGCGTGAAATGTTCGGGATTATGCAGGCATCATTTATTTAAAGAGTTCACTTTTGTTGCGAGGGTAGTGGTGACCGATATGGGGTTTTTGCCTGTGAAGTGTGTGGTATAAAATGTGTAGGGGATCAAACTAAAAGATTCCAGTATCCCTTCTGGTTTTAAACTTCCTGGCATTATAATGCCATAGTATGTGGTTTCAGATGTGTTTGGTTTTAATAAGGCAGTCTCACTTTCCTGATTTGAGGTGAATTTTTGAGTGTATTATGCATAGTGTACTGAATATACTGTATATACTATTTAGAGTACATAGAAACTGACAGCCCTGTTTGTACTTACTTTTTGTTTACATGGGGAGAGAAGAAAATGTTATTAAAATTAAGAAATGCTTCATACCTAGAAGTTGTCTTTCAATAACAACACTTTGTAAACAGAAAATGCCGTGAATGAAACGTTGTGGTTTTTCTTTTCAGATTTAAGAAGTCTAAAGCTTCACTAGAACTGTAACTAGAATGGAAAGTTACTTTAAAGCTGCAGTCTGTGACTTGGACAAACTACTTGATGAATTTGAACAGAATACAGGTTAGTTCCTGTGCTACTTTGTTCTCCAGCGTAATGATGCTGGTCAGCTGACTGTTACTGTGGAATTTGAAAGTAACATATTCTACGTAAAAGTTTGTATTGATAAATAGATGGGATATACATGGTGTGCGCTGTGGAAAGAGGAGTTTTGTAAATTTTGCTTTTGATCTCTTTTTGCTTTAAATAGATGAGTATGACTGCTACAGGACACCTCCCAATCCATATGACTCAAAACACCATTCACTTTCTTCAGTTCTGGATTGCTTACACGATGTAAACCCAACGCCAAAATTGCAAGCAGATGCTAGCAATTGTACATCATCAGAAGAAACCCCTCTAGCCAGTCACATTGGAACAAGTGAGGCCCTTCTGAGTTACTCGCCACAAAATGAGAAGAGTGTTGCTGGTCCTGATCTCTTGTCCACTGTGGACAGTGGTTCCTTAAATGAAATTCAGGCTTCAAACCTGGGAAGGTGTAGTATACCTGTGTGTGATCTTGTTAATGATACAGGTACCTTAATCCATTTAGTGGCTACTCATGAAGATACTAAAAAGTTGCAGGCTGATGACTTCCAATGCAGTGAAGGTTTGATTGGCTTTGGTATATCTTGCATACCTGTTCCTACTTGTGTGGCATCACCAGATTGCGGAGGTGTTTCAAGTACACAGCAGAGTGATGAGGACTCAGTGCTACAAGATACAGGACTTCTTAAAACAGAGGAGATCAATCATTTAGCTTTAAAATCAGACAGGTATGCTACGGCAAAGATCTCAGATCCATCTGATGATCAACACAGGACAGGATCTGTGAAGTGCAGTGAAGTATTTGATCAGCTTGAACAAACAGCTCGCCTTAATACCGCCTCTGTCCCTGTAACATCACAGAGTTCAAATGCATGCAGTCACAAAGATGAGAAAGCATGTGAAAAATTTCCTTGTGAACCGCAAGATGAAGGTGTGTGCTCTGCCATAAGCAAAGAGATACATGGAAGAAATGCCATAGAAAAGGTGGACTCAAAAGATGAGAGTAATGTTGAATCCATGCCTTCTGATCTGCCAAAGAGGCCTGAGATGCACGAAAGCCATGCGGCATTACCTGGAAATTGTGTTTTACCAGGCTCCTCATATCAAACGGGAGCTAAAGTAGAGTTGGAACAGCAAATCTCAGAAGAGAATGTAGGTGGTGAAGAATTTAATAGCAAAGAAATACTGAACAGTGCTTCAGCTTCATGTATTTCAGTTGAGGGTGTCCAGACCTCCTTGTCGTGTCTTCCACTGCCTGTATCCATATGTGGTTCATTAGCTGTAACAGAAGAAAAAGTTAATCCTCTACCTCAAAATGAAATGGCGGAGGTTATTAGTGATATTGTGACCGTTCATGCTGGAAAGTCTAGAACTGATCTCTCCAGTAGGGAATCCTGTGAAAACGCTGACTTGCATGAACAGGAAGGATATACAACTAAAATCAACAAAAGTATTGTGGAAAAGAGTACAGATGAAGAGAAATGCAATACTGAAAATGTAATTGATGACAGTGATTCTCAGCAAATCAAAGCTTTTGTTTCTGCTTTTCTAGAATACGAAGCTGAGCCATATGGTGTTGATATAGACTCTTACTACAACGAAAGTATGAGCCCAGTTATGGGTGACTTTACCGTTGAGGAGAATGTTTTTAAAAGTGATGCTCTTATAAGTGATGCTGAGCTTGATGAGTTCTTGTATGGACAAAGTCTTCAGTCCAATGTGTTGAAGTCTTCAGACAATGACAGTAACTTAATGGAAGCTGATGCAGATGGAGGGAATTTAACAAACCTGAATAACGTGGATTTCACAGAGGTCACCGAAGAACATATGCAAGCAAAACTAGAGGAGATAACTAGCATTAACAGTAACCTTAAAGAATCTTTTACTGCCGATGAATTAGAGTCTGCAACAGAAGAGAATATGTCTCGCATTCAGGACACAACTGAGAGTGATAGTAAAGCACCAGTTTCTAATGTTTATGCTGAAGGTGCAAGACCAAAGCAATTGCATGGCCTTTCCCAAAGAGACGTTCGTCAGAGACAACAGAACACAACAGATCTACTTGAGAGAGAAAACCAGGAAGCAACTTCTGTTGCCCCAGAAGCCCCCCTCTCGGGCACCAGCGTAAATATTGATAAAAATTCTGAACCTGTACACTCTGGGGAAAGCAGCTCTGAAGCTGGAGGAAATCAAACATCTGAAAATACAGAAACACTTAAAATACCTGCAGCTCTCTCACGAAAACAGCCGTTGTGGGTTCCTGATTCAGAGGCACCCAACTGCATGAACTGCCAAGTCAAGTTCACGTTTACAAAAAGACGACACCACTGTCGTGCGTGTGGAAAGGTAAGTTGTTGGAGAGGGGTCCTGAGTTGCCGAAAGCAAATGAATTCTGATTTAGGGATAACCAAAATACAGAAGGGACAGAATTTGTCTAGCTCAAAGTATTTTATTTTAAAAAAACAAGTTATTTTGCCATCACAGAAACTTAAAGACTGTTGGAAAAGAGTGATATAAAAAAAAAAATCATACGTTTCATAATTAATGAAAATAAAGAGAAGTATGGAGAAAATTCTTTTTTATCTTCCATTACTGGCTAGACTAATGTATTTTGCATAGAATAAGGAAGATGATAACAGCTGACTGCTTCATAATGGTCATAGTGAGTCAGCTTTTTACTCAATTTTTAAGTTAAGCAGAAGTATTTAAGCTTAAAAAAACTGATGTGGTGGTGATGATTTCAGGTAAGTGGTTATTTGAGCTGTTAAACACTGTCCATGAATCTGGAAGAATTGTATTCATTCAGGAGCTGTAACAGCAGTACCAATGCAAAGGATTTATAGCCTAAATCTGCTCTCTTCTGTGTTTAAGTGTGTAATTTTCCAAGGAGTCATCTCAGGGGAAAATTATGCTACTTCTGTGGGGAGAGTGGTACTCACCAACAGAGCAAGTAATCTGTAGAACTTTTTTTCAGCCAGTAGTCTTCTGCAGTGAGTAAATAATGTCACATCTTATCCTTATTCCAGAATTCCCTTCTGAGGTACTGTGGCTTACGCTTGTACTAGCACGTAAATGGAGGTATTAACAATACTAATTGACTTGTTCTTCAATGTTCCTCTGTAAGCTTTAGGGATGAGGAGATAGAGCAAAGATTAATGTCAGTACTTACTAACTTTCTGCATCCCTGGTGTTGAGAGGCATCTGGAGAGGCTTGGTAACTTCTTGCCAGGATGACTTTTCTAGTGCTATGTATTCAAAGCATAGTACGCATTTTCTTCAACTGCAGTAAGTGTGAACTGAAGTGTAGGTCTGAATTTGGGTGCCAAAAAAAATGAAGAACTCACTGTGACAACTTAGAAGTCATTGAACTTAAATCACTTGGCAGAATATCTTGCTGAAGTTTCGTAACAGTTTAAAACAGTTCTTCAGAGTGGCTTTTGTTTTAGTCATAAGACTGGCTGACTTCAAGTTCCTGTTTACATTCACTGCAAAATTTTTTGTGCCTTGTCTATAGATGGGGATAAAAGCACCCTTCACTACACAGTCGTGTTTACAGCCATCAGCTGTTAGTGTTGCTAATCCTGTGTGTTAACAGAGGGGGTTTTGGCAAAAGAACAGTGTAACTAGAAATAGTGCATTGTGGTTTAACCACAGTCAGCAGATAAGACCACGCAGTCACTCACTCTCCCTGGTTGGGACTGAGAAGAGAATGAGAAAAGTGAGAAAACTCATGAGTTGAGATAAAGACTGCGTAATAAGCAAAGCAAAAGCCGTGCGTGCAGGCAAAGCAAAACAAGGAATTCATTCACTGCTTCCCATCAGCAGGCAGGTGTTTAGCCATCCCCAGGAAAGTGGGGGTCTATCACACTTAAGGGTTACTTGGGAAGACAAATGCCATCGTTCTAAACATCCTCCCCTTCCTCCTCCTTCCCCCAGCTTTATATACTGAGCATGTTGTCATATGGTCAATACCCCTTTGGTCAGTTGGGATCAGCTGTCCCACCTGTGTCCCCTTCCAGCTTTGAGTGCAGCCCCAGCCTGCTGGCTGGCAGGGCAGTATGAGGAGTAGTTGCCTATCAACAACTAAAAACACCAGTGCCTTGTTGAAAATATTTCTCACCCCAAATCCAAAACGTAGCCCTATCCCAGCTGCTATTAAAAGAGTTAACTCTGTCCCGTCTGAAACCACAACAGAGCACCACAATACGTGTTCATTGGCGAATGAGTGAAGGCAGTGTAGATTATCTAAACTTTATGGATACTGGAGTGCTCTGTAGTTGTAACTCCATCATAGCTTTTCTGAATGTACAATTGCTTAACTTTCTGCCTTGTAAGACTTTTTTTAATAGTAGTTTTTTGTCTTGAAACAAACAAACTAAACACTCTTTTTGGATGTGTTTTGGGCAGTTGTGTTTTCAACCACTTGGACATAAGGAGAAACTGGGTAGGAATTCACAGTTGTCCTCTGTGGACTATTCTGGAAGAAAGCTGTATAGTTTTCAACTGGTCCTACAGCTTTTTTTATCAGTGAAAATGGCAACACTTACGAATTCTGGTTTCTGTGCAGGAGGGAAGTGTGAGGTTAGTGATCCCTGCCTTCTCTCCCATCTGGAGCACTTGTGAGGCCCAACAACTTCTCAGTTTCTTTATTTAGGTGTTTGTCTCTTGCTGTGCTACCCTTCCTCTTCCTAGTACAGCCAGAATCAATGTTGTGGCTCAGCAGCCTCAGCATCTTCATCTCCTTTCCCCTGTTACATTACCTGTCTCTTAGTTTGCCTTCAACTCTTGTCTCTGGTGCGTTAGCATTTGGCTACCTCCTCTGTTGTGGGCCCCAGTGGCACCAAGTGTAAGAGGAGAACACCAGTTGCAAAGCATTGTACTGCTTAGTATTTGAAGGCCTAAGGTGGATTGTAACTGATTAGCAGTTAATCTTCCCCAGTTATGTTCTGAGCACGTGCATTTTCATTTATCTCCCTGTGACACTAATGCAGAAGCAACTGGAATAGTTTCTTTTTTGAGCTTACATTGCACCAATCAAATATTACTGTTTTACAGTGCCTTTACAGCACTACAGGGCAACTACAGTAGTTACAGGCAACTGTACTTACAGAGCCCTGCCCAACTTGACCTTGAACACTGCCAGCGGTGGAGCATCCACAGCTTGTCTGGGCAACCTGTTACAGTGTGTTACCACCCACATTGTAATAAAAATCATTCCTTATGGCCAGTCTAAATCTACCTGCTTTCAGTTGAAAACCTTTGCCCCTTTTTCTGTCACTGCAGGCCCTCATAAAAAGCCTCTCCCCATCTGTCTTACAAGCCCCCTTTATGTACTGCAAGGCCACAATAAAATCTACCCGGAGCCTTCTCCAGGTTGAACAACCCTAACTCTCTGTCTGTCCTTGTAGCGGAGCTGTTCCAGCCCACTGACCAATTTTTTGTGGCCTTCCTCTGGACTCTACCAGGTCTGTGTCATTCTTGTGCTGGACTCCAAAACTAGATGCATTAAAAGGCTTTTCAGTCTAGTAATTTTCCTCCTCTCTGAACAGAAATGTATTGTAAAATACATATGCTAAAGCTGCTTTTCTCCTTCCCTACTTGCAAAATTGTGTATACATACTTTATATAATGCAATCTCTTTTAGTAAAAGGAGTAAAAATAGGAACTTAATTCAGGAAATACTGGGATTTTGTATATATTTAATTCAATCTTTTTCTGGTTCAGGTTTTTTGTGGTAGTTGTTGCAAACGGAAGTGCAAGCTACAATACATGGAGAAGGAAGCAAGAGTCTGTACTGGCTGTTATGATGATATTAATAAAGGTAAAAAGATTTTTTTGAGTAACTGCATTAATTGTTAAAGGTACAATAAGTACAGCTAACATCTGTAATCTTTGTTCTTTTTAGGGGGCTTCACGATTTTAGTTAGTTTTCTATTTCTGAGATGGAGAAAATAAGAGAGTAATTGTACCTCTTAGTTGTATTTCAGTTCTTATTTTAATCTTTGAGTAGCAGGCTGGTGATTTTTTATTTAAAAAAAGTAGGTTTCAACTTCATAGGACTAAGTATAAAGTTACTCTCTTGGGTCATCTGTGGCAGGAGTCTAGCAAAAGTGATTGTCCCTCCACAGTACCCTTCTGTATTTTTAAAGACCATACCCCAACTTGTTCTCACATGTTATTTGCCCGTTTTGTGTAGCTTTTTGTCAAGTCACTCAACAGTATTACAGTAAGTTAAGAAAAGGTTAAGCATGGATGCTTGTGGAAGCATCAGGAGAAAATTAAGGTCCTAATTATTAATATGTAAATAATAAGTTGAAAACGTATCATTTTTAATATGTCACCTTAATGGAATTTGACTTGATAAATGTGATATATGTATTTGCACCAAGGTACAGGGATCATATAGTTCAGTGTATTCATTGCACCAGTAGAAAGATGTACAAGGAGGTCTGTTTCTGTGTTAGAAACAAATTAGGCAAATGTGCAGGTAGAGAACCAAGAAGTCTTTCTTCTGTACAATAACTTGAGTGTTCATTTTTCATAACTATCTCACCAGTTGCGCAATGCACTTGCAAAAAAACCACCTATTATATGGCACTGTAAACAAAATTTTTGTGAGAATGAAATTGTAAGATCTTAAAAACTACCTGCATTTTTTTAGCACAGGCATTTGAAAGGATGATGAGTCCAACTGGTCCTGTCCCGAATTCCAGTATCTCCTCCGAGTATTCTTCTGCTGTTCCACCTTTGGAGGAAGCCCAGATATCTGGTAGTGCTAGCTCTCCTTCACCTTCTGCATTGTTACCTATCTCAGTACTTAAACAACCTGGTATTGAAGGTATGCTAAATATAGTACAATATATCTAAGACTTTGAGGATCTCTTTAAAAAGAGTTGGTTATCGCATCATGGATACATACTTGGTATACTGGTATTTTTTGTGGGAAATGGGAACTCTGTGAACTGGGACACTGGCAAGTGACTAGTTCCCAGTCTTGATGTCATGTATGAGCTTGGCCAAGTCTGTCTTAAGTCTCCATTTATGAAATGTGAATGTTTTGGGAGGGTTTTTTCATTGTCCTCTCTGTTTATATTGCTTGATATGAGATCTTTTTTTTGCATGTGTTTGCCTGTTTGGAGACTGGCTGGTATCAAAACTGTCTGCCTGTGCTTTGTAAACACATTATATGTTTGGGCAGTGAAGGAGTTTAATTTTTATCCCTTTTAGCTGTTAGACCAGTACAGTAATGTGAAGTTAGCGTTGTTTTCTTAACCTGTCCTAGGTCTGTGCCCCAAAGAACAGAGGAGGGTTTGGTTTGCAGATGGTATTTTGCCAAATGGTGAAGTGGCAGATACAACGAAACTTTCATCTGGAGCAAAGAGGTCGTCACAGGAATCAAGTCCAGTAAACCCTGACTTGCCAGATATGCGTATGGTATGAATTAAGAAATGTGTGTAGGTGCATGAATTACCTCTTGAAATACCTTTGTTTGCTATTGATAATGACCCTTATATACTATAACATGACTTTAGCTTCACAGATTTTGGAATCTAAGCCAATATTTTATTATTTCTTTGGGAGTGGCTGTGAAGTTATTGGATTGAAATATTCTGTAGACCCTACTTCAAAGGAAACCATTTGTTTTGGGGTGTATGTAAACTGCAAAAAGAGTATGGCAGAAATTTTTCCAAAACAGGTTTTTCTTTTTTCTACGCAGCTTTTGATGAACTATTCTTGTAACAGTTAACTCGGCCATTGTTTTGAAACCTCATTAGCAAAATGCTTATAGAAGAACTTTGTGGGTTTTTTCCAATGGCTTGCTATAGTTTGCCTGTTGGATTAGACTAACCAGAAGTTGTTTGATGCCCTACAATACTGTATCTCAGGATGCAGCAATATTTACTCATTCCTTCTCTAGTCAACTAATGCTGAAGTGAAAGACGGCTTGGCTTTTTTTTTTCTTTGTAATTGTACATGTTCATGGTGTTGAACTTGTTGCACTAGACAATAACAGTCCAAATAAGTGGTATAAGTTTGCTGTAGAGTGATTTGGAGAGATTCCTCAGCTGAAGCCTTTTTAAAATAAGACATAGCTCTGAAGCACTTTCTGAAGTGGTAACATGAATTCTGTGATTCTAACAGTATTCATGAGTCTTCAAAACAAATTAGTAAAGCTAATAACCAGATCATTATTATTTGTATATGGAGGATCTGAACAGTTGCCAAGCATAGAGCATGTAAACCAGTTTTAATTCATGAAGGATGTGACTTCATTTGAACAAGGAGAGACTCCAGCAAATTGCAGGTGGATCTGGCATTCCTAGAAACTTCAGACCTGAGGTTCCATTCAGTAACAGCAAGAAACAGCAAGAAAATGCTAAGGTGTTTTTTTTTTTTTTAATAGGGGTGATCATGTGCCTCATTCTATTAGTCTGTAAAGAAGTGAGCAGTGGGTAATGCTGGTATTGTTGATGAATGTGTATTTCTAGAAAGGCTCATCAAGAGCTCTTGAAAAGAAATTACTCATCAATAAGATGAATGAAAAAAATCTCCTTCCAATTCATAAAGATGCAAATTAAGTGGTAAAGGGATGAAGATTTGAGACTCACAGAGAACCCACAGTTGTCTGTCCTGAACTCTGTGCTGTTCAGTGTACTCACAGATGATAAAAAAGGTAAAATTAATAAAACAGTGAAGGCAGGTAGATTCCCGATACTAATGAACCAGATGCTAAAATCACAGGTGCTGTTACATTCTTAAATGCAGAATAAGATGTGCATGACTTTGGTTGGACTTCTTAAGGTGTATTTCTGTAGCACTTACCAGAAAGGAGAATTTACAAGCAGCAATCAACTTGAAGAAAATATTTAAGCAGTTGTTAACGAAGTAAATGGGTGGTATAGAATCCTAGAATGGTTTGGGTTCAAGGGAACTTTAAAGGCCATCTAGTCCAACCCCCCAGCAGTGGGCAGGGGCATCTTCAGCTAGGTCAGGTTGCTCAGAGCCCAGTCTGGCCTGACCTTGAATGTTTCCAGGGATGGGGCAAACAGGAATGATAACAAAAAAAAGTGAAGTAGAACGTCATTACGACAATAAATGCATGAGTGCTGCTCCCAGACCTGTCAGCTCTTGCTCTACCTATTTTAGTAATCAAAAGGTATAGCCTAGCTTCTATTTGGGGGAAAGAGTAGAATATTTTCCCTTGCAAAAGATGATCAATGTCTGAAAATAAAAGGAGCGTGGACACAGTGAGTGTGAAAGAGTTAGTCGATGGTTCTTCTATGCAGCTTCAGAAACTCAAAACAAAACGACTACAATGGAGCTCTAAAGCAAAGGGTGTACTTTAGTAGGTAACATGTGATCCTGAACACGCTGCCGCAGGATGCTGTGGAGGTTAAAAGTATAAAGTGATATGAAACACCAGCAAGGGAATTCATGGCAAAGAAGTCTATTAGAGGCCAATTTAGTCATGTTTCTGTCTGTGTGTTTGTGGGGTCTATTTTTTTTTCCCCCCGTGTTGTATATCCTCAAAACAGAGGATTTGCTGGAAGCTGATGGCATACCAGGTGATGTTAGGATCATGATGAAAGGAATTTCCTTGTTGCAATGCAAAGTCTTCCCTATTGAAATAGTCTAACATACTTCAAAGATAATGGCACACCTCTAAATTTGGGTTTTAGTTGTTTTTTTTTTCTGATGACAGCTCATATCCTAATGTGCCTGTGCTCGTAGGTAGTCATATCCACATCGCTGGGGGAGTAGCATAGGTTTGACTCCAAACTAAAAATTAATCAGACTGTAAAATGCTAGACTCAGGTATTTGTACATAGTGTAGAAATAGAAATGCACTTGCTGATCCCAACGATCACAAATTACAATGATGACAATGTTCAGTAGCTATGAGTGGGGAAGCAGTAATACTAAGTTGATTCCTGGAGTGGTATTTGTTTATTGTTGATTGTGTTACATTGGACTGTTTTATGCAAAAATGACTAAACTGCAGTGCTCTGATAAGAATTTTGTGTTACCAAACAAATAAATTAATCATGTATCTTTCCCTAAAATAGGCACTAATATAACTTATAAAGATGGGGGGGGGGGGAGACATGATCCAAAAGAGATTTGGTGGCTGCTGCCTTCTTTAGAGGAAATATTTGTGATAGATTTATTCCTCTTTTTGCTTCTAGAATGCTAGTAATGAAATTTTAGCTTGTTGTGATACAAGAGTGTAGATTTTTTTTTTTTTTTGTTCTTCATAGGCTGCAGACCCAGAGGAAAATAACACATTAACTGATGTAAATCCAACACCTAAGGAAGAAATTGATACTATTACAAGAATGGAGGAATTACACCCTTCTGCTTGTTCAGATGATGCACAGGAGGCTGTTCCAGGCCAGAATGAGATGGCACATAGTTATACATCTGTAACTCTAGAAACTAAAGAGCATCCACCTACTGCAGAAGCTGAGATTAGTTCCAATTCAGTTGATCAGACTACAAGTGATACGCCTTTCAGTCTTTCAAGTTACAGAGCACTATGTGGTGTGGAAAACTGTGTCCGTAAAGAGATCAGCCTTGTTCCTGATGGTGATGAACTGCCACCCCTTTTGCTTGCAGTGGGTGAAAAAGGAAAAGGTAACATTTGAGAATTTTTTTTAATATTTAATCACCTCATGCAAGTTTTTAAAATATGAAATTGTGTATATATGACTTGTATTTTAATACAATTCTAATTTCTTATTTGTTTGCTGCACATTGAATTGTTGGATAATTGAATGTGCTTTATTAACAATATCAGTATGTTACGAAAATAGTACTTCACGACTTAAATTTATTACAGTAGTGACTGTGCTCAGTGATTTTTAACTAAAAGTGCCAGTGTATGGATGAGGAAATAGCATACACACATTGTCAGTCATTAGGAAAAGAATGGTAGCCCTTGTTTGCACTTTTTTTCATATGTTTGCACCTTTATTTTTTTCATATGTTCCTTGAATCTTAGGGTGAGCCAGCTATTCATTGCTTGATCTGTAGCAATTCTAAGCTTGAGAGTAACTCCTACCCTCTTTAAGATAGGAGGATGGGACAATCTTTCGTATCCTATGATCTGTAATTCTTGTTTTAGGTAGTTGGCTGACATATTGAACTAAATTGGATGTTAATTTATTTAGATCCTCTAGTGGAAGAACATCCCTCTCGCCAGCAGGTCACTCTGCTTCTTGTGGAAGGAGGTCCTAATCCATTAACTTTTATCCTAAACACAAACCTGCTTGTGAATGTCAAGCTACTAACTTGTAAGTAGTGCACATTTTCTTTTCCATTAAATCCATCTTTCTTTTTCCAAGTGTAAAAACAACATTACTTGTGGTGTCTACTTTTTTTAATTACAGATTCTTCAGAAAAGTGCTGGTATTTCTCAACAAATGGACTACATGGTTTGGGTCAGGCAGAAATTGTCATTCTGTTGCAGTGTTTGCCGGATGAAGAGATTTTTCCTAGTGAAATATTCAAATTATTTATTGACATCTATAAGGATGCAATGAAAGGTATGTAATTTTAATGTCTAAATTTCACTTGATAGTATCTTCTTGCTGGTCTTTAAAGCTGAGAGTTGCTAAGTAATTCTGCTTGAAGTATCTGTAGGTATCTAATGATTCTGTTGAAAAATCTTGCAGTGTTAGTCTTGGGCTCTAAATAAACAACAGAAATTTAAAAAATGTGTTTCTTTGTTTCAGGTACTTCTGTAAACATCCTTTTTGCGGGTTTTTTTGTTGTTCAGTCATATTACATTGGAGATTCTGGGTCTAAATCCTTGAGCATATGGTTTAGGATATCTAGAACTTGATTTGTAGAAGTACTACACTCTTACATATATAAATGTTTGAGGTCTGTTAATAGAAATTCTGTTGATCAGTTGGTGTGTGCCAGGACAATGTACACTTCAGGGGTTTTGGTATTTTCTGCAAAAACCTAGTTTCATGTACAAGTTCATTTAGCTAATAAATATTGAACACTTAGTCTATGGCGTTAGATGTCTGTCACGCCTTCAGGAAGGTATGAGATGCACCAAACGGCTTACAAGTCTGTGGGAGACCACTGGTTAGTTTTTTTGCCACTAATGTGTTACTTCTCCAGATGTTGCAAAGACTCACTGTTCCTCTTTCTACAGGAAGGTTAATAAGAAACATGGAAAACATTACTTTTACTGAAAACTTTCTTGATAACAAAGAGCATGGAGGATTCCTGTTTGTTTCACCAAATTTTCAGGAACTTGATGATCAAATTCTACCAGATAGCCCTTTTCTTTATGGCATTCTCATCCATAAGATGGAAATACCCTGGGCAAAAGTTTTTCCAATCCGTTTGATGTTGAGATTGGGAGCAGAATATGGGGGTAAGTTTTAACACTTCAAATAGCTGTATAAGTATAAAATTACCTTTGGAAAATAGAAGGTTTTTAGACAAGCAAAATACTTAAAATCATCTTCATGGTATTTTATATTATACCTGTGTGAGGCTAAAGTTTCATAGATGGGAAGCCACCTATTAAGACACTTGGGAATTTATATTGTGCTGCTAAACTACCTTTATTTTTTTTTACTTTTCCTAGATTACAAGAAAGCTAAGAAAGCAAAACTGATAGTAGTAAAGTATCAAAATGTCTGATTTTTGTTGTTATAGGAGAAAGGTTTGAAGGGAAGTTCACATGCCCCATTTACAACTCTGACAAGTTGCAGTTTTTTGAACTAAATTACTGAAAATGAGTATATTGGCAAAATACTACTGCTTCATAAAATGAAAAACAGTATTCATTACTTATAAGGGTAACTTATTAATACATTTGAAGCCTCTAGGCCTGTAAAAACGCAGGAGACATTCTTTCAAAGTGAGGTGATGAAGAGGATGTAAGTGTGCACACCACAACAGGTTGTGCAGTGGCACAGCCTCGGTGTGGGAATCACCTTCCAGCATCTGTTGCAGGCTGATGTGAGCTTTTTCTGCTCTACCAATGAGATGTATGCTGAGCTGGCTCTGATCCAGGCTTGCCAAAGGAAGGCGTTTCTGCACATTCCCATTGCCTTGAAGAATAGATGAAGCTAGCTTGAGCAAGATCTGAAAGTAGTTACTCTCTCCTAAATGCCTTTTAGAGTTGCTTGTGTACTTGTTTAAGTAACGCAGACATTTAATTTAGCAATACAGGTGCTGTTTTGTTTCCTGTTGCACTGCTTGCACCACATCTGGAGAGCAGGAGTTCATTAAGGTGCACCAGTTGCTTAAGTGGAATGGATTTCAAAAGTATATCATACACAGCTTTCCTGCTGTGCATGCATTTTTGATAAATAAGCCTACCACTCTAGAAGGATCCGGTCCATATATATGTATCACTACACTGTTCATGGATTTCTGGAGTCGGTAGTGGGTTTCTATTGGCCAGGCTTCTGATTGTATGTTGACGTGGGTGGTAGCTTCTTTGTCATTCTTCTATCTCTTGCCAAACTACTCGGTTTTCTTTTTTTTTTTCTTTTGAACTAATTTTGCATCTTTGAGCTGACAATCCTGACTTTGCTATGCTGTTTTGTTTTCCATTGGCTTCATACTGTGGTCTGTGGTCTCCTGCATCTCATGGCCTTCCTTAGTTTCCATCTGCCTGTGTTTCCCATTGCAGCCATGGGACTTCAAAGCACGTTTCTTCTTATGAACATCCTCACTCACTCTATTCTTGCTTATCAGTAGTCAGTGGTACTTCACTTTGTATTACAGCATTAATGTAGAAGCAGATGTTAATCTGTATGGTATTTTTATTCAAGCAACTACAAAGCCTTGCAACCCTTCCCACAGCAGGTGACCAGAGACCAAACCCAGGATGTTTCTGCCCAGATTACCTGTTGCAAGAAATGTAGCTGGCAAAGCATATGAAAGCAGCAAAAAGTCTCTGCCACACAATTCCTGCCATGGGAGAGTGGTTCCATGCAATGACACTGCAGTAGGATTTAACCATGTCCATGACAAAGAATCAGACAGGGCCTCTGCTTCCTTTGGCTGGTCAGATACTGAGATTAAGAAATGTAGGCTATAGCTGAAAATAAAAATAAATACTTGGACTAGCGAATCTAACACTTGTTGGTAGGTAAATGTGACCTTTTTGGTTTTGTTTTTTTTTTCTTCCCCCATCCTAGCATATCCAACTGCTGTAGTAAGTTTCAGGCATCGGAAACCACTCTTTGGAGAAATAGGACACACAATTATGAATCTGCTTGTTGTGAGTAAATGTTTCATTCTCTTCCTTTCCTGTTGTAATTTAGATTGTGTAAAATACCCTCAAAACTCTGCTTCTTGAAAGCAGAGTTATTTTTGGCGAAGGGGAGATATATTGGTTCTCCATAGCTGACAAATATTCTTTGGTAAGAAAGTTTTATGTGAGTTAGGAAAGCTGTATCTTTCACATTATATCCATTAGTTCTGGTAGTAAGAAGTGGCTTTAAATGAATGAGAAAAACGTTGACATCTACATTTAAGCTGATAGTAATAATTGTCCAGTTGCATTTTTCTCTTCCAAGTATTGGTGTGGTGCAAGAATTCTAGTCTTAAACTTGACACTGTTTTAATCTGAAGAAGAGAGCTGACAGGCAGATACTGTGGTCTAACTGTAACAGTAACTAGTTTGTCACACAAACATAACCTTAATCAACCAACCTGTTTTATGTGAAGAATTTTGCACTTTGGTAAAATCATCAGAGTGAGTCAAGTCTGGAATTTGTTATTCCCTGAGGAAGTTGTTCTCTGTTACTCAAATAATTTGATGTAAACTTCAGGAAAGCTGTATTCCTGACCAGTAACCTTCTTCTAATACTTAGAACTTACCCTTAAAGCTGTCTGTAGCTATAGGCTAAATAACCCACTGGTAAATAGTTAGAGCTATCTTGTCAGTGCTATATATGTGTTTATATATTCACTAAGATACCCTTCACCTACGTCATAGTAGGAAGTCTTTAGCCACCCTTAATGTCATTTCTCTTGACAAGTCTTAGAGACGTATGTAAAGTACTTTAGATAATATTATAAGAGATAAGAAAAGTATACTTAATTGTCTGCTAATGTAAAAACTTTGTCTGTTACAGGACCTTAGAAATTATCAGTATACTTTGTATACCATAGACAACCTGTTTGTTCATGTGGAAATGGGTAGAAGCTGTATTAAAATACCTCTAAGGAAGTATAATGAGGTGAGTGAAATCATCTTGATTAGCTTTCTAATCTAAAATGCTTTAGCCTTTGTTTTTCATATAATATCAGTCATGTCTTTCACATGAGTTTTTTTTTTTTAAAAAAAAAAGGGGGATGGGTGGGTGTTGATTCTTAGAGGCTGTAATTTTTATTTACTCTACAGCCAGTTTCCAGGCAGTTTGCAAGTAAATTCTCCCCTTGATAGCAGCTCTGTAGGTGACTGCTGTTTGCTGTGCAGTAGACTCTTTGAACTGTAAGCATGTGAATGGGGGAGGGCATGGAACTGTCTGAACGCACAATTCCTTCTTCATGGGTGTGTTAGAAGTTGGATAATGACGAGTGGAATGCTGAGCTTTAGGGTAACTATTAAATGCTGAAAAAATCAGCACTTTCTTCAATATCTTTTAGCCTGTATTTTCAAGAACTGCCTTTACACATTTCCTGATGATGGTGGTTTGCTAAAAAAATAAATAAATCTTTCTTGCCAGTGTAATTTTTGTTACAATTTGTTTACTTCTGCTTTAACAAAAAAAAAAAACAAACCCATAACATTAAACTGCATGAGGCTTAATGCGTATTTTAGCCTTCGGACCAACAAAATCCCTACAACTGCTATTCCGCATTGTCCAGTGGCAGGTACTCAGACTGAAGCTGATCATGCTTGGTGTTCATCCACCTCGTCATGGCAGACTGCATTGTGCAAACTCTTTGGAATTGACTACGTGAATAATTCTTGGTATTTGTCTTGAGACCTGGATTTTTCTAATATCTTGTCTTTTAAAATGAATATTCTAAAGTGAGATTTGTCAGTTTAATGACAAATTTTGTATTGACAGGTAATGAAGGTGATAAATTCTTCTAACGAACATGTAATTAGTATTGGAGCAAGTTTTAATACTGAAGCAGATTCTCACTTAGTGTGTGTGCAAAATAAGCATGGCCTCTATCACACACAAGCAATAAGTGCTACTGGACATCCCAGGAAAGGTAAGCTTGTCTAATGTGGCTTATGGAGAAAAATCATATTTCTAGAACAGAAATGTAAGTTCACTTCTAGGCTGTAAGAATAAGCCATATTCCCAGTAAGTTGTTGAGACAAAATGGTCAGCGTTCAAGCAGCAAAGCAATTTAAATGCAACATAAAATGTTGCTGGTGTATGTCGACACTTAGCTACCTTTTACAAATGTCACGTTAAGGGGAGATTAATGCTTTTTTCCTCTTTGTTTCCAGAGTGTTATTGATATAACTTTTATTTGCAGACAGATTCTTTATGTATTTCAAAATCTAAATTTAATACTACTGTGAATTGGGCAATATATTTACATATGTAAACAAATAGTAACCAAGTGTGTGGAAATACAGCATCATGGAATCGTCAGAGTTGGAAGGAACCTCTAGAGATCATCCAGTCCAACTCCCCTGCCAAAGCAGGATTGAGAGCACATCACTCAGGACTGCATTGAGGTGGGGCTTGAAGATCTCCAGAGCAGGGGACTCCATGACCTCCCCGGGCAGCCTGTTCCAGGGCTCTGCCACCCTCACCATATAGAAGTTTTTCCTCATATTTGAATGGAACTTCCCATGTTCCAGCTTGAGCCTGTTGCCCCTTGTCCTATCGCTGGAAACTACTGAAGAGAGTCCAGCTCCAACATCCTTCAACCCACCCTTTAGATACTTATAAACATAAATAAGGTTTAAATAAGGTAAAAGCAAGTATCTCTATACAACACCCCAGCAAACTGATACAACCACCTGTACAGAGAGGAGTGTGGAGATACCTTTTATGTTCTGAAAGTAATACAGCTGTGCAGCGTGGCAGCACGTCTGGGCTGACGAGTGTGAGTCACACTTCCCAACAAGGCCCATGAGTTGGGGAGGAATTCCACATTGATATGCCTGTACTCTTACCACCTCCAGTGTCAACTTGAAATGATGTTCAGTGCTTCATTTAGCATAGCTACTTAGTGTGTTCTTGTTTGAAGCACTGTGTGTAACAAATTTATGCAAAATTTTGTAGCATGGAAATTCACTTAGGTCATCTTTTCATCCAGTTGCTCTTAGTGCCACTGAAAATGATACAAACATCAGAAATATCTTCTGTAAATAAGTTAAATTTAAAAGTCGAGTGGCATGTCTAAAAATTCACACCACTGTTTCTTCAGCTATGTGTCTTCTTCACACATGGAGCTTTTTTGGTTTGCCTCTGGGGTCTTGCTCCCAGTGTCTTTAAAGGATGCTGTATGCACTCAGAAAATAAATTAACAAAGCCTGTCTCTTTTGCCAAGGTCTGATTGGAAAAAAGCCTCTCTTCAGAGAGTTTTGGCATATCATCCTGTCAATAAGGGATTTGTATTAGCACTTTCAGTATAGTAGTACCTTTTTTTCCTTTTTAAGAAGGAATGCAAATTAAATGTTAATAATGACAACCTTGAGTGTTATGAGCGGTACTCACTTTGTTCCTACTTTTTCTAGTTACAGGTGCAAGTTTTGTGGTGTTTAATGGAGCCTTAAAAACATCTTCAGGATTTTTAGCTAAATCCAGTATAGTTGAAGGTAAGAATTTTGTCCTATGTAGTTTCTTCTTAAGATACCTTACATTAAAAAAAAAAAAAAACCAACAGCAGTTTTGTGCAAGATCTTTATTCTTCGGTAAGCTAAACTTTTCAGAATTTTTAACTTTGTAGAAAGCCTGTTGCAAACAAATGCTGTATGAAAATACATACTATCTCACCTACTTGTTTTAAAACACTAACTTTTTTTTTAAACATACTTTGCTTTAGTCAATGCAAGTCTTTCCTTGATGGCTGCCAATGTACGGAACTGTTTTCACTGACATGAAATACATATATTAACACATAAATGCAAAAAAAAAAACCTTCTAAGGTTGATCTTTCAGCCTTACTGCTATTGAGAATAAAGGTTTTCATCACTTCCCCTTTCATGTAACATTTAATGCTGTAGCTGGGGGGTGGAGTCCATTTGATGTGGACTCCACATTATGATGTGGACTGTTATTAACAAGCTGTAGGAAAAGGTTGGTCCTGCTAGAATTTAAGTCAAGATTCTACTGAAAAGGTGTGCTACTCTTTCTGTAAATAAGTTGGAATTCTAACTGGTTTTCTTGTAGATGGACTAATGGTGCAAATAACACCAGAAACAATGGAAAGCCTACGTCAGGCATTAAGGGACAAGAAAGACTTCAAAATAACTTGTGGCAAAACAGATACAGGAGACGTAAAAGAATATGTAGATATTTGCTGGGTAGAAAATGAAGAGAAAACAAACAAAAGGTAAATGTATTATCAAAGCTAAACATCTGGGGGAATTCTTGTTCCCCATTTTCAAATATCCATCTTTAGTTTCTTGAAATGAATCTAAGGTATTTTTATTGTAAGAAAGTACTTGATACTGAAACCTGTAAGGGGATAGAACAGTATACTGCCTGAAATCCTCTAGATGTCACCAACAGAACAGTTTTGCATGTTGTTCACCAAAATCTAACAGAACTTTCTCTGTTCAGGAAGTTAGCAGGAAAAGTGCATGAACCCTGAGTTTCCTTTGAAAGTCCTCTATCTAATCAATAATCAGTTTGTGTGAGGATGCAATTAATCCCTTTAAGCTTCTTTGTGAGAGGGAGCTTGGAGGTGCATAGAACTGCTCTTGGCCATTCACTGCTTGTAATGCCAGCATTCAACAAAGCAAAATGAGATGCAAGACATCTTTCTTGGTTGTGATTTGAATGCTTATGTAGCTTCAAACTTTAATTATACATCACTAAATCAAAGCTTGTCTCATCTTAGTTGTTTCTCACGCCGTGGGTTTGACTTAGTCTGCCTTTTTTCTGTCGTTTCTCTGACCGCTTAAAACAATGTTTTTACCCAAGAAGGTTTACAGCTTCTTAAACCTGTAAGATTAGTTTTTTATTAAGTGTTGATTGTTCCCTATTTAGGATATTTGGTTTTGTAGCATCTATGTTTACATCGTGCAAGTCCTGTTACATTTCGTTGTAAAGCTGTTTTAAATAGCCTTTAAGGATGCCTAAACATTACTTTATACAAGCTATTCACTCTAAAACACAAAATGTAGTTTTAGTTATTAACTATTCTATTATCTTCCATAGAATTTTAAGCCCAGTCGATGGAAAATCAATGGAAGGAACTCAGAGTGAAAAAGTACCACAAGACAGAGACTTTGAAAGAGATGGAAAAGTTATGAAGTGTACTGAAGTTAGTAAATTATCTTGTTCTTGAGCCTTTTTGCTACTTTTTAGAATAGTTAAGTGGTAAAGTGATCATATTAAGTGAATACTACTAAAGAAACAAAGTTATTTGACATCGAGCCATACTGGTAGCCAGAATGTTCTCTGTAGCTCTTTGATAAGTTTACCTGCTTTTCATTTTGCTCCTCTGAAAAAGACTGAAAGTTTGTTAGCATCAATGACTCTATAAAGATATAATTCAGATATTTCCATGGCCACTTAAGTATTTTGATTGAGTATATGAAATACTAGAATACTTTGCCAGCAAACAAGCATTATAGCTTGCTCTGTTCAGCATTGTGTGTATACTGAATTACTCTTTATTTTTTTCAGATACAGCCAGGCTGCTGACTGTCCTTTCTGTAATTTCAGGTATACTATTTCCTAAAGGAATATGAACTATCCAGCCCTGTTCCACAGCAGTTTGCTAAAGAGATTGCTGCTGCCTGTAGTACTGCTCTTTGCCGACACCTGAAAACCTTGAAAAATAACGGAATGAATAAGATAGGCCTAAGAGTTTCTGTTGACTCAGATATGGTAATTTTTCAACTTTTATTGCAGACATTCCAACTGAAATCTTTCTTGTAAAGACCTTGGATCTCTTTTTGAATGTTTTTAGGTTTTTGCCCTATCCCAGATCCAGACTGAGGATGAAATTTCATTAAGAAACTGCCTTAATGACTAGTTTTTCTTGAAAGCAATAGTCCTAAATATGACCAAATTCCCTAAATAGCTGCTCGCAGTGAGCTATCAGTCCTTCCCTAGTTCTAGCTCTCTGGTACTTACCTGCCTCAAAGGTGAGTCAGTTTAAAGAATCACAGAGCTAATTTTCTGGTGTATTTCTCAAAATACATAGTTTTCTGTTGGTTTTGCTTGCTGATGTAGTTCAGTAAGGGATATTTGCACCAAAATCTGTACAGCAGAAAAGAACATGTCTGCCCAGCTGAGGATGGAAGAGAGGGAAGGCAAGGCTCTCCAGCCTTCAAAAGATTATAGCAGTCCTGAAAATCTAGTTTTCAGTAGTATATTTTGAAATTAATAGTAACTATAATAGTATGATAGTTAGATAAATCCTGGACATCAGACTGAAGCAGTCTTTGACCCAGAGGTTATGTGGCCCTGTTAACCCAGGGGGAATGATGCATACTTCCTGATGGCAAGCCTAATCATTCATGGTTGACCTCAAAGCCCATCCAGTTCCCAGTGTTTGAACGTTGTTTTGCCAGTTCATGCTAGCTGGAGTACTGTTTTACAGGGATACTACACTTTTGCATTGTCCTGTTAACGTAAAATAATGTTAATATTAACATTAATGTGTTTCCCTTCTAGGTCGAGTACTTAGCTGGATCTGGAGGTCACCTTCTTCCACAGAGCTATCTGAATGAACTAGACAGTGCTCTGATTCCTGTGATCCATGGTGGGATGTCAGATCCCACAAGTCTACCATTGAAAATGGAATTAATATTTTTCATTATAGAACATCTGTTTTGATGAGGCTGATTACAGGCAATACGCTGATTTGCTAGATCTGAACACCAAAGTTGTAATGCTACAAACACTAAAAATATTGAACTTTTTAAACCTGTTATGATAGATTTTTAGACTGTTTTTTAAAACCCTCAGATCCTCTCTGGTTACTCTACCACAAAAGAATTGTAGTTTGTAATGTTTCCTAAAGTTCTGAAAGTTTACACTTAATACTGGTGCAGAAGAGGGCAGGTTTTGTTACCTCTTTACACAGCTGTAGCATTTTCTATACGTAGTGTAACTTCAAGCCATAATATCTTGCCTCTTAACTTCAGCTAAATGCATTGCTAAAAATCGCTGTGGTTAGATCTAATCTCTGTCTGCAGCATGCGCTTTGCATGTGTGGATGAGCTGAAGCACTGAAGTAGAAGCTGGCACAAAACTGTTTTCTTGCCATTTGAGATTCAAACACGAGATCTGTAGCTGACTGCAAACTGCGTGTGTCAGTTACAAGTGCATAACTTGCTTATGGTCAGCACAAGGAAGAATTTTGTGAGTATATTCATGAACACATTGTAGTTCAAGTCTTTTTAAGACCAGGGTATTACGCTGATGCTTCAGGAACATATGCTCTGAGTTAATTTTTTTTTTATATATAGAATAACCGATTTCTTTCTTGTATTTATAAGGATTTATCTAACTTAAATGGATGCTATTTTTATAAATACTGCTATTTTTTTCTTTAGTCTGTGTTCAGAAGTCCTGATACAATTTGACCTTTCAAGGCTTAATAAAAAGAAACAGATTACACTTGATGTAATCTACATGTAGCAATAAGTCAGACCAGAATTCTGCAATATCTTTTCTGCTCCTGTCTACTGCTTTTGCCACCTGTTAGTAGCCACCTTTACTTTCAGGGAGAATTGATGTATTAAGTGTGAATTTTCATGAACAGGTTGATTTTTAGCATACCTGAGGTTCATGTATAGTATGTATTTTTGATACTGGGTCATTAAGATCTATTTATGTACTTCTGATGCATGTGATTTGTACTGAGGTTCAGCAAACCATAATCAGGGTTTGGTAACTGTCACACAACTGTTTATCAAGAACCGAACCAAAACTAAACACATACAGCATCTATATTGTGTTCAGCAAAAATGCTGGTATCATTTTATAATGAGTCTATTACAACTTGGATGCCTTCTTGATGCTAATAGGGGATATTTTATGTTTTTGTATCAAAAACAATTTGTAACTTAACCTAATCTGCTCTGCTGTTACCTGTGCTTTAAAATGCCGGTTCTAGAAGGGTTCAGGCTTCCAGATCTTACACCTGGGGGAGACTGGGGCTGCGTTTGAGCTCATTAAGGTAACTTCTTCAGAGAAACGGCAGCCCTGGAGAAGAGCTGAATGCTGCACCCCTGCACAGTATTAACGTGTCCTGGCTTGAAAACAAGGTGCAACCGGACGGTGGAGGAACAGCGAAGGGTTGAACAGTAGCAAAGGAACCATGGCGGGGTCGGAGGCAGCTATGGGACCCCAAACTGTATGGGTTGGTCCGTGGGGGTAACCAAAGGAACAGCTGCCTCGTGCCACTCGCCCTCTACTAACTCCTTTAAATAATGATCAATAGGAAAGTTAGCTAAAATGCTTGATATCTTATATCTGTTATTTAATAAATAAATAAAAAAGAAAGACAGCTTTACCATGTATGTGTCTGCTCTTTGTAGAGTTTTGGGGATTCTGGATCCAGACCTTTTCTAGGACAGGTCCAGTGGAGGCCACAATGATGCTCAGAGGGCTGCAGCACCTCTGCTGTGGGGACAGGCTCAGAGAGTTGGGGTTGTTCAGCCTGGTGCAGAGAAGGCTCTGGGGAAACCTTAGAGCCCCTTCCCATGTCGGGGGGGGGGGGGGTCACAAGCAAACTGGGGAGGGACTTTTTAAAAGTGATGAGGGGTGATGGCTTCAAACTGGAAGAGGGGAGATTTAGACTTGATACCAGGAAGGAATTTTTTCACTGTGAGGGTGGTGAGACCCTGGAGCAGGTTGTCCAGAGAAGCTGTGGCTGCCCCATCCTTGGAGGGGTTGAAGGATGGGGCTTTGAGCAACCTGGTCTGGTGGGAGGTGTCCCTGTCTTTAAGGTCCCTCCTTCCACCCCAAACCACTCTACGATGCTGCTGGCAGTCCCTTCCCCGCCGCAGTCCCGGGGCAGGGGGCCTAGCGGTGCTGCCCGGCCGGGAAGGAATCATGGCAATGCTTCCCCGCCCGTTCCGCTTCCTGCGGAAACGCTCCCCGCAGCCATCGCCTCAGTGGCCGGTACCCGAGGTGGCCTCCCGGCCGCCGGCGCCGCTCCGCCCGCCTCAGCGGGGCGATCCCCGGCGAGGAGATGGCGGACGAGGCGCAGGGTAAGAGCCGCGCGGCGGAGACCGGGCTTTTCCCCCTCCCCCCCCCCCCCTCCGCCGTCCGGTCCCCGCCGAGCGGCGGTGCTGAGGGGAGGTCTCCCATGGCGCCGCCGCAGGCGCCTGGAGCGAGGCGGCGGTGGATCACTTCCTGAGGCGGCGGCGCATCGCAGCGAGGGACGGGGCGGCCATCAGGTGGTTCCACGCCGCCAACAGCAAGGCCCGGGCCGGGGAGGCCGCCAGAAGTAAGTGTGAGCCGCTGCCGGCCTGCCCTGCCGCCGGGCGGCCGGCTCGGCCCCGACGCGGGGGGGCTGAGGGAGGGAGAGGAGAGGAGGAGGGGGCCCGGTTGTGCCGTGAGGCCATCACGGTTTGTCTTCCAGGCGAGGCCCAGCCCAGGACGGCCATCAGCCCCTGACAGACACCAGGCCGGCGTCGAGAAGGCTGGCGGGACAAGGCATCCCCACAGCTAAGCTTAGGAAGTGTGGGTTAGATGAACAGACAGTGAAGTGGATTGAAAAGTGGCTAAAAGACAGGACCCAGAAGGTTGTGATTAGGGGCACGGAATCCAGCTGGAAGTCTGTAACAAGTGGTGTTCCCCAGGGTCAGTACTGGGTCCAGTCCTCCTCAATACATTCATCAATGACCTGGATGAAGGGATGGAATGTACCCTTAGCAAGTTTGCTGATGACACAAAACCAGGAGGGGTGGCTGACACCCCAGAAGGCTGTGCTGCCATCCAGCAAGATCTGGACAGGCTGGAGAGATGGGCCGAGAGAAACCTAATGAAATTCAACAAGGGCAAGTGCAGGGTGCGGTACCTGGGGAGAAATAACCCCCTGCACCAGGACAGGTTGGGGGCTGACCTGCTGGAGAGCAGCTCTGAGGAGGAAGACTTGGGAGTCCTGGTGGACAACAGGATGACCATGAGCCAGCAATGTGCCCTTGTGGCCAAGAAGGCCAATAGCATCCTGGGGTGCATCAAGAAGAGTGTGGCCAGCAGGTCGAGGGAGGTCATCCTGCCCCTCTACTCTGCCCTGGTGGGGCCCCATCTGGAGTACTGTGTCCAGTCCTGGGCTCCCCAGTTGAAGAAGGACAGGGAACTGCTGGAGAGGGAACAGCAAAGGGCCACAAAGATGATTAAGGGCCTGGAGCATCTCTCTTATGAGGAAAGACTGAGTAACTTGGGTCTGTTTAGTCTGGAGAAGAGAAGACTTAGGGGGGATCTGATGAATGCATGCAACTACTTAAAGGGAGGGTGTCAGGAGGACGTGGCTGGTCTTTTCTCAATGGTGCCCAGTGACAGGAGAAGAGGAAATGGGCACAAACTTGATTATAAGAAGTTCCACCTAAACATGAGGAGGAACTCTTTACTGTGAGAGTGGTGGAGCACTGGAACAGGCTGCCCAGAGAGGTGGTGGAGTCTCCTTCTCTGGAGACATTCCAAACCTGCCTGGACAAGTTCCTGAGCAACGTGCTCTAGGTGGACCTGCTCTGGCGGGGGGGTTGGACTAGATGATCTCCAGAGGTCCCTTCCAGCCCCATATGATTCTACGAAGGTGTGGAGACGGTACCCTTCTATTTGACAAACTGATTTAGTTGTAAAAAAAGACACCCAGCTTCCAGGCATGCAGGCCCTCTCTCATGTCAGACCTTCACCTTAGCAAAGGCTTTCATCCCCTACCCAGCAGACCAGAGCCAGCGTTAAGGAGTCTTCTGGTTTCACACGCTGACTAAGCTATGCTGGAGGTTTGTTAGGTTTGTGTGTTGGCGCAGGAGAACACAAAACCTTCTGCTGCAAGTAAAACTGGTTTCTCAGGTGTGGTTGACTGTAGCTCCCTGATGGGCCTGCCTGGGCAGCAGTGGTCAAGTTGGTCCTGTTCTTTCCTGTTTTCATCTCTCGTCATCTTTACCATTTTCATCTTTTTCGGGGGGCCAGTCTTTTTTCAGTGGTGCCCAACGACAGGACAAGAGGTAACGGGCACAAACTTGAACATAGAAAGTTCCATCTAAACATGGGGAGGAAATTCTTTACTTTGAGGGTGGCAGAGCTCTGGAAGAGGCTGCCCAGAGAGGTGGTGAAATCTCTGTCTTTGGAGATGTTCAAATCCCACCTGGACACATTCCTGTGCACCCTGCTCTAGGTGGACCTGCTCTGGCATGGGGAGGTTGCACTAGATGATCTCCAGAGGTCCCTTCCAAACCTGTATCATTCTGTGATCTCTTGGTAGGTCACCCTGTCCAGTCTGCTGACGCCTCCGTTTGTGGATCTGCTCTGGAAAACAGAAAATGGAAATGACCTGATTAAAAGCCTGTCTGTCCATCCCTCCTTCTCTCCTGCTTCCCTTTCCTCCTTCCACCCCTCGTTCTCTCCTTCCTCCCTCCATCGGATGAGGTTCAATCCCAGTGCTGTTAAATGGGCAGTTGAGCAAAACCTCATCAGAACCTGCCATACTTCTCAGGCTGGCTTTGCCTCAGGGCCCTGTCCATGAGCAGCAGCAGTTACAGCACGGTGAGGATGGCTGCTCGTGACATCTTTGCAAAACTTGTCCCTGAAACAGTTAAGGATTCCCAGGTAGTTTTAGCCCTATATGGATGGATCTTCTCCTTCTACAGCTTTTTAGGATGGTTTGAAATTGTGTAATATTGTCACAAGCTGGGTAGTATTTCTTGGGTTCAACGGGAGATTTTTATTACTGCTTTTCCTCCCTATTTTGTTCAAGATGATTGAAGTATTTCAGGTTATCTGTGAGCAGTTTACTTTAGTTGAGTTCAGTTTAATTTATGTGAATATTGGGGAAATGTGAAATTTATTTAGGTAATTTGAGTTCTATTGACTGTGTAATTATTGTCTTTTTTTATCACTATTTCAGTTTAACGATCTATTGAAATCTTTGCAAAGATGATAGCGCTGCCCAGACTCTTCAGTGCTTCTCCTTGTAGAAAGCTGTTTTCAGGAGCTTGGAGCAGTCCTAAGATTGCCACTCATCTTGTGTTTCAGCTACCATTCTCCTGGCAGATGTTTCTGGCTGGCTCGCTGACTTGTTTTTTTAAGTTTTGGCTGAGATGGGTAGGTCGGTTTTGAGAATGAAACAAGGGGAGTACTGAGTCTCTCCCACTGTTAAAATCTTCTGGTCACCTTTTCTCTAGAAGGCTCTGTCTGGAACCCTGTTTTAAGAGGAAGAGATTTGAAATTTAGCAAGAGTGGAATCACGTTTTGGATATTAATTTTGCTGTTCTTCTGAAAAAAAAAAAAAAAGTGATGACTTGGCCAAACATATCTACAAAAATAAGTTTTCACATGCTTGTAGATTTCTAGAGTTCAGTGACGAGAGTGCCCAAAGAAATGCATCTCTTGCCTCACAGACAGCAGCTCGTACTGGGTGATCTTTGTGGAGTAAGTGTGCACAGTCCAGTATAGAAAGGTTTGCCCTGTAATTGCAACTCTGAAGTGGACAATGAAACTATTGGACTTGCTTCTGTTAGAGCATTCATGTTTCCCATCGACAGGTGATGTTCACATGATAGAAGCAGACGTTCTTCTTCGTGGTGGCTTGGGAGGAAATGGAGACCCTATCATGGCTCATCCACCTGAAACAGACAGTGACATCACATTGCAGGAATGGCTAAAAGAGATCGTCAGCACGAATAAAGGCATCAAGCTGGATTTTAAGAGGTATCTCAAGACAAAAAGATTTTTATATTCTTTGTCCTCTGACCAAATTAACAGTTTTGCAGGTAGGACTATCTTTTGGCAATGATAGACCAAACTTTTTCCTGTTGTGCAATTTAGTGTAATGCATTCCCTCCTGAAAGGAAAATGCAGTGAAACATAATCAATATAACTAAATGCATTTCAAGAATAAAAGCTTTAAAATTGTTTTAAACTACACATTATTATTTTACATTCAATGAATTTGTTACAGAGTTACTATTGAGCAAAGTTTTCCCCACTGGGAAAACTGAAGTGGTAGCACCTATCTGGGAAACTTGTATGAGTTTTCTTCTTGTGCAGAGAAATTGGGAAAGACAACCTTCCAACTGGGAAGACAGGCAGTGGCTCCCACACCGGGCTGAGTGCCCAGATCTCTGCCTGGTAGCACGCTCGTCTCTCCTGCTGTCATCCAGTTTTCCTGGTGCCATTCTGGACACATTCCAGGTGCTGAGGTTTTTCATGGAGCTGCTGAAAACCTTACTGAAAAACCAGCTTCTGTTCCAGGTCTGCTGGAGTTCAAAATAATATCAAAACATCATCCCATAGCAGCATGAATATCTTTATTTTCCCAGAGCTTCCCCCCACCCCTCCTCTGAAGGAGAGGAATTCTGTTTCCTGGTCAGCTCCGGTGGTATCAATCTGTTGGGGGTGTCTCGATTCAAGATTAAGTGTACTGCTTTGAACATCTGATCTCATACCAAATATGATGTTGTATTAGATTTTTTTCTGCATGTTTTATAATACAAAAAAGTTAGTTCTTACTTTTTGTGTAGTTACATGTGTGTGCATTGAAGTACATTCAGTTTCGTTGCCCTAACTTATTAATTAAATTTTCAGAGGTTCATTTAGAATTTTAACCATTAGCAATTTCATTGTCTTTAATGGAAAATACACCTGCAAACCCCATGAGATTGCCTTGAAAAGTTTGAAATTGGATTCAAAGTGAGCTGTGATTTTCAGACATACATCTCTGCAACTCCTAACTTTAGCTTTTGTCTGAATTTGCATGTAAAATGTCTGGTTTTGCCACAAATGGAAAATCCACCTTCACATTAAAACAAGCTTCATCAATGCTCAAATATACTATAGAAATGCCAAAAAAAAAAAGCTATGTAGTTCTAAAATGTGATTTTTATTCATTGTTCTGTGTAATGCAATTGCAGTTTTCATGTGCAAGTTCATGAAAGCACAAAAAAAGCGAGCGGACCTAATCCTTTTATTGTTAACAGAATCTGTGAACGTCTGCTTGGACAGAGAATGGGAGGGACAAGAGAAGCAGACATTTGTTTGGGTTTAGTTTTTGTTGGGGCTTAGTGTGGTCTGGTTTTTTATTTCATTTTAATTATTGTTTAAATGAGTTTAAAAACATCTGTGTCTTATTTTTCCACAAGGAATTTCCAGCCAAGTGCAGTGATTAATAAAAAAGCTTTTTAAATTATGTTGCATTAGGAAAGTCTAATTATATAAAACCATTTAAAAACCACAAGCATTTGGTGCAGATGTAGTCAAATGAGTGATATGGATTACGGTGTTCTTTTGAATAGTATTTCTTCGGATACCATTGCTGAAGTTTTGAAGATTATTTCAACGGCACTTGAAAATAAGCATTTTGTATATTTCAACGCTGTCCACTTGATTGACCACATAATCACATTTCCTGCTGGCTTTGTCTACAGCAATTAATGTATTCTGCAAAAGGGCTTCAGAGTACCACTTAAAAAATGCCAGAGTCATTCAACATGGAGTCAGGAATACATTTGAATTTTCCAAGTGCTGCACAACAAAAGCAGTGCTGTCTGGGGGCTTTTTTGTTTGTTTCAAGAGATGCTGCTTTGGGCTTTTTTGTATTTACATTATCCTGTACTTTGTAGTAATAAGACAGGTGTTCCACTGGCTTTCACAATCCCTTGTACATGGGAAAATGTCCTCTATTCTGGCCTCAGACAGTATGAGAAATACTTAAGCCAATAATGTTAACTCAAGCCATCACTAGCTTTTCTCTACAAAGGCTTGAGCTAGTGCTGACTGAAAATGTTGAGAGGATTTCCTGCCACCATGCAGCTTTCTCAACAGCACAAAATTTAGAATGTACAAAATGACTTTCCATGGGAAATAACACTGGCAGCGCAGGGTGCTTTTTGGCTTTAGAGATAACCTGATGGAGCATCTGGCTGCCATTCCTGTTTGTGGCCACAAATCCTGACACGGTTCGTCTGACCTCATCGTGAGCCAGGTTAGGAAATAACTTGGTACAGAACCATCCCCACTAAACAGTGAGAATAGCTGTTCACCACTTTATGTCCCTGAGCTCACTCTCTGCTCCTAAGGCAAGCGTCAGCGCTGGTTTAAGGGCTGGGTCGTACAATTCCGGCCCAATTCCGGGATGGCTTGGAATTGGGAAGAGATGGTGGCAATTAACCATCATCTTTGTTGTCCAAATAGGCAGCGCTGGAGCATGTAGCCTGTGGCACGTATTGGTGTAAGTTCTAGCAGCTGTCATCCTCTCCTCGCTCTTCGCAGTGCCTTCTCTTCCCATTGCTTTTCCTGGTGCTCCTGGGACACGCAGAGGAACCAGTTTAGGATGTTGAATGGGGAAACTAACCCTGCAAAACGTAACAAAGAATTTTCTGTTGGCTCAGCTCGCTCTGTATCAGGTCGCTGCAAGATTTTGAGGAACAGCTGGAAGATGTTTTATTCAGAGTTTTCCGCAACTTAGGTCGAAAACCTTTCAAAAACACAGGTCCTTGCTATTTGTAAGGAAATCACAGCTCTAACCATAATGATTTTTAATTCCTGAATGTTACACAGAATATTAATTAATTTGCTGTGAAAGAAAAAAATACCTTCTTTTTTTGCATTCATTCCTTTTCCCCATTATTCCACATTTCCTTTCCATCCCCACTGCTGCCTCCAAAGTTTTGGTGGATAGAGAGAGGTTATCGTTTGCCTTCTAGTTATGCTTTTTCTTTTGATTTGGGAGAACAGTAAGAATACATGACTTCAGATATTTTGTTAAATGCTTACAAGTGGTGCTGCATTGGTTGCTCAAGTGCCTACCTCTCATACTTAATAATAAGCTGTGGAATGAACATCCAGTGGGCAGACTTCTTCATGCTGCTACTTGTAGGCCATGCTTTTGAGCTGTGGGAACAACCACTACCAAAAGTGTTGGAGCCTGGAGTGTCTTCCCTAACTAAAATCCTTCCAAAGAGTTCAGTTACATACAAGTCTTAACAGGTCTTGAGTTAGAAGAGCCAGGAGGCAAGAGCCATGAAGCAGTTCCTGTTGGACAGCAGGGAGACAAGAGGCTTTATGCTATTTTACGCCAGCAGTAATAGTGACCTTATGGTAGAGAGTGTCCTCAACATTTGTTCTCTGGCTTACAGGGACTGTTTCATTAACATATCCATGCATATAGGCACTGTACGTTTCCCATGTTCAACCAGAGTGAGGTGTGTCATCTCACGCATGTGTTATTGGCACAGTCTAGAAGCCGTACGGCCTTCCTTGGAGCTTCTTGATGACATGAAGCAGCACTTGAGGCGACCCGTTTGGATCAACGCAGACATCCTACGGGGACCTAATGGAAAGAGTGCTGTGGTGGATGCAGAAGGGTTCCTCGACACTGTCACTTCATTTTTCCCAGATGTCACCTTTTCTCTGGGGTGGACAACTGGATGGCACCCTGGCAAACACAGTGAAGGTAAAGATGACGCATTTAATGCTTACACCGCATAGTCTGTTTTCTCCAAATTAATTTCATAATTGATTCAAAATAATTATACGCCACCTGATCATTTTGAAAATAATAGTTAATGTAAGAAGAATTATTTTCTTTGTTGGTCTATATTTGATAGTGTTTTATAGCAGTTATTTCAATGCTTGAGTTGCAGCAGAACCATATAAAAAATGTTATTTTTGTTGTTAAGAGTATTTTGTTTTTCAAGTCATTTGCACATATTGAGGAATTTTGAGGGACAAATTGCTTACACCCTGTTTCAGGTACTCCACTCCCTGAATCCTATGAGGATTGGCTTGGTAATTGGAATTCAGGCATGTTTATTGAAGAATAATAGATTACCTGGAAATTGAAAACCCTATCAATGGGCTTTTGCAGTAGATAACTGAAATCAAATTGGGGGTCAGCATTGTTTTTAACATTTCATTTCTGTTGAATAATTGAATTTTTGCAATAAATTTTCCAGTTTATTGACGTTAGTAACTTTTTACAATCTCCGTTTTGGGAATCTAATTGAAGTTTCTTATTGTTAATCCCTAACTTGAATTCAGATCTTGAACACATAGCCATTAGCTTAGGGTCTTTTTCACAGGATTCCTCTCATAATTCTCATAGCTGCTTCGTTAGCGTGTTTGACTCCAGTGCATGTGCATTTGTGTGCAGTAGCATAGGCCCCAGCAGTACTGTGTGTGACTACAATGGCAAAATTATACCCCTTTCCAAATTGCTAATTGTTAGCAAGATTTAATACTGTGTTATGAGGATTTTGTTTTATGTTATACAGTAACTTTATTAAACTATGTAGTACTCTGTCCAGAGTATTTTCAGTGCAGTAAAAGGTTGCTGGAAATAATGTACTGGAAATACTGTACTGAGTAATCTTTTTTTAATAAAAGTAACTTTATCTCCATTCTAAATTTCAGTTTATGGTGGTGCTGATTAAAGATAAGACAGAAGAAAAAGAGTTTATTTGACTGATTTAGACTGCAAGTTGCTCTTTGTCCAAAAAAATCTTCTTTTTTAAAGATGCTTTAAGTCTTTTCAGTCACAACATTGCATATGAGTACATAAGAAAAGAAAAATACTAACTATTGTTATTAAAATTAAGATGTTCGTAGCCTGTAGAAATAAGAGAATATTAGATACTGTTTTAACTAGCTCTAGGGTTTGTAAAAATCTCAACAGCAGGCACTTGAAGTGTTTCAGGTTACTTGATTTTAACATTTTTTAAGTACAAAATGTTTTACATGCTTTGATTCTCTATAATTTAAAGTCTTCTGTTGCATTCATTCAATTTTTTTTCTAAATGTTTCTGTTTTTAAAGGCTCACTGTCAAGTTAAAACCAGTCCATGTAGAAGTCACTGGTAACACTGGTTTTTAGAGATAAAGATGCAATGTCTTGGAAATTAGAATATGTCACTTTCTGTAATAGTTGTAGAATAACACTGTAATTAATGGAAGTAAAGATTTTCAAAATAAGTTTATTTTTCCATATCAGTATTGCTTTTCTCCCCTGGGACTTTTTTTTTATAATGATTTAGTGATTTCATTGCAGAGTTACGTCATTTTCACAAACCCCATGTTTGCTCTTGTATTATTACACAACCTAGCCATTCAAGAATTTATTGAGTCTTTAGAGAGATTGTATTTGTGAAGAATTCTTTTTAATCAAATGGTCTTTTTTGCAGGCTATGATTGGGTGATGGTGAAAGAAATGGCTCAGATATGCAGTGCACTTTCCCAGCCTGTAACTTTCCCTGTAAGAGCAGCGTTAGTTCGACAGTCAATATCTGAGCTGTGCTGGTTAATGCAGCAGTCAGATAGGTATGTCTAATGGCCTATATTTTTAGCTGACTTTGTTACAAAAGCATATAATTGTTTATATTAAACATAGCAGTTACGTGTACATACTTAGCCCGATTACATTGAAAATTGTTTCTCTACTGTATTATCCGTTCAGTTTTTTAATTCCTTCAGTTCTAACATGGTGTTGATGTACAGAAGTGGTTGATTCATTTCTTTAAAATAAGAAAATCCCAAAAGCCTCTTTTAAAATTACTTCTTACAGGTAGTGAATCTTGTGTAGGTTTGTAACCCAGTTGCACTATAACACTTTTTTGTAACACTAATGTAGTTAAATAGGCCAAGTGGTAGGATGTTGCAATTTGGAATTAATTAAATTTAAGTAGTTACATTTTATGGATCCTTTTTATTGGTTTCAGTATTTATATACAAGAGAGATATCGAGGTGCTGGAGCGAGTGCAGAGGAGGGCAATGAAGCTGGTGAAGGGCCTGGAGCATAAATCTTATGAAGAGCAGTTGAAAGAGCTGGGACTGTTAGTTTGAGGAAGAGGAGGCTGACAGGAGACCTCATCACTCTCTACAACTACTTGAAAGGACACTGTAGAGAGGTTGGTGCTGGTCTCTTCTCCGTCACAGGTAATTAGTGACAGAACGAGAGGGAATGGCTTCAAGCTCCAATAGGGTAGGTTTAGACTGAACATTAGGAA
>JAOQGH010000019.1:72770249-72790144 GCA_025769975.1 Gallinago jamesoni
GTGTTGGGGGATATGGTGTAGGGGAGAACTTTGTAGAGTAGGGTTGATGGTTGGACTTGATGATCCCAAGAGTCTTTTCCAACCTAAATGATTCTATGATTCTGTATTTTCTGTAATAATGTGACATAAAAACATTAAAGGTGATCTTAGATTGGATAATCTTGCTTAGGTACTTGAAATACATTCAGTGGTTTCCAACCACTGACTTAATATTTCCTTCTAAAATTACTTCTTACAAATCCATGACAATTTTGTAGAAAAAATTATTTGCATGTAATGGAATGAGAATCAAGCCTGCTTTGCACATAATTGTCCTTTACTCATCTTTTACACTTACTCTGCCTACCTGCACTTTAATAATTAAGCACCAACCAAGCTCAAGACAGAAAAGTTAGGACTTTTTTAAGTGGTGAGTTGAGAGAGAAATTAGGATTAAACATTTGAAACTGGGAAATTAATTTCAAAATATAGTTAAGAGTACGTCTTGTAAATTGTGCCATTCTCAAATATGTCCTCATTGGATACAAGCATTATTCCCACTGAAATACTAGGATTTTCTCTTTTACTTCAACATAAAAATTCTCATTTTTCTTACTGACATAATTAGAAGAAAGAAATTCCTTGACCCAGTTTTGCTGACATTCAATTAAATTCTGATTTACCTCTATTTTAGCTAAATACAGTTTTAATAAACAAAGGGGAAAAAAGAAGTATTTTTCAAGTGGGGATTGTGCAGGGTAATTGCTTTTAACTTTGAATGATACTTGGAAGTTTATCCAGTTCTTTTAGGTTTTCAGTAAAGTCTGTGCAATTAATGAGAAAAGTGTATGTGATAAGGTACAGAAGAAACATTCAGTTAATCAGATGGCGTCACATACACATCACGTAGGTGACAAAACATGGAGTATGAAAATCACCTATACGGACATCACCTCTTATTTTCTGTTACAATCATCTGCTTGTAACTGTTCATTACTTTGTCAAACTTTGAATGATGAGTCTGGTAAATTTATTTGCTGGACATCTGCCTAGGATTTTTTATTTCATTCTTTGCCAGGTTTGGCACAACAGTTCACACAAGGACCGAGCTATAGATAAATTATTGTCGGTGCTGTTGGATTGTCCATCCTAAAAATTCTGCAGTCCTCCTTGGGAAGTTCCAGCAACTTTAGCTTTATGAGCAAGAACTTGAAGTTTGACTGGAGCCCCATTGTGTGATTTACCTCTGTAATGAGGAAAAAAATATTTTTATGAGCTCATTAGTGCAGTGTCTTACATCATTTGTCTTAAGATAATAATGTATTCTTTATTCTCTTTCTTTTCTATTTTTTTTTTTTGGATATAGGTACAGCCTCACTATTTGGACAGGAAAGGAAGATGTGTATGCTGTAGAAGATTTGCTTTACATCAGAGAAAACTTTGATAAAAGTAGGGTTTATTATGACATCTTAGAGCCACAAAATTCTGAATTCAAAAAAGCCATAGGAATAGAACAGTAAATACAAAGCAGGCAATCTCTGACTTTATAATACTTAGCCTCTTTAAAAGTAAAAAGATTTAAAAGTAAAAATCTAATCTAAGATTTAAAGTAAAAATCTCTTTAAAAGTAAAAATCTAAAAGATTTCTTGTTCAGGGAAGTACATTTTCCTTCCTAAAAGAATTGTATAGAACACAGCTGTGGTTATTGAAGGAGTTTTTATATAAAACTTGCATTGAAAGGCTCTCAAGTAGAAATTTAATGCCTTCTTTAATAGGTCAGAATTGCTGCGTACTCGTCCTGTGCTCATTCCCTCTCATTCACCCGGGGGCGTGTAGTGACGGGTACTCCTTAATACACTGTGCTCCTTCCCTGAAAGCATCCAAAGGGGAGAATGGCCCCAGCTGATAATTGTGGACCAAGGCAGTTTCCTACTAACTGCTTTTGTGTAAGCCAAAGTCTGTGGGACACCCAATTTCTACCAAAGCCTGGTTTTGCTTTTTATAGAGGAGAACGAGAGTCAAGACTGAATTAAGTACAGAACTATGCACTTCCCAAAGGGTTTGGGGTTTTTGGTAGCTCATTTTGATTGACGCTGCATTTTTAATGCCACTGCATTTTGTTCTCACTCCCGGTCAATGGAAGAGTGATGCTACATGTTCCAGGGAGAAAGAATGATTATTTTTACTGAATTAAAACTAATTAAGTTCTCTGCAATGTGGCAATTGTGCATTTTGCACCATGGCTTGCCTCCGTGCTTTCTCATCAGCAACATAGTCCTTTGATTGTGAGGGGACTGAGGTGGAATTGTAGCTGCATTGTAGCAGGAGGTGCTGGGGAAAACAGAAGCCCCAAAATGAAGAAAAATCCTGTCCTGTACATAGAGAGCACAAAGATGGATTGCAGTGAAGTACACATCAGAGACAGCATCAGAAGAGCTGTAGCGCTTTGAAACAGAGGAGTGCTGGTGGTTCAAAGAGTTTGAAACTAAATTTGAAGAATCACAGGAGGTACTGTTAAAATGTTCTGCTGCAGTCTTCCTGAAAGCCAGAGGCTCTAAGAATGAAATAGGTGTACAGCGATGAGTGCTAACAGCAAAAATTATACATTTCTGTGATAGAATAGTTATTTTCTCCATTCGCTCAGTTTGAACATCTTTTAATTCACGGAATACAATTTTACAAATTTTCAAAAGTTGGAGTTCCCTTTGAGAAATCTAAAGTCATTACAACCCCACTTATCACATGCAGGGAGAGTCCAACCCATTTCATTTTAAGCATTTTTTTGCTTCTTTTGATTCTGCATGTTTAATAAAGATCGTGACATCTTTGCAGATTGAGATACCAGCTCTGGGTTATTGCCTTCTGTCAGATGTTACAAAGGGGTTTTTTCACAATGACAGAAGAGATTTTATTTCTAAACAAAAGCTGGTTCTATGAAGAGACATAACCCTGTCATCTTCTTGTCCTCCTTTTTCCATTCCTCTCCTATGCTTCCTGCAGGAATTGTGTTAACTTTGAAGTTTTACAGAACACTGTCCAGCCTTTTAGTACTAAAGAGTTAATCACAGCAAATTTTGATTCTTACACAGCATTAGTATACAACTATGATAGAAAAGTTGGTTATATTATATATATTTAACATATATCAATTCTAAATGTTGAAATACAGTGATTTCATGCAGTCATTAAAATTCAGGATTCCTGGTTATTACCTACACACCTTCGCCAGGTTTATCTAATACTTGGGTTTTTTTCTTGAGGGGTAGAGCTTTGATCATTTTTGTCATCCTCTGAGATACACTTTGATGAAATTAGGAAATATTTTTCTAAATACGGAAAAAAACCCCTACCTAGTTGTGCTTGGAATAGTTAGAGGGAATACTTAATTTAATTTATACAAGCAGTCAGTGTGAATGGTGGTAACCACCAAAATGTCAAGTTGGCAGAGTCATTCCTTTTAATGAACGGGCAGAAATGATGTATTTTTCAGTTCACTGTAACAGCCTGGTCTGACGTGAACAGATTTAATCTCTCAGTTCTTCAGAGCACCTCTTTGAGCTTTTTGTGCACACTTTTTTATACCATGGGAGGAAGCGAGATGAACTATTTCCCAACTGATCATAACTATGGAAAGTATTGTAAGTACTTCAAAGACCCTTTTCTAAACCAAGTCATTTTGACTAAAACAGGTTCAGGAGGTACTGGGCGAGCAGTTGTGCTACCAGATCTGATCACACTGCTTCCTTTTCCGGATAATGACCCATTCACCCAACTCCCTTTCAGGGACAACAGAATATACAAATGACCAGTTAAGCTCCAGTTAAACCCAAGTTATAGATACTGCTTTGGATCTGTAGTACATGCAATAAAGTAGTAGGAAAAGGCATAGTTCAGCGATTCTTACTTCCTGGGATATGCACTGAACAAGAAGCCAGCTTTTGGAATCAGATGCAATGTAGCTGCATTAGCCAAAATGAGTCAGGGAGGTATCTGAATTTGCTTTTGTGGGACATAAAGGACGTAGCTTGAGGACACATTGCTGCAGCCACATTCATTTATTGAATGAAAGGTGCCATTAAAGACCACTAAGTTTGTTGTGTTACTATTATTGAACACTTTACTTGTTCTAGGTTTAGTCTAGTTTTTTTTCCAAGATACTGCTGGTCATTCAGCAGCAGCAATACTTTCTAGCCATACATTTATTTTTAATAAAGTCAAGAGTATCTCGTCGACCTTTTGTTCCACAATTGATGTGAACGTTAAGGACTAGAATGAACTCCTCGATCTTGTTTCAGCTCCTTGTTGCAGGCAGTTAAATTTATTGACTTAAGGGATTTCCTCTTTCAGTTGGCTAGGGTTTTTTGCATTTACAATGGCAAACTTTTCTGTTATTTAGAAACCTTATTCCCATTTATCAATTCCCACCTAAACTATTAGGATTTGTTAAAACTGGTTAAACTATTAAGTAAAAAATATCAACAATTGTCAGAAGTGTTCTTAAGGGTGCAGACATCATGGGAGAAATACAGTGAGTGACAAATGTGGTATGAATAAATGGGGATATTCTGATATAATTGAAAGAAGACATGACCAGAAAAATTAATTAAGGCAACAAGACATGTAAAACTAGATTAAACAAAATATTGGAAGTGAATTATATGAAGCACTCCAGCAGTGTCAGAAGGCTTTGACTCTATGGTGAATTTGGATGGATTATCCTATGAATCTGAATTCATGTATGTATTTTTCACCTGTGGATCTCGATTAGTTTCCTGTGAAGCCATTTATGTTCCTTATGTCAGTCTAGTCTGACTTGAACGTAAATAAATTCATTTGAATTTATCTGTTTTCGTAAGAGTCTTCGTACAAATGCTCTCCTAAAATAACACATATTAACTGTGGGGCTGGCAGTAAATAAAGGAGAGAAGACAGACAGTTAGTTTATTCTGTTGGAAACAGGGACTGGTGGCAGATCTGTTTTTTTTTAACCTTCTGTCAGTGCTGTTCCTTGTACTTAAAACGTTGTTTAGGAGCTATGAATTGTCACCTCCTTGTGGAATCATTTTCTCTATCAGCGTTGCTTCGTGTCTGTTGTTACCTTTCACTCAGGTTTTGGACTTACTTCATTGTCCTTGTTACATGAAAAATCTGGTTGACTTTAAACGAATTAGATATTTTTTCAGGATGACCAGGCGAGCTAACTGACTGATAAAACATTTCCAATTTACTGCGAGTGTAGTTGAAGCTTCGTTTTTTTGTGTGAATTTGATGGAACTTGCTAAATAGAAGAAATAACATGTTACAGAAGAGAACTGACATCATTAGTCCTGCACAGCTGCACAATAATACCCTGCAGCAACACGTCAGTGTGATGAAAGCAAAGCAGAAGCTGATTTCCTCAGGTTTGTGTGGTTTAAACGCGCTGTCGAAGAAATCGAAGAAAATGTCCCCCAGAGGCGTATGTTTTAAAAACCACTTCCCCATCTTCACCTTCAGCATTCATGTGAAGAATTACTCAGTTTTGGCCTACTCTGACTACAGGAAAAAAAACAAAAAAAAACCCAAAACGCAACCCCAGTCATCTTCTGCAATTAAAACCTCGAAATGAAAGCCTCGTGTGTTTTATTTGCCAGCCATCTGTCTGCGACCAGGCCGTTTGCTAACGTTGCTTATTTCTGCACCACCCATTAAACCCGGTTGAGTCCGGGCGCCGTGAAGCTTCCACCGGTGATTCCTGCTCTGCTTTGTTTGGACGTGGCAGGATTTGGTCCCGCTCGTTGGCCTTTCCCTCCCCGCAGCGTCTGCGCAGCCACCCCTGGGACGGTGGGTCTGAACCTGCCCAGGGCAGGACCGGGTTTGCATCAGCCTCCCCTTCTGCAGCCCAACACTGGGAATGACACCTCTGGTTTAAGGCAGAGTTAGTGAACTGCACGGAAAAGTCTTTAAAACTCCTTTCATCGGTGATGAAATGGCCCTGTCCTTCCTTTCCTTTAAGAAAAAAATAACAGAAATTGCAGTGCTGGGGAATCACAAAATGTTTGGGCTCATTTGGAGTTTTTTTTGTTTTTTTTTTTTTCCTAACCTTTAAAAAGGTTAGGGAGAGCCCGTTATGAGTTGCGTCCTGCATTATATCCAAGAGTGGGGGGGAGCTTTTCCATCAGCTTCAATGTTCTCAAATTTCTTCATTTAAAATTCCTTTCAATTTTCAGAGAGTATTTCATTTAATAAAACTACTAGCATGAGGAGAGACACTGGGAAGCGTTTGGACAATTTTTTAAAGAAACACTTTTTCCATAAGCTTTCTGTTAACTGGAAGCCTTTTTATACCACAAAAGTATCAAGTTTATTGAAATTTTAATCAATAACCAATATATTTTTTGTTGTTGCTGCATTTTGATGCTCACAGGCATTTCTGTTCTTTAGTTTCTACATGTGTCGTTGCAGGAGTATCTGTTATCCCGTGCAACGCCGTTCCTTGGTGCCCAGGCTTATCATCTCTGTGTTGTTACCTTTACTGTCAAGTTTTGCCAAGTTTTATCTATAAATCTTGTGTGAACTGTGGGCAGGGAGGCAAGAGCCAGGCCGAGGTGCTGAACTGGTCTTCAGCCCTTTCCCTCTTCCGCGCCTTCGCTGATGAGCTTTGGTGAGCACCTTTGCAGTGAAGCAGGATGTGACTCTTCTAGCTACTTCTGATAACGTCTTTTTGCTGGAAATCCCTGTAATTACTGCATTATTACACTTTTAGTACCATGGGTGAAGAAAACGCTGGAGAAATGATGAAGAAAATCACACTGTAGTTACCCCAGGTTGCAGCCGGTGTTTAATGTCCGTGTTCCTGGTCGCTCCAGGCAGAGGGGTGCAGGGGGCGGCTGGGGATGGCACCCGGGACAGACACAGCAGAGGTTGGCCACTGAAATCCATAGCAAGGAAGCTTCGGGTTTGACTCTGCTTCCAGTAAAATTCAAATTATTATTCCTCTCCATCATCTTCTGAATTTTGAACATCTAAATTTTCAGGGCAATTTTATGTTGTTCTTTAATACCCTTATGCTTTGGCTTGGCTCCCTTGAATTTTTCTGCTGAGCCTTCTGTTGTTATAGCTGATGATTTCTCTGCCTAATTGTGATTCCTCTCATTGGTGTAGCAGGAAAAAATAATGTTTTTTAAAAAGTGATCTCATTATCGTGTTTTTAAAATGTATGTACAGGTCAAGTTTGTTTCTTCTGAAAGGGACCAGCTTTTGGGAGAGAAGGCTGTAACTCGTCCACTTGTGGAAGTGCTCAGAATCGCTAGCTGATGCCTTCAGGGAAAAAATACGGGAATTAATTAGAGTTCATCAGCATGCATCTGCACCTGGCTGGGAGAGATCTGGGAATAAACTGGACTCCATGCAATTCTAAAAAACACCTTCACTGTTCAATGTAAGTTCTTAGCATGTCTGTCTTTTAAATGACTGAACATAAATTAACCTTATTTTGGGATAAAATCTCTGAATTAACACTAGATCTACGGTGCGGTGCTGGCAGGGGAGATGCCACCTTTATGGTTAAATTTGAAATAGTGGTTTTGGCTTCATGTTGGTGGCTGGGAGTCCTCTGGTGCTTCCCAAAGCACCTGGGCTTCCCAAATCCCAGCTGGGATAAGTGGGATGGCCAAGGTCAGCCCTGCTCCGTGCTGGAGGTGGGAGGAGACCTCCAGAGCTTCCTTGCAACCTTTTTTTTTTTTTTTTTTAATGATTTAATGACACATTTCACCTGCCACACAGCACGTAGTACCGCAGAGGATGGATAGGGACGCAGAGGGAGTCTTAAGTAACCCTTCTGTAACTCAACTCCCATGGTTTGGTTATTACCTACTTTTACTTTCATCTCTCTGTTCAACTTGGACAGATACTCGCAAGGAATTTAAGTAAAAAATAAACAAACCTGTACAAATGGCAGAGTCCCTGATCGAAGTCCTGGGGTTCTGCAGCCCACCAGGAAAAAGAAGCCAGCTTTTCTTTTAATGGTGTGAAACGCTACCGCCAAGGACATTCCTACCGGGTCTGCGCTTGCTTTCAACCAGCTACACCCACCACCGGCCAAGGAGACGCCTGTCTCGGGTGACAGGAGTCCCCCGAAGAACAGGAATTTTGCATAAATATATTTAATATATATTATCTTATAGTAAGGTTAATTTGTGCAGAGTGTTGGATCTATTTTCCTTTATAGAAAGGATCAACAGCTGGGTATTTTATCAGAACAACCAGTCATAAAAGTTGGAATTTTATTGCTTTCACTCTGAAAAAAAACCAAAAGAACCAAAAACAAACAAACAAAAAAAAAACCACTCCAAGTTTTCTAAGATTTATCCTCACCAAACCTGATCTCCTTGAAGGTACCGCAGCGCCAGTAATACTTTTAAGGTAAAAAAAACGTGCAGCTGGGAGATGCTGGGAAATGTTTTAAAACAAGCGTTCTTCCCTCTAATTTTGGATATCAACATTCATTAAAAAAAAAAAAAAAAACAAACCCAAAAACCTCTTATGACTACAGTGTTAATGTTTTTAGTGGGGTGGTTGGCGATGACTAATATTGGCCTTTCTGTAACGAGCCACACTCTTGTTACATCAACAAACTTGCCAGCTAATGGAATAATGGCTGACTAATGCAAGAATCCATTTATTTATGGGTTTAGTTGGAAAATTAATTAGCTGTACAGCATAACAGATGCAGAAAGATGAGGTTCTTATTAAGGATTGGTGAGGAAAAAAAAAAGAGGAATTTAATGACTGTTTTAGCTTACTTTTTTTTCTTGTGTTGCTGCATCAAATAACGGCAGTATTCTTTTGGAAGTGCTGCATAATTGTAAAAGACAAAAATCAAAACAAAGCAACTCGAAATCCTTCTCTTCGTAAAGCAAGAAGTGCAGGGAAGGATATTTTGGAGACCGTCCTTTGACCACTACCCCTTCAACAATCCCTTGAAAACTGCTTTTTTACAGCATTCCTGTGTGGTGGGTTGCTGCTCTTAAATTTCTCAAACTGAGATATGAAGATTTTCAGATGATGGCTGTTTTTGTGAGGCCATTTGTCTAGGAGTGACTTTCATTGTACGCTTCCACAGCGTTTCACAGAGAAAATGAAAACCAACAGGAAAAAAAAGTGTTTTTCACCTTTTATAAACTTACCCATAAAGTTTCGATTCAAAATTCAGTCATCCCCTCGGCAGCCTGCGTTACCGGGAGTTGTAACTCATGTTGGCAGGAGTGCCCGCCCACAGAAATGTCACCTCCATCTCATGGAGTGTAAATGTTTAAGGATTTTATGCCATTTATGTTTCTATAAGTTAGCATGGACAAGCTTCACCGATTTCTGCCTGTGGGGTGTGTGAGAAGGGGTGGTCCTTCCCCGGGTGGGAAGCCGTGGCTGGCTCTTGAAAGAAAAGTAGCAAGGAAAAAGTTCCAGCTTGTGGTGTTTTCTTCTTTACCCAGATGCACAAAGAAAACCTGAAAGGTATTTTGTTCTCTGTAAACTTTTAATGTTTCGGGGTGGAACTTAATATTAGAAATCCAGGTCTTGCTGACACTACGGATGACCAGAAAATGATGAGGATTAAGACTTCAAAAGATGGCAGAAGTGCATCTCCTCTGAAGTGGAACCGCGGGCAGAGAGCGCCCCTCCCCTCTCACACAATACTTTGTGCAAATTTAGCTACCTTGGATTAAATCTAATTAGCTGCTCCGACTTCCCTCTGTAGAGACAGCCTGAGAAACACTTGTGAGCGACTACCTTTGGCAGTGACTCAGCGTCTCCTAAGTGGTGAATAAAAGGATGCCTCTATTTCCATATTCCCTGAATTGGGGAAAAAAATAACCTTTATTTATGCACCGTAACATCAAGAGAACAAAAACGAGTTTTTTTTTTTCCTTTGAAGGTCACTTTTAACATCGATGCAACAATAAACATTAATGTTAACCTTTCACATCTGCATCAAAAGTAAGCACAAAATACTGGCAATGCTACAGAAGAACTTCTCAAGACATTTGCCATTTTCCCCCGTTGTCTGAACATTTAATAAAAAAATTACTGTTTCAGTTGAGGGATCAGTAATCCCACATCTGTAACTAGTTTTAAAATCAGTACAGCAGAAATTGGGCTTCATGCTTTCAGCAAAGATACTGAACACCTGATCTGGCTGATTTTTTTTCTAAAAAATAATTTATATTTTTTAAAAGATGCATTTTTAGCTTCAAACAATGAACTTCATTATGAACTGACTACAAATTGCCATTTCTATTTATAGTATCATTAAAATATTTGAAAATTCTGTTGTGTCTGTATGTGGTATTTGGAGGGACCAGTTAATAATTTAATATTGACACAAGTTATTCCACAATTTCTCTGTCATAGAAAGATTTCCATGTCATCCTTGTTTCTACCTGGCATATGCAGATGCTGACCCAGCAACATCTCCTGAATGGAACCAAGTACTCCATCACCTTCACTGTGTTTCCACTGGTATTTCATAGCTCTTAAAATGTAAACAACTTCACTTTGGGAATTTTCTCATGTGCAAACTCATAATCCATAAATGACCAAGAATCTTTCAGCGGATGAAAAGTCCATCTCTAAAAAACAAACAAGTAAGGGGTTTGCCAGCACTCATTTTTGTGACTGGCACTGATGGTTCTTGAGGGGTGAGGAGCTAAACAAGTGTGACAATCATGTCTGGGGGACGTCAAATGCCATTGCTCACCGTGGGCCTTCCCAGCTGTCACCAGGTAGCAGAGCCGTGACCGCAGGAGGACAAAGGACACCACGGTCTTCCAGACCTGTATTTGCTGGGGAAGAATGAATTTTGACAGTGGTGATTCAGATTCGCATCCCTGCTTATTCTAGCTACCTTTGAGAGCCTGGACAGAGAACCAACAGTCAGAGCATCTGCCTTCTGGCAGCCATCACCAGAGACTGCACAGATTTTGTGTCATAAAATTGATTTTAACATTTAAATTTGTAGTTTCACACCAGTGCTTGATACAGAACTCCACTGTGTGGAGATGTAAGCCATACCCTTGTTCCTCCCAGATGTAAAATGCTCCCTTCTTCAAAATATGCACGTTATAAACTTTTGGACATCCTCATATTTTTACATAAAAAGGTATTTACAGAGACTGTATGCTCATCATCCACTTGACATTGCCTTGGCAAAGCTACATAACATTGCAGTTATTTGTTAGGCAATGTCAAACTGGGTGAATTTTGACTGAAACTGCAAGAAGGCAGACAATACCTGCTGTGTATTTCCCAGGAAAAAAAAAAAGTCTCATTTCAGTATACAGAAATTCACATTATACAGACACAATTTCAATACAACTAATTTCTGTAAATTATGACAAAACAGAACACATTTGCTATTTCTCAATCTTCAGAAGATGAGTTATAAAATGCCAGAAATCAACCACCTATGGAATGTGCACAAAGACAAGGTAGATCCTTGGAATCACAGAACATGACATGGGAAGGAAAAATAGGTTTTACATAGAGATACATAAAAATACACAACAGCTTGGAGGCAAAGGCGTGTTTCTCATCTGTAAGAAATTCAGTCCTCTGCTTCAAATCAGGCAAAAAGAGGACTTCCATTTCCCAGGCGAGTATCGTAGCTGTTGGATTCCTTCTAGGTCTGTCTGAGCAAGACAGAGCTCTCTCTTCCTTGCTCCCAAGCATGTGTGTGAAGTGTCCTCGCTGATCAAGACAACATCTGGATGTTGTCCCACCAGCTGTATCCCCTCTTGATAATAAACCCAGGCCTGTGACTGGGGAGAAAGAACTCCTGCACGAGCCGGAGATCTGTGTTTTGAGAGTCTGGAACTACAGAAAGTAGCAGATCCTGGTTTAGTTGCGGCCCCTACCTCCCCCAACCCTTCCTCTTCTAAATGAGCAGATTCCAGCAGCCGAGTAGCTTGAGAAGCCCAAGTTGACTGATGCACCTCACTGACACCACAAGCAGGGCTGGGTCATTTTACAGAAGGTTGCTCAGGAGTTGCTGCTCACTGCGGTGGCTTCTTAACTCGGCCTCCAGGCATCATGTTACTGAACTTGAGCTCTCCAGTGCTCTGGGTACCACACTGATTTCCAGTGGGCAGCAAGGCACCTAAAGGCAGGCTTCCCAGTCTTCCACTGGGATTTCCTGGGCACAGCTCTGCAACATGAGTTTTACTGACTCTGCGTATTGTCCATTTACGTGGGGTGAAGCCACTAAAGCCACAGGATGCTACTGTGCAGACCTGCCACTGCCCACCCCGCATGCACACTGACTATGGGTGGGATTTCTGGATGCAGCACAAGTAGGACAGGGTCGGTCTGGCATCCAGCATCACAGCCAAATGTTTCGAGTTCCCAAATCCCACGTGTAGCACCCTTCTGGGTGCAGAAAGGGCAGGCGTTTGGGGAAACATAGGAGGGACAGCATTTCCAACCTAAAATGAGGACTGCAGTGCCTGAGACCCCTTGTGTGTTCAGCCTGCCACAGGTAAGATTTCAGTGCTGAAGTTGAAAACATCGCGAAAACAGTGTAATAAATATTCCTCAGTTTCAACAAAGCAGCATCATTAGTTAAGTATACCTTTTGGTGTAGTCTCTAAGCTATTTAACACATTCCAAGGCAGAGCGCCTTACATCACAGACCTACTATATTTTGTGATATGTATCATCACAATTTGGTAGTGCAGTAAATATGTACACACTGAAAAAAATTTGTAACTTGTTAATCCCCTGTTAAAAATTCACTAGTTGCTTAATCTGCTCTGTCTGTAATGACTGCCTCCTCAGTAGCATTCTTGTATTTTTGGTCTCCCTAGGGAAAGCGGGTGCTGCTGGCACTAAGTGGTTTTGTCCACAAGAAATCATCCCAGAAACCCTGTTTATGAAAGTAATGTCTGGAACTGGGGGGTGAGGACTCACATGCAGTGGCGGAAGAAAACCTGGTCTTGTCTGAGCCATGTGATCCAACAATAAGGCTCCTGAACCCCGCCTTTCTAGAAAAGATTGATTTCTCCTGCTCAGAGTAACAGCAGGCATGTTCTCCAGTACTTCTCTAGAACTTGACAATACAGTGTGAGATGGGGAAAGGATCTTCTTCTTTGCTATCACTGACTTAAAGTCTTCTGCAGCAGCAGGGCTTAGACTAGTAGTTAACTGAGAATCAGAGCTGTAGTGATTTGCTCCTAAATTCCTTTTCTGGATAATACTGCTGAGGTTTGAAATGAAGCTGATTTGTCCTGAACTGGCATCCTTACCCATAGGAATCCCACTGGGGTTATGCTTGTCTTCAACATAAGGAGTCTGAGAGTTTATCTCATCATATGATAATTTCCTGGATCCAGTTTGATCAAAGGTTTTCAATAAATGAGCAGTGTCTTTTATGTCAATACTTTGGTGCCTGGTGATGAATCTCTTCGATAAGGCCAGGCCATTGATTTTAAAAGAGAGCTCTTCTTCTGGAGTAATATCCTGAAGTTCTTCTTGTAAAGAGGCAATTTTACTCTGGTGAAACAGTGATGGAGAGCTCTTTACCCAAGGCTCAGACTGTAGCCGCTGCACTTGTGCCAGCTTGGACCCTGTCTTTGTTGAGCTGGATCTTCTCGTCGGTGAGACTGTTTGAGACGAGCTGTCCACGCTCCGTGGATGACCCAGATCTTTAAAGTTGAACAGTGCTTTTTTAGTTTCATTTGAACTTGTAAGCAGGGATGGAGATGTTTTCAGTTCTATTTCCGACGGGGAAGTGCAAGCAGTCGGGGAATGGCATTCCTCAAGGTCTGCAGGAGGCACGTTTAGGTACTGTTTCGTCTTCTGCCTTCCCGAGGGGGACTTGTCGGTTGTGATGATGATGACTTCTTTTCCCCGCGCCCTGCAGGCATTGAGAAGAACTTTCAGGGTCTCCTTGTCCCCAGAGTTTATTGCATACACAAGTGCAGAGCAACCGGAGTGGTCCTGCAGGCTTGGGTCAGCCCCGCTTTTCAGCAGCAGAGACACCACCTCGGGGCCCGCTTCTTCCGAACAGGCGTGCATCAGGGCTGTCTTTCCAGCTTTGTCCTGTATGTTCGGGTCAGCCTTGTTCTCCAGCAGGTATTTAACCATCTTTGCCTTGCTGACGCTCTGGGCGTCCACATGTTTTGTCCTGCAGGCGATCATTAAGGGGGTTTCACCTCGGTCATTGCTCTCGTTGATGTAGGCGCCGCCCTCCAGTAACAGCCTGGTGAGGCGAAGGCGGCTCTGGTAGACGGCTCTGATCAGGGAATTCCCCTCCGTTGGCAACTCCACCAACTCCGACATCACACTTGGCTCACTTACACCTTCCTAGCAGCTGGAAACAACACCTGGGCTTCAGAGAAAGCAGAGAGACACACACACACACACACACCAGGAAAAAAAAAATAGGAAAAAGAGGGTTTAACTGTACAAATTGTTCCTGTAAATACCCTCGTACTCTGTGAAAAGAGTATGAAAGGGGAAAAAAAAAACAACAAACAAAATTGTTTTCCCCGTTGTGTGGGAATCGGTATTCCCACCTCCTTGACTTCAAGAAATGCATTAAAAACTTAAAATACTATCGGGATGTAGTTATAACATTTATAGGAGTTTAAACCATGACTGTCACCTTTTTTTTTGCCAGTTCTCCCCTTTGTCACGCTCTGCCAAATAAGCTGTGAAAAAAGTTTAATTCTCCACACTCTAATTGCTTTACATTCAATACCCCCAAAAAGCAAGAAATGAATGAATCCTGCAGCACTTTTTTCATTTATGTAAGATAGTGTCACGCTCACTCATTCTTTCTCATAAAATCACAATGCTAAAAATCTAGAAATTAACGAGTAAAACAGAGTTCATGCATCTTTAAATAAGAAAAGCAAGCATAGTAAAAATATTTTTTATCTAAGAAGAAACTTAAATGGGTGGAAAATAGATATCACTTTATTTTATAGCAATAATTACATTTGTGGAAGTAGACTACCTTCTTTATGCTCCTTTGAAAACCTGCTAGTCTGAGTGAAGCAGCGTAAAAGAAGCGAACAGCTTGAAACAGCTTGAACCCCTCATCGTGGGGACTGGTGGGCTGAGAGGAGTCCGGTACCTGGGCAGGCACTATCATCTCTAAAACAAAAGAAAACATTTGATAACATCAAAGAACATCTGGAGTTTTCACACAAAAAAAATAATTAAAAGCTTAATGTGGTATAAATAACAAAAGGTCTGGTATGAATGTACACCTGCATACATGTGACTAATACAATTAAATTTCTTTTATTTATGTCTTCTATGTGCTTGCTTACCCATGTATAGAGAAAAACCCATTTTTAGAGAAAAAAAATATCAATATTTCACAGTTGGCAGAGCAATACAATTCCAAGACAAGATTAGACATGGATATGAAAATTACATTTGTTCATTTACACTGTATTTCTAGAGCAATAAATTTTTTTAATTAGTTTAACTGCAACAGAAATTAACAGAGGTTAATTTTTATTTTCCAATGAAAGCACTAGTAATGTCCTGCTGAAGAACTGAAAAGCAGTAATTTTGTTCTCTTTTTCATCGATTTTGGAGTTTTACTTTGAATTCCAAAATCAAAGAATGATACCAATTTAGCTTGTTCCAAAAGTCCAACAAACAAAAAGAAGTCAGTTGAAATACACATGACTTTTGTATTACAGATTTCCTCCTTCCCCATTTATTGCCCTTCATAGCATCATGCTCTGCAGCTACAGGTGCTTTTGCTGAGCCATGACTTTCAGTGGCCTATCAGTCCCAGTGAGACCCGTTAGCTGGGGGGCTTCACGCCTGCAGTGGGTAAATTAAGCATTTAACTATTATTCAATATAGTTGTCGTTTGTGGTAGCGTGTGTTTGGGCAAGATAGCTCACGATATCTGGTATGTCAGGGGAAAAAAAAAAAAAACAAAAGACAAACGCATGAGACAAACCAGTTCACCTTTGGTAGCATTTATTTCTGGGCTTACAGCCCTCCCAGAGTCTGTGACTGCAGCCCTGCTCAGAGCAATTAAGGAGGATGAAAGAGGACCAGAATCTCTCTGTCCATCCTCATGAGACTGAGCATCCCACTTCTGGTCATTCCTGAGAGGGGGGGGCACCGCTGTGGTACTATCCACTTCTTTTGACCAGTGGTTGTTTTTGTTTGTTTTTTTCTTCTTGTCTTAATAAAACATTTTTAAAAAGTAATTGCATTGAAATTACTTTAAGGATTCATTCCATTATACTGAAACTTCATGATTCAGTAGTGTCTACCTTGGCTTTCATTGATATGCAAATCATTATTATGAAATGCTTATTTTTGACAAGTAATATATTCAAGATTATTATCAAGTCTTTTATAAAAGTATCCCATTAATTTGTGCATTTAGGCTTCCCGAAACAAACTAAAGAGAAATGTCTTTTAGGTAGCACACACGCTGGAATTCTGATTGCGTTCTCGCTTGGCTTTGACCTACCTGGAAGTTAGTTATTAGTGATTTTACATTTGTTTCATATTTACCTAAAGCTCTTCTGATAATTAACTTCTTGCTTTACTTAAGTGATGGCATACAGCACTTCTTACACAAGTTTTTTCATCTGTAGAAATATTTTTCATGGCCAAAAAAAGCAGAAAACATTAAGCAGGCACAGAACTAGAATAATGCTACTTGAAGTCATGCAGCAGGTCAGTGCTAAAAATGAGACTGTTTTTCTGATATCTGATCTAATGCCTCCAATTGCTTAAATTCACTGCCTCCGTAGACTTCACCAGGACTGTTAATGAGAGGGCAGAGGAAGGTTAGTCTAACGCAATAGTTAAAAGTTTGAAAGTTTGGAGTAGATTGTGTTGCCAAGGGTGTTGTGTGAACACAGGCTGGAGAAAGCCCAAAATGTTTATGTGGCAGGTCAGCAGCTCCAGCGTGCCCAAGGTCTCACCAGGACTTGTCGGTACTAACAAATTTCATTTCAGAATCCAAACTAATCATTACGTACGCGGGCTAGGACTGTCAGGTCTGAAAGCAGCCTGGCTAATCCCTGAAAAAAGGAGCACAAGAACCAGTGCTGCCAAGATCCAGCCACGTTATTTATTGGTTCATCTACACTTTGCACTGCAAAGGAAAAGAGGGCAGCGTGGGGACAAGGGAAAGTGGAGAAATAAATATAAAGCAGGGAATAAAAATCCATAAAAACTTCAGAATCAGATGCTACGTGATTAAAAGGCAGTGTTACAGGTTTGTAACCAGAATAATATAATGCAGAATGCATTCCTGAACGCTGGATGAAGATAACCATGATTATCTGGAGTACAACCTGCTCCGAAAAAAACCCACAGCTATTATTTTGAAGTGAAAGATCACAGTTCAAGCAGCCTCCCTCAAAGAGTAATTTATTTGATAATTCATCACAGATTGACACTGAACACATTGGGATTATACTAAATCTCATTAACTGCGATGTCATAATCCCTGCAAGTGTTACTAAAATGCCAGGACTGACACAGCTGCTTTTCAGCTGTGGAGGTAAACTTGTGCCAAAATAGCAGTTTAAAGCATGAGGAACTAGGCAACCTGGCATTCGGCACTGAATCATGAACTGTTTTTTCAGATCTTCTACAAATTTCTGGTGTTCTTGTACAAACAACATTCCTGGAACACTCTATGTATCTAGGAAGAGCTCTGTTTTATTTGCAAAAAGCAATATTGTCCTGGAAAGTGCTCTGAGATGAAATAGTACAAAGCACCTTGTAGCATGAAAGCAATTTCTGAAGCCGATAATGATTTGTTTCCAAGAAGCAGATAACTGCTGTAGTGGATTTGTGCTGGCTCCCATCCTGAAGTCAGGCTGGCAAATCTAAGAGTGACAACATAGAGTCCTATTCTGATACAAATTCTGCTGGCATCATAGTGGGAAAAGCCACAAAAATTTAAAAAGTTTTAGCACTTCTTCTTCCAGCCCTTGCTTCTTGATTCATAAATAGCATTTAATTACAAGGAGAAACTCTCACAGTGTTTTGTTACATCTGACAGTGGAAATAATCACAAAATTGAAGGGGGAAAAGCTCATCAATGTTATAATGTATAAACAAGCATAAACATAAACAACATTTTCAACAAGTAATGGAGTGCTATGAATCAACGTTCTTGCAAGATACTCCTCACTTTTTCAGTGTGAAAACCAAGTATTCTGCCCTTTGTGCCTCAGCACCATGTTACCCAAACAAGCTTTCACAGTAGTGTTGAGAGTCTAAACTCATTTCAGTAAATGCAAGTCATCAATTCTCACCTCTGAAAAAGATGTGCTTACACGCTTAAATAATGTAACCCTTTAAGTATTTTTTGTGTTTCCTCATATCCACAGTTAACCCCCTGTAAGTTCTCTCAGTCAGTATAACAAGAACTCTTCATTTCCTACACTGTCATAAATACATTGAAGTTTACCATAAGAGTAACTTTTGATTAAAAAATTACCATGCTAACAGCCAAAACTTCCCCACCTTCGCCCACAGCTGCCAGAATCCAGTCCAGTTTTGGAAATCTAGCCTGTAAAGTGTAACCTTCCACAGTGAAGCCTCTGTCCCTTCAGCCTCGATGTTCTCCCAAGGTTAACTGCAGGGTGGTCAGGACCTGTGCATTTCTCACCCCTCTTCTCACTTACGATCTGCCGTGTACTCCTGAAGGAAGTTTGGAGAGGTCCAGACAGCTCATTAAGCACCTTTCTCCTGTCACTGCATTTATCATCTTTCTGAGTACTCCTGCTCATTTGGAGGTCTTTTTTACCATAATAATTACTGCCAGAGTGGCGGGAGCACGGTGGGGAGCCCTAAGAGAGGGAAGTTTTCCCTGGGGCTCTACATTAAGGTCCATGTTGTTGCTCGCTCCTGTCTCACAGCATCCTGACTCGTAACCTAACAGCTCTAGCCTTATTCCTGAGGGAGATCTGGGAAAAAAAAAAAAAAAAAAAAAAAAAAAAAAAAAAAAAAAAACAGGGACAGGCAACTTCTCCACAGAGAAGTTACACAGAATAGACCTGAAAAATATAAACGCAGGCTGGAAGAGTAAGCACGTTGAAGCCTTTTTCCTCAAAAATCCACCGGGAAGGAAGGGACCGGTGTTTGAACCGAGAGGGGCCTGATGGAACCGCTTGGCCAGACCAACACCCCTCCACCATCCCACCCCTTCAGCCACCCACCCGAGCCCCCCCTCACCGTTCTGCCCACCCTCACCTACTGCCAAGCCCTGAGAAACCCGCGCCATCCCCTTCGTGCGGGGAAAAGCGAGGGCCCGGCGGGCGCCTCGGCAGCGGGCGGAGGTGCCGGAGGGAGGGCGAGGGGAGATTTTTTTATATATTTGTTTTTTTACCTGTTTGTTACCTCCCGCCGCCTCAGGGCCCGCCAGGCGGGAAGGGACGCGGCTGCAGCTCCTCGGGCAGCTCTCGGCGAGGGGATCGCTCTGCCATTCCCGAGGAACGCGCACACACATCCGCCGGTACACACACACACACCGGCCACGGCACACACCGGACGAGCGGGGAAGTTCAGCTGCCGCCGATCCACCGACCCGCTCTCGGCAACACCCCCCGGGCCGGCCCGATCCGCCCAGGAGGCACCGGCGGGAGCACGCACCCTGAGGGAGACGGCCAGGCATCTTCCCTCCCGCCCCCACCCCCTCCCGGGCGGCGCTGAGGGAAGGGCGAGGGGCGGCCGCCGCCCGCGTCTCACCTGCGGGGCGAGGCGGGCCCTCCCCGCCAGGGCTGTGCGGGCAGCGCGGCGGCGGCACCCAGCGCCTGCGGCCGGCGGAGCGCGGGGGCAACGGCGGCGGGAGGGAGCGGTGTGGGGCTGGGCGGCCGCCGCGGCCGCTCCCCCTCAGGCCCCCTCACGGCCACCCCCTCCCTCAACAACCGCCACA
>JAOQGH010000019.1:72790244-72814847 GCA_025769975.1 Gallinago jamesoni
GATCTGGAAGGGACCGGTGTTTGAACCGAGAGGGGCCTGATGGAACCGCTTGGCCAGACCAACACCCCTCCACACCCGCTCACCACCCTCCCCCCCCCCAAAATCTGTACTCACACCCCCTCATGGCCCTCACACACTCCCAAATCCACACTCACGTCCCCTCACACACCCCCTCACACCCCTCATGTGCCCCTAAATCCACCCTCACACCCTCTCACACCTGTACCCCCCTACCCCCTTGCACCATCTTACACCCACCCAGCACCTCATTCCCACCCCCCACACACACTCAAACCCACCATCCCGCCCCCACCCTGACACTCACTCACACCCCCCTCCCATCCTCCCACAGCTTCACACTCTTACACATCCTCACTCCTGCACCCCATCACCTCCACAGCCCCTCGATACACCCCTACACCCCGGCATATCCCCACCCCTATACCCCCTCTCCTGTCTCACACCCCCATACCCTCACACCTATACACACCCCCATCCCACAGCACTGTTTCCCTCCTGGTGACGACTGTGGCCATCACCTCATGACGGAGACAGTACCAAGATGCCTTCAGCTGTACTTACTCGTTTCCTTTTCATGTAGTGAACAGTAGGAACAACTCACCAAAGACCTTTCTTCACCACCTCGCTGCTGCCTACAGCCCAGGAGCATGAATTTAATGGCAGTAATAGAAGGAGGTCAGCCAGAAGAGATGCTTCCTTCAGGTGTACTCAAGTTTTACTCTGCAATAACCCCCAGCTGCTTTGGAGGCTAAAACTGCCAAAAGGCAAACATAGGATTGGAGTCCTAGCTGCTTGTAGGAGGACCAAGATGTCCCAGTTCCCTCACAAGGCTTCTTCATTATTGAACAATCCTAAACCCTTCCAGATGGTTAAATTTTTTACTATGAGTTCTTTTCTTCTACAGGAGCACTTATGGACCCTGCTGGAGATGAAGGCCCCCATGCCAATATGGGATTACCTTGTACCATGGATCATCTCTCTGCTTCTTGCTCCATGCCAGGACCAACCTGATGCCATCCAGCATGACCTGATCAGGCTGGAGAGCTGGGCAGAGAAGAACCTAATGAAGTTCAACAAGGGTAAATATAGGGTCCTGCACCTGGGGGAGAAGAACCCCAGGCACCAATATAGGTTAGGGGTGGATCTTCTGGAAGGTACTACTGAGGAGAAGGATCTAGGAGTCCTGGTGGATGGCAGGCTTCCCATGAGCCAGCAATGTGCCCTTGTTGCCAAGAGGGCCAATGGAATCCTGGGCTGCATAGGGAAGAGTGTGGCCAGTAGGTCAAGGGAGGTCGTTCTCCCCCTCTACTCTGCACTGGTGAGGCCACGACTGGAATACTGCATCCAGTTCTGGGCCCCCCAGTTCAAGAGAGACAGGGAACTAGTGGAGGGAGTCCTATGTAGGAAAACAGAGATGATTAAAGGATTAGAACACCTCCCTTATGAGGCAAGGCTCAAAGAGCTGGGGCTCTGTAGCCTGCAGAAGGCTGAGGAGAGACCTTATCTATGTTTACAAGTACCTAAGTGGGTTGAAGGATGATGGAGCCAGACGCTTCCCAGCAATAGGACAAGGGGCAACAGGCACAAGCTGGAACATGGGAAGTTCCACTCAAATATGAGGAAGAACTTCTCTCTGGTGAAGGTGCCAGAGCCCTGGAACAGGCTGCCCAGGGAGGTCATGGAGTCCCCTTCTCTGGAGATCTTCAAGCCCCGCCTGGATGCCGTCCTGAGTGATGTGCTCTGGGCAACCCTGCTTTGGTAGGGGATTTGGACTAGATGATCTCTAGAGGTCCCTTCCAACTCTGACAATTCTGTGATTCCATGATTCGCAGGTTCCTTGATTCCATGATCAAGGCCTGCCAGGAAAGACTTTTTCTTCTTTCTTGGTACTTGACATTGCCCATCATCAAATGAAACTGGCAGAAAATAAGTCCCAGATCCTGGGATTTTATTGCATGGTAGACTCACAAAAAGTTTATCTGCAACAATGCTTTAATGCAGCATTGTTTTATAGGGTTTTGTTTCCTGAGAAATAGGTTATGTTTTGTTTTCCAGAGTGCCTTGGAATCAGTTTCAGCACCCAAAAAGCCTCAATAAGAAAAATTAGTTCCAACAAAGCCAAAGTTTAGGCTCTTTACCATAAATTAGAGAAAAAAAATCCTGTCGGATACCAGCTGCCATGTAGTATTTCTCTGAGGTTATCTTAGCTCCATGGGTCCCATTTTTCCAAGCTCATTGTCTCATAGGACTTCTGTTCCTACTGGCAGCTTTTGAGATTAGTACTAAAACTCTATGAGATTTCAAAGCATGCTAAAAGAATCTGCTCAATTTTCACGCAACTTTAGGAGACCTTCACAGAATCATGGAATGGTTGAGGTTGGAAGTGACCTTTGGAGGTCAACTGGTCCAACTGCCCTGAGCAACCAGGGCCACTTAGAGCTGCTTGCTCAGGACCATGACCAGACATTTTTTTACTGTCTCCAAGGATGGAGACTCCACAACCTCTGTGGCAACCTGTTCCAGTGCTTGGTCACCCTCACAGTGAAAAAGCATTTCCTAATGTTCATAGGGAACCTTTTGTTTCAATTTGTGTCCATTGCCTCTTGAGCACTATAAGAAAGAGGCTGTCTCTCCTTTTCACCTCCTTTTAGATATTTGTATACATTGATATAGCCTTCTCCAGGCTAATCAGTAGCAGCACTTAGCCTCTCCTTGTAGGTTCTCCTTCAGTCCCTTCATGGCCCTCTGTTGGACTCTCTCCAGTATGTCTATGTCCCTCTTGTACCAGAAAGACCAGAACTGGACACAGTACTCCAGCTTGGTCTCACCAGTGCTGAGCAGAGGGGAAGGATTACCCCTCTCATCTGCTGCCAACGCTCCTCCAAATGCAGCCCAGACTGTTGTTAGCCTTCTTTGTGGCAGGGGCATGTTGCTGGCTCATGTTCAACTTGGTATCCACCAGGATGTGCAGATCCTTTTCTACAAAGCTGCTTTGTGGTTGGGTGGTCCTAGCACATCTTGGTGCCTGAGGTCATTACCCTTAGGTGCAGGACTTGGCACTTCCCCTTGTTGAACGGTTGAGATTCCTGTCAGCCCATTCCCCAGCCTGTCCAGCTCCCTCTGGATGGCTGCAAGACCTTCTGGTGTATCAGCCAGTCCTTCCAGTTTTATGTCATCTGCAAACTCCATCTGCAAACTCTGCCCCATCATCCAGACCATTAATGATGTTAACAGGACTGGATGCAGTACTGGCCCCTGGAGCATACTGCTTGTTACTGACCTCCAACTGATGGTGCCTCCACCTGGTGCCTCTGATCACCACCCTCTGGGCCTGGTCATTCAGCCAGTTTTCAGCCCACCTCTGCTTATCCAGCCCATATGTCAACAGCTTCTACAAAATGATGGAATGGTAGGGGTTGGAGGGGACCTGTGGAGATCATCTGGTCCAACCCTCCTGCCAAAGGAGGTTCACCTAGAGCAGGTTGGACAGGGACACATCTAGGTGAGTTTTGAATACCTCCAGAAAAGGAGACTCCACGACCTCTGCTCTACTCCTCAACCTCCACTTTTCTAGGAGGATCTTCCAGGAGACAGTGTGAAAGGACTTGCTGAAGTTCAGGTAGACAATATCCACTGCTCTTCCCTCATCTACCAAGCCATTCATCTCAGTGTAGAAGGTCACCAGGTTGCTCAAGCACGACTTCCGCTTGGTGAGGCCAAGCTGACTAGTTCTGATCACCTCACTGTGCCATAGCCTTGTTTAGCTTCTTGGTGCCTCTGCTGATGCTTATGGAGTAACCTCAAGCACACCTTGCAAATGACAGGACTTCCTGCTGATAACCCCGATATTCCACGGATATTTCCTTGGAACGCTGGTTCCCACCGCAGCAGGCTGTACAAGTTGTACACAGCATTCTGCAGAAGTTTTGGCTGCCTTTTGTCATGCTAACTTCTTGTGGTTGGCGGCGCAGCAGATAGACATGGGACTGGCAGCCTTACCTCGCCTCCCTCGCCAAGACTGTTAATTGCGGGGGCTGTAGTGCTGTTGTTGTGCAAGGTCCTCTACTCATCTATTTAAAAAGGCAGCTGCTGCCTCAAAGACGCTGTTGTCTCGGCGTGTAATAAAAGACAACAGGTGAATGCAGCAAACAAACAGGGGAGGCGAGGGCAAAGTCACAGCGAAACAATCCGTCAGGCTGGGTATAACAAGTAGCAGTCACAGGGCACCAGCATCCTTGATGCTATGAAGGGCTTTTTTAGGCATCGGAAGAGAGACAATTTTCCAGGAAGAATGTGAAGGAGATTTGTGCCCTTCTACTTTTAAAAAAGCGCACGACAGGACTGATTAGATACCAGCATGACTAAGAGCTGGATGAATGGTATGAATAAGCCACTAAGACAAACAACATCCCAAGGGCGGGTTCTTCAGTGACTCTTTAACCTTGTCTTTCAAAAACTAAGTTGGGAGAACGTCCGCAGACTTTTTTTTTTTTTTTCGTTTTTCTTTTTTTTTTTTTTCTTTTCTTTCTTTTACCCTGCCGCGTGATTCTAATTATCTTTGTTTTCTTTTCCTCTCTGCACCTCACCCACGTTGTTAGTGCTCGGAACAGCCTCGGAAAGGCACGGGTGTCGAACACCCACTCTGCGGGAAGGTGGCTGCTCCCCTCAGACCGGTTGCCGTGTGCGTTATATAAGGTACGGAGGCGGCGGACGCTTGTGTTCGGTTCGTCAGTCCGATCTTCGCTCCTGTGGTTCCCTCAGCTCTCATGTACGCTCTCTTATTCCGTCCTTGCCTGCATCTTACTGGTGTGCTTATGATGGCCAACATAAATCTTTTATTATTTTCTTTTAAAAAAAAAAAAAAAGATAAAAAAAGTGTAGCGCACCAGTTCTTAGAAGAGCACTTTTAGGAAGATAATTAGATATTTTTTTTTTATAAATGTCACAATATCATCCCTTCTGGCTACTTTTAATTGTATACAAAAACAACTGTTGGTATCAAGAAGTTAATTCTTATGTTAATAGTGAAGGAAGGTGGAAACCAGAGCAGGGAGTGCATCAAGGGAGTGCAAAGTTTACTCTAAAATACAGAAGATGTTTGCATATGCACAGAGCATATTAGTTTATCATACTTTTGGATATCCCTCTCAGGATCTCCATCAACCCTGCCCTCTCTTCAATTTCACTGACAGTTGGGCTAACAAGATTCTATAGATGTCTACCAGGGGAAAGTTTTATGGTCAAAGAACACTAATCACAGAATCATAGAATGGTTTGGGTTGCAAGGGACCTTGAAAGATCATCAGATTCCAACCCCTTGCCATGGTCAGGGACACCTCCCACTAGATCAGGTTGCTCAAAGTCCGATCCAGCTTGGCCTTGAACACCTTCAGGGATGGGGCAGCCACAACTTCTCTGGGCAACCTGTTCCAGTGTCTCACCACTCTCACAAGAAAGAATTTCTTTCCGGTATCTAATCAAAATCTCCCCTCTTCCACTTTAAACCCATTACCCCTTGTCCTGTCACTACACATCCCGACAAAGAATCCCTCTCTGGCTCTTCTGTAGGCTCCCTTTAGATATTGGAAGGCTATTATGAGGTCCCTCTGGAGCCTTCTCTTCTCCAGACTGAACAACCCCAGCTCTCTCAGCCTGTCTTCATAGGAGAGGTGCTCCATCCCTCTGAGCATCTTCGTGGCCCTCTGCTGGACCCATTGCAACAGGTCCATGTCCTTCCTGTGCTGAGGACTCCAAAGCTGGACACAGTACTCCAGGTGGGGTCTCATGAGTGCAGAGTAGAGGGGCAGAATCACACCCTGTGACCCACTGGCCACACTTCTTTTGATGCAGCCCAGGACATGGTTGGCTTTCTGGGCTGCCAGTGCACACTGCATTATAACAATATTAATTTTAACTGACTAAAATGTTCCACCACACTGATTCTCCAAATATGGGCAGGCAGAGAATAAAACTAAAGAAGCACACTCAGTTTTCTGGTAGCCAGCTCAAAAAGCTGATGGAATCCAGGAGCAGGACTGCAGACCAGGAGCTCAGGAGCCTTGTTTTAGGAAGGTTGGCTTCAGAGGTCAAATCCAGGCTTTGCAGCTGGGAGTGCAGGCACACCTGAGATCTTGCCTCTTCTGGCACTGCCAAGTCCCATCGACCACAGCAGGGGACTTCCCTAGATCCTTGGGGACCCTGGGAATGGACTATCTTAGCTGCTCTGTTTTGTTTATGGGGAAAAAATAAAAGAATGGAAATGTTTTTATCTGATCTGAAACAAAACGTTTTCTGGACTTCGCTCTCAATGGGAAATTGTAAGCACTTTGGCTATCACGTGTAGTCGGTGCTGACTAGCCTCAGCCTACACTAGCACAAGACAATTCAGATGAAGAAGGAGCCATGATTGCATGCTACATATAAATATTTAGATATTAATGCATTACTGTGCAAATTGTTGAACATGGTATAACGTAATATAAATTGTTCTGGTCATTCTATTACTTTATTATGTATTGGTGCATGGAATTTTCTTCAACATTGTGAATAAATGGAAAAATACAGAAGCATAATTAACTTGGTTTAGTTGAGGTGACTAAAATACCATCCCCCTCCAAAATTAATATTATTATATACTAATGTGGTAGCTTAAAAATACATTTATGTACAGAAGCAGATGTTTACTGTGGTAGAGCTGTTTGGTGAGAGGAATGCAGTAACACATTGTAAACAACAGTGTTTCTTAAAAATACTTCTATTAAATCAAACAGGTACAGCTGCTTGCTTGTTTAAAATAATGAAGTGAGATTATTCTGGTGATCAAGAGACATCACCAGAGCGGTCTGAAATAGAAGAGAGGAGACAGAGGCAGTGGGCAGAGAAATGCTATGTTTTGTTTCAAAAATAATAAGCAAAACCAAACAGAAGAAAATCAGGACTCCATTAAGAGCCTCCCAAAAAGCCACAAGTTGGCATGCACTATAAAAATCTAGATTAACGCTTTATAACTTTATTGGTTTGTTTGCTTGGATAATTCAGATCTTGGGGCACACCTGACACTGTGCACACGCTGTTGGGCTGATCGCAGCAGGTGGAGGGCGCTGGGACAGGTTCGTTTGACATTTAGTCCGTGTTACCCCTTCGGCCTCCGAGAGGTAACGCCAAAGTCGAGTTTCCTCCTGATTTCTGTCAGGCATGTTTCAATTATCTAGTTATGACATGGAGTCTTCTTTCTGGAATAATATGCTCCCTGAAGTGTTTGGTGTGTTTTTGCTAATTACTTCAATTAAAAAAATTGACTCTGTGTAGGAATTGCTCCTGCGGTGCTTGCAGGAATAATTACGATTGGAGAGGGAACAGCAGTTCTTCAAACATTTTTTTTTTGAGCATATATTGCACTAAAATGTCTTGTTCCATGGACACAACCATTTGCAACGCTGCAAAACACAAATGCCAGTTCCCCCAGTGTCATAAGTAAGTCAGCAGCTGTACGGGGTTACTCTCTTTAGCCAGTGTTTTTATTCCCTCTCGTGTGAATCAGATGTTACTAACACAGTGTGTGAGCATCCATAGCGTCGGTTCCTTCTCATAAATGTGTTCGGAAAAATTGATAAATAGATTGCTAAAGAAGTTATTTTAAAATTATTTGACAATATAGTGCTAGGCATAATGGTGAAGTGAGAGGGTAGCAAAGCATGCTCCCTGCCGTATAACAAGGACTTTTGTCAATATACTGGTTCCTGACCACAGAACTTGTGTTCTAATTAGGATGAAAAATCACATAATAGTTCAAGACACCAACTGTTACTTTCTCTGCTTACAGGCTTGGCTTGTTTGGAATTCATATACTAGTGATGGTCAATACCAGATGAATCTTTCATGCTACTGAGAAGAAAAATGTACACTCACAGTTTTGCTACAAAGCTTTTTTTTTTCCCCTGGCAGGTTTTTTTTTTTTTTTTTTATTGAGCAAGCCAAGCCGTTATTCTGCCATAAATTGAAGGATATGGATTTCCTTCATATGAGGATAAATAATACACTGAACGAAAGCAATCATTATTTAGATTACAGCAGAAAGCTGCCTGTACCCTTTGTGCACTGTAGTAGTTTCAAAAGGAAGATGAGTTACATACTAGCAATATAGATAGAGTGAATTGTGCAGTAAACAATGGCGTAACTGCTGTGTGACAAAAAGGAAGAGAATCTATATGATCCCATCTGAAAGAAAACCCTAATTTGATGAAGGACACTTAGACTCAATGCTTGGAAAAAATCAATTTTGACTGACTAAAAAAGCAATATGCACAAAAGTACTTAGTGAGTAAAGAACTCTAGAAGAATGGATTGCCTTTTTATATGATTAACAAATAAAGAAACATGAGAAAATATAATTTAAAATTAATGAGGAAAATTAATTCTTTCCAGACTTGGGTATGTTAAATTGATGAGGTTTTCCACCTAGGACTCTTGATGGGAACAGATCTAAATGTTTACCTTTCTGAACAAAACCCAGCAAGATGAGTTATGGCAATTAAAACCCCCTTCTTGCACTTGGGAAAATAAAGCATTTTTTCAAGCTGATTTCACAAGAAATAGTTTTCAGGAGCCTTTTTTTTTTTTGTCATGTTTAATAACCTACTGATACAGCATTGAAAAGTTCAAAAGCTTCTGAAGTGCTCCTTAGTACAGCTGCACAAGTTTCAGTGGAATTCAGTGGTTGAGTTGGCCCAACCTATTTTAAGTTACTTACTCTTACATGAGAGGTATACTTAATATTTGCCTCTTTTCTGTTTTCACTTACAGCAAGAGTGGGAATGGGATGCAGTAATCCAGTGAGATGTCCTGCCCATGGTTTGGAGCAGGCACAAGTTCTGGAGTCTGCGAGGTGTGCTCCTCCAAGGAGCATACCCACAGATAGCTCATGTCCAATTATTCCAGGTTCTAAAGCTGCTCACCCAGATCCTGCTGAAGTGAGAGATGACATTTACCCCTCCTGCCCCACCACTCTCCCTCACTAGGTGTTACCTAGTAGTAGGTAGGATCACTCAAGTTTTTTATTTTCCTTTCAGGCAAACCCTCTTTGTTCAGCTGAAATGGCTCTTCACGGGATATTTAAAGGAAACCATCAGGCTCTGGTGGAATAGGCATGATCCCTCCAGCCAGCTGAGGGGTGGAGCAGGGATCTCTAGCCAAGGACTGGTAATTCATCAGCTCGTACAGCTGTCTGAAATGAGGGTGAGTGTTCCCAGTGGGGGCTTTGTGTGGAGAACTGTGAGTTCAGAGGAAGGATGGACATTAAAAGCATGTTACTTCTAAGGAGCAAACGCTCTGGTTCTGTGCAAGTATCCTTCTCAATTAAATCAATGATGCAATTTATAGCCAAAGTGACTTCTATATAATGGCTTGTTTATTGAAAAAGATTCTGCTTGGTATTAGGAGCTCATTAAACTGAATTGCTGGAGGAAAAGACATTGATTTAGGTTTTGGTGAATAATGGTGTACCAACCATTTCCTGTCCTCTCAAGTTCTGTATTTACTTTTTCTCTCTGTCTGTTTTTTCATAGCAGACATCATTTAGCAAAATATTTAATTTCATACCTAAAGCTTTCCTTGACCAGGCAAAATATATGGCCCAATTTCAGGTAAAAACACTCTCCCTTAGTCAGACATAAGCACATATTTAAGAGCATTCTATTTGAAATACCTACTTTTTTTGATCAGAACAATTCTCTGAATTTCTGTAAATTTCCAATCCAACAGCACAGCTGAAGAGACAGAACTGAGAGGACCACAGCTTGAGAACTGAAGGTGACACACAAATGCTGAAGCCCGGGACTATTAAAAGATATGAGCAAACCAAAATTTATATGGTGGGATAATCCACTTTATCAAACCACCCAATTTAATTGGAGATAGACAGGCAAGTTTTGGCATATAAGCCCTTGTTCAAGTCACCTGGAAAAGGTCTTGAGACTGTAACCAGAATAGGACTCTGAGAGCCTGTCTGTTCTTTTTCCAACCACGTAATTAATCTCATAAAAGGCTTCTTGTACAAATTTCACTTTGATGTTATGCATCAGGAGACAGAATGATCTGCAGACAAAAACACAGAGCATCCCAGAGCTAGACGAAAGCAAGTCTTTTTAATTGAAGACCAAGAAAAATCAGCAGGTTTCCCATATGCAGCCCCAGAAGCATATGCCGTCCACCAAGGGAAGCAGGAGACCATCGGCCAAGGGACAATGCTTGGGCTACTGGACACTTGGGGGTGGGACTCTTGCTTTCAGATGTCACGGAGGCACTGCAGGACAGGAATTGTAGCTGTGGATTTCAGCATCGCTGACAAAGGCAGTCACGCAGACATTCAGATCCTGAAAGTCCTTCAGGAATGAAATGTTGTCACAGCACCTTACAAGTGTTACACCCAGCGGCAGTTCGTAATTACAGTTACAGGGCAAACTCACACAAGAAACTGTGTAATCCTTTTAGGAAACATCAGTTTCCTCTTCTCACCTCTCTTTCTCCATTTCCACTCTTGTGTGCCTGCCACTTCAGAAGATTTTTGTGATTTTTTGGTCAGCCCACCCTGACTTGCTAGCCTTCCTTCCCACAGCCCTCCTGGGCAAGCAGAGACAGCTAACGCACAACTCAGTAATGAGGAAAGCATCTCCCAGTTTCATACTTAACCAAGCTTTGCCACCTCATTTGTCACCCTAGTCACCTCATTTTCTGCACTGATTAACAAACAACCCTTCCCACAGCTTCTCCCCTCTCCCAATCAGCTGCTGCCTGCTCAGATCTTCCTCTTCTACCAGCACAGCTTTCAGACTACTCAGAATTAGTTTGGGTTTAGGTTTAAGCCCTTGGCAAATTGGCTGTAGCCTGATGAAGACAACATGGTTGCCTGGCCACAATTAAGATCTCATGTCAAGCACTCCTGATGCTCACCTCAGGTAACACGCATAGACTAATCACTGTCATTTTCCCTTTCCTGTTTACCCCTGGTGTTCTGTATATATACCAATAATCTGTTCGCTAAATTAGGAAACCCACATTATGTCGAGTGTACCTTTCTTCTCCATGGATTGCTCTCCACGACAGAGAGTTGTTGTCGGAATGTTCCCGATTCTGTCCTTGAATACACTGTGGCCGTAACGCTGCTGGTGAGCTACTGAGAACATCAGCTTTCTACTGCCAAATGGAAACTGATGTCCACTGTCAGGTAAGAGAGAAAATGACTAACAGACAAGCAGCAGAAACATTAATGGTTTGGTTTTCACTTCTTATGCAGACCCTCTGGTTTTAGCTATCTTGTTAAAACTAGTATTATCCTTAGAAATTAAATATTTAATCTGTTTAGAACACTTTGTTCCTGGGAAAGCTTGAATGAGGGGGATTAAATTATATCTGTACTATACTTTTCTTGGTGATTGGTAATTATACTGTCACTCATTATGCTATTCATTGCACTTAGCTGCATGGAACTGGGGAAAAACATGACATTTCCCCCTGTACTAGATATAATGAGAATCTATGGCATTTCACAGAATCATACATCAGTAAGGTACGGGAGTAAACAAAACGTGGCAAAGTTGTATTTGGAACAAAGGATTTTTCCCTTCAAGCTACAGTATTTATATTTTCCTTTGGGAAATACAAACGGGGAGGTGCCAGGTGCAACAGGTGCAATTTAGGTGAACAGAAAACTTATTTTCTGTCTGTTGCTTTTTCAACCAAGCTGTCACTCAGCAAAGCATCCCCTTCAAAAAGGGCCCCTTACAAACTCCACCTGGTAACTCCAGCCTTTAAGAGAGAGCAACTTACTTTTTTTTTTTTTCTCAGTTTTTGGACAATCCCAGACCACAGACTTAAAAAAACCCACAAAACATAACCACCCTCTGGAAACAATATATGTCAGCAAACAGTCTTTGTATGTAATTCCTGAACACACAGACTCATCACCCTTCTGCCTATCCATCTTCTTGAAAGAGGAAGCATCTAAACTTGCAGAGGCTGGTACGCCTGGAATTAGGATCAACATCCTTCTCTGGGACCCAACTTCACCGCCACCAAATGCATCTTCCCAATTCTTGACTGGAATCTGTATGGTATCTTGAAAAGCTCTGATACAAAAGGTGCTGTTCAAATGCAGTGCTTTCATTAAAACAAAACTGCATGGTTTTGGCAGAGTGGCGCACTGAAAAAACTGTGCCATTAATTCTTTCTGAAAAAGTTTCCAGTAGGAAACTGCTGTGTTGTTTTTACAAACTTCTCATCTCCACGAATCATAAATTGACTTAATTTGTTGTGGAATTTGACAAATGAACACAGTTAGTTAAATCTGGAGAGCGCTAAGCCAGTCCACAAAGAGTCAGAGTAACTATTTATGTCCCCAGTAGGGTTGTTGGCATCCAAGTTAAAAGTTCTTTGCAACTGAAGTGGTGCTACAAAGCATTTTGGCCCCAGGGAAACGTATCTATCTCCTGCAAATGCATGCTGAGGCAGAAACACTCTAACATACGTTGGCATCAGCAGCACGGTGTAAACCCAGCATGGCATGAAGTCTCTGCTTCCACTTTTAACAAATGTCACTTGCCATTAAACACAGCGCTGTGCAGAGTAGCGGTGCGTGGCTCTCAACAGCAACCCGCTTTTTGGTATTAACTGCTACATATTAAATGCTTTGGGGAGATTACTTTCTCTTGTCAGGGTCACTGTGACTTACAGTCTTTAAAAAAATACCATCCCCTTGGTAACAGTCGTTTTCCTTCCCTTCCACAATGTGTTGGCAAACTGCAAGGCAGGAGAATTTTTGCTGTATTACCCAAGCAAATATAACTCTGCTGCTTTAATCTTTGTCAAATGATGTAAAGTCAGCGCACGTGGAGGAAGATCAACACAGGGAAGTACTTACATTTTTAAGAATTCAAAAGGAATGTAGAGAAAAGAGAAAACCCAAAGAAAGATGCTGCCAAATTTACCTTTTTTCATGAGTCAAATGTTGCAAAATTGCCATGGAAAATTCAGAGATGATAATTATAAATGTTTTTCTCTTATCAAAGAAGTTTGGTTTTTCAAAAGCAAGGAAATTAAGGTTTAATTTTAGAAAACAGGGTGCTGTTACACTCCTTTATACAGTTAAAATGTGCAAAATCTGCTGACGGCCAGCGCCTCACTCCCTGATGTCAGAACCGGGCCTGTGTGACATTAAAGGACAAGCACTCTTACTTGAATGTCCCACAATACTGCCTCTTAAGACTGCCCCCAATGCCTTGGGGAAACAGTCAGCAGAGTTTTGGAGTTAGTTAGTTTTTTTTTTTTTTTTACAACTGTTTTTTTCACCCCTCTGGCCCCAGACTGATCTGCGGCGAAGGGGAAGCAGGGCTCACTCTCCGGGTGGCAGCAGCAGCAGGAGCCCCGGGGAGCAGAGACGGGTAGGGTAGGTCCCAGCTCCTCTCCCTGACACTTGGTACATGGTGACCTCTGCCATCTGACAAACTCTCCACAGCCAGGACAAGGCAACACGCTAACATTGCTGGTCAGGCTATGGTAATACTGGCAGTAACAAACTTAGGTCAAGACCTGGCATTGTATGCCATCAAAATCACTGTGCTACCAGTATCTTGCTATTTTTAGGGAACAGTAAGACAAAACATTATTACACTTGGCTATATCCGTATTTGTCCGTGACACAGACTATTCAAACTCGCACTGACAAATTAACACTCTGCATCTGCACTGACAACATTTAGAAGGGACACAAGAACACAGCTTCTGTTGAGAAAGCAATGTTTATGTTCTTGTGCTGCAAAGTGGTCACGGTCAAACTGACATAGTAACTTTTTATAAGAAGAGCAAGCTTTTACACGGGTGTGAAGTTAACGGAAAAATTCTTTCTCAGATTAATTTGTAGGCCAGTGTTTTCAGTCAACAGGCCTGAAGTAGGCTGTGTACCCAGGATGGAGAGGATGACAAGAGGACTTCCAGGAAGGATCAATGTATGCCTCAACTGCTGCCTGAGATTTCCACACGCCACTTCTCTTGCTATGCCTGCTTACCTTTTCCTCCACACCAGCATGTTTTAAGGATTGTTACAAAAGTGTATACCATCCCAGTCAAACTCAGGAGTTCTGATGCTTTCTTAGCATTGGGCATTCTGAACCAGTAGATACTCAAACCCTTTGTTTAGGTAGAAAGGTTCTGACCCAGTCTAATGCCTTTCATTACTCATGGAGTTGTCAGGGGTGCTGCCATGGACTGGAAAGATGAACACAAGGTCTCATGCAACCCTAGCTGCAGCCTTCCTTAGAGATACCTCCTTCCTGCTGCCGACCACCCTCGTATTTCCACTGCAAGGCGTACATTCAGAGTGTGGGGTGTGTTCTTTGGAATCATTCACTACTGAGACATTGTATCAACAAGCGGGATTTTCTCTCAAAAATTTAACACATATTTGTACTCAGTACGACTTCATGATTTAAAACATCTGCCCTTACACAGAAGTATGAAAAACTGCATTTATTGTGCCAAGACATCTTTTTCATACACTTCAAATTTGTACTGGATGCCATTCTCTTCTTGGATATCAGCAGGGACACCTGGGTACCTGCAGCAGGGAGAAGAGAGAGCAAAAGCCAACAAGTAGGTAAAAATATCATTATGAGTCACCTGTAATTTATCTAATCAATTAGAAAAGACAGTTGTTTGAAAAAGGAGATAAAAATACCATCCCGACAATAGACATTTAAAGTACAAAGTATTTGTAGGAATCATGTTAACTACTATCAGCAACTTGTACACACATCTTTCTAAATCAAGAAAGCATACTTTGATGCAAAAAAAACCCACCACCTTTTTGGCCTAATCAGAAAACCCCAACATTTTCATTAAAGCCTCCAACACGTTATTTGAAATGTCTGCAAAAGTAGAAAAGATACAGAACACTTTGGGGTTTTCTTGCTTTGCTCAGACAGTTTAGAGGAAATGGTAAGATAAAGGTTTCTTACAAGTCCACTACAGCTTCTTAAAGCAGCTGCCTGCTGCCATCTAAAGTGTTCCTCTATATTCCAGATTTACTAAAATAGTTTTATTAATAGACACTTTCAAAAATCTCTTCAGCTCCCTGTGACAGAGTGAGAATTTTTTATCTGCAATATTGTCTTTGAGGGAGAAAGAAATTTTAATTTTTATTTGCTAGGTTTGACTTTATGAGGTTTCCACATTAGTGAATTATCTGCTCTTTTATAAACTCATGTTTTAAGGCCATCTTCTGATTTCAGTGCACTGGCCCGAAACAATGTAGAGCAGAGAAACAGCCATGAGGGAGAGAGGGGAGCTTTGGGTCAGACATCAGGATACTGAAGTGGGTTCATGTTGAATGCAGTTCAGAACATGTTAAGAGTTGAAAAAGGTAACGACTCCTCCCCACTCACCTTGTTCATCTCTCCTGCATCCTTCTTTCCTGCCCCTGCCTATTCTCTCCCACTTCAGCGCTAATCCATTCCTGTGCCCTGCACAGAGAGCTTGACTTGCCATACTTTCTATTTCTTCCACTGCTGGTCTGCAACCAGATGGGAACTAAAATGGGAGAAGCAAGAAGAGGAAGAGGTCCTTTCCTTGCTAGTTCTCGAGGCAGATGTTTGAATTTTTGCTGCCTCCCCACTGCCTGTTGGATGTAATCTCCTTGGTGAGGTCCCAAAAGTATGACTGGAATATGACAAGGATCACACAGAAGAAACCACAGTGAATTGCAGAAAGTTACCTAGAAATCTATAAAACCTCAACCCTCTCTGCTCAAACCCATTTAATTTGTCTTCAGCAATTTATCAAAGGGGTTAAATACCATCGAATAATAACATACTGAGAGTTATGAAGTTTAGTGAATATTTGAGTAATTCTAAAATGAGAAGCATCAAGCAAGTTATTTTTCAAGCAAACTGACAAAAGCAATTGTTTACTGTAAAGATGACAGGAAGGTTCAAGAACACAACAAATTCCAACACCCTCTCTGTGCTGAGTGTGGTGCAATTCCAGGTTCTAAGCAAGTACAATATGACTCTGGGGAAAAATACAGTGAAAAGCACCTCCAACTCAAAAGAGAACATGGCTTTAATAGGACCCTTAAACATTCAAAGTAGATTATTAAGTCTTACATCTGAACACAAGACCACTATGCATCTTAATACTTACTCTGTGAGAAGTTTGTAGTCTTTGTAGTTGATTTCTGGAAAGAATGTGTCACTTTCAAATTCCTGCAAAATTCTTGTCACAAACAATCGATGATTAATTGGCTTCTCCATCGCTGCCTTTAAAAACAGTAGAAATTATTAAAATTGAGTTATTCCCTGTAAAACAGCTCAACCATGCATGAAGTAGTTTTGTTTATTAACATTTTTAATATTCTTGTTTTATAATCCTCTTTGAAGTCTGTAAGATAATATCAAGTGTAAGTTCTTATTTGGAACATCAGCTTTCTTTGCCAACTCTCCAAGTTCTTGTTCTGCCTGCACCAGACATCACCATGGCAGCATTCAAAAAGAACCAAGAGATAAGAGTCTTAGCATATTTTCTACTTGCACACTGCACACCAAATATGTTATCTAAAACAGAAAATTCAGTTGCTATTTTATATATATATATTGGGTTTTAATCAATGCAGTGAAAATTGGGAGTCTGAATCCACTCTTAAGGACTCTGCTCAAGAGCACTTTCTAAAGGCATGATTTCATCTTGTGCCAGTTCCACTTGGTTAAGTGGCAGCAAAACCTACTCTCAGAGCTTGGGGCATCTAACAGAAATTAAGATAAAATGATAAGTAGTCCTGTGAGAAGAAAGGAGCAGAATGGCCCAGTCTCAACAAGGCATTTCTAAATCCTACCTCTTTGGAAGACCGGGAGCTTTAAGTGGTGGGAGAGGCCCATACCTCAAGGTAATTTGTTCCAATATTTAATTAATATCACTGCTAAAGATTTATCATGTATTTTCAGTCTGCAGTTCCAGTGATCAAATTATCTATCGGTTTAACATTAAAGTTTGATTTCAGGATTATGGCAGCGTGATAATATGCATTGAAAGTTACATAAAAACAACAAGAAAGAAAATTTCCAGGCTCCTGGAATGAAAAAAGTTAGGAAGACACCTGTTAGTTGAGTTCCTCACTAACAAATTCACACAAGCTCCACATCAGACTGAAAAGGCACCTCTTCCAGACTTTATTGACATTAAAAGAACCCATTAAAAGCTATGCTGGTGCTTTGTTACAATATATTTTTGAGAAGCTTATGGTTGCTTCTCCCTTTCCTTTAAATTGGCAATGAGCAATGCTCTTTGTTAAAGGTGACTCACCATGTAGCATACTATTAGGTACTACTTTGACAAGTAGAGGAACCAAGTAATAGCAAATTTAATCCAATAAAATTAATTGGTATCACTGCTGAGAAGCTAGCTTCTAGAAAAGCTGCTCTATTGCTAGAGAATGGTTTAAAAATGGAAGGCACAAGTCACAGCACACCAGCATCCAACAGCGTTGAACTGGTGTTTATCTAGTTTGTATATAAATATCCTATTTTTAATTTCTTAAAACAAGGGTGGGAGGTAAGAGGAGAAACATACAGCTGCAGAATGACAGAATAATCTGCTACACAAATAAAAACATACCGTGTTCTGTAAACAGGAATACTTTTGGTTTGTAATAGGGGAAGAAATCAACTTCCTATCCAGCTCTATGGGAACTGAGCCTCAGTAAGGACTCTGTACCACCAAGAGAGGTCAGGGAAGAGCACATGGAGTGACTGACCACAGATATCGCAAAGAAAGCTGAATTGAGCACCAAGGGGACCAGAGAGTGACCTCTGTTCTAGCTAAATGAGTTGAGTGAACCAACCAGCCGTGAAATTATTTGTCCCCAAGTTAAAAACAAAGAAGTGCCAATGCTTCCTGAATTTGCCAGGCCAGCTCTGGGGGTCTGTGTGCGCAGGCGCCCCACAAATACTAAAAAACAACAACAACAACAAAAAAGAACGGAGAGAAGAGCAACAGTCTCGAGCTGGTTTCAACCCACACATTCCTCCTCAGCAGCTAGGAATGCCCAGTGTCATGACAGTGAGCATATTACAGTGTCAGGCAAGAAGAAACACTTCATAAAGTGATTCAGTTTTATATTTCAGTTACTCTGCTCAGTGTCATTTTCACTTATTTTGGGATTCAAACACATACTGAATCATGCCTCGGGCTGGCATCCTGACCTGGCCTTGGCCATGGCCCCATGTAGTTGTCCCAGGGCTATGTCTGACTGGTTGCCTCCTTTAGGGCCTGATCCCACCCTGTGGACCTGCCTCATCACCATGAGCTCTGGCTGGTGAAGCTCCTGTCACACCAGTCAGGTTATTGCTCATGGGTCCCAGCTCCCGTCCTTTTGGGAGCACTTGGTCCTCCATGTTCCCTGGCAGTAACTTCAGAAAACCAGAAATAAGTCTCTAAAGGAACCTGCGCAGAGAGGACAGGACTCTCACACCACCTCTGTGAACTACTGCTATGGACCTGGCAGGATGGGGAAGGAGATTTATCATGGCTCTGCCATTTGCCTGAGGATTAAGGTAGCTCCTCACTGACATTCAATTCACTCTTGCCCTGTCCAGCCCACACTATCAGTTTCACTACGTTTTATAGGTACAGAAGATAGAGGATGTGTAGTGCTGATTTGACAGAATGCTGACATACTCAACTCTAAATTTAATCAAGGAAACACACATTATGCATATTTATTTTTTGAACAGAATAGGGTTAGTATGGCTTTAAAATAAAGTAACACATACATAATATGAAGGTATAGACATAAATAATCTTGAGTATTTAAACAGAATGTGCAGTAACTAAAGTTTTTTTTAGTGATCAGGCAATGCTGTGGGAAGTTAGCACAATATTCAATAGACAAGTAATTTCCAGTAAGTAAGAGATCAGTACTGCTTTTTTGGTTTTGCATATTTGGTAAATGTGAGGATAATATATGTGATGGAAAAGACAGATATTAAGAGAGGATTTGCTGGAAATAATTGTACCAGGGCAAGAGGAGGAGATTTTTAAACAAAATGATGTTTCTGTGCTCATGCTTCTGTAAATTTGAATTTAATTTAGCATTCTCTCTCCATGATTATTATGTTACCCTCACTCCATTGCCACACTGGATCTAAGTCATTCTTGCTATGATTTTATTTTGCTGTTTTTTTCCCTCTTAATCAATTTAGTTATCGTATGACTGTACTTGTACCTGCACCAGTTTCCCCTGGGAGTTGCACGTGTTTGTTCTTTACACAGGCTCACTTCCTTGTCTAGTGCTACTAAATCTTTTAAGATATTGCAGCCTGAGACAACAGGGAAAAGCAGTGCTGATTTTTGGTCCACATTAAAGCACAGCCTACTAAAACCATGGCTGTTGATCTCTCAGAAACACCAGAACCACTCCTCAAGCAGTGATGACCTTCCACAAGAGAAGGAGGATAGGATAGGGGAGGTGGCAGAATCTCTCCTGTTGTCCCAGGTACATCAACCCTCTATGCAAATTCGTAAGACTCAGAGAACTCATATATACCTTCATAACCCTTAGCATACCCTTGCCTTTTTGCTCACTTCCAGGGAAACCTCAGCAAGCCTGCCTCTGAAGCATAAAGCAAAAAAGGAGATGGCCTGGAGATGGCCTAAGGATCATCTTCCCCATAATTTCCAGCTGCATTGGACTGACAGCTGTGCAAGATCAGATTATGCCCGCACGTGTAGGACCATTGCCTTGAATTAGTTTCTCTCTGTATAACACAGGTTAAAACAGCCCTGGAGCTCTGCAACAAAGAATAGCTGTGCATTACAAGACGTTTCAGAAGTGTTGCATGGAAAATTAATCTTTGAAAGATCCAGTCACCAAACCATGGTAAACTACTGGGCATCGCCACAAATTGCTGTAGGAGGGACCAATTATTTCTACTCATTTAAAAATGCACAGGTTTTAGAAGGACACACACATGCACTGCTTCTGCTTTCTCATCTTCTACCAATTACCTAAAATAAGTAAAACAGCCAAAGTAACTATGTGAGGCACTTCTTTTTCAAGTGTCTTCCCAGACAACATTGCCAATCCAAACAAAATATGAGAACACTACAAGAGAGAAAATTTCAAAATAGACAGTCGGTTCATTTCCATTCTGTTTTTCAACCCCTAAAGTGTGTATTGGATCATAGAGGCAAGCTGCATTTTGAAGCTGCAAGAGTATTAAAAAAACATATTTTATACATTAAAAAATTTCACAGCTGAAGATCTCACAAACTTCTAGATCTTCCCTAGGTAAAAGGACTTGCCTAAGTTAAATTTGGGCTATTAAGAGATTTGTGGTAACAACCAGGAGAATCAACACCCTCAAAATTCCTTTCTTCCCACGCCAAGAAGGCTAAGCCTGGTGAGGGAGAACACACTGTGGTAGCTCCCACCACCCGTTCTCTGCCAGGGACAAAGACAAGTGCAACAGAAATCTATGACAGTTATCAAAAAACCTGGCCATTCTGCCATTGCAGAAACAGATACACTTTAGTAACCACATTTTTCCGTCTGTTACTCTTAAAGGGGAGTCTTTTAGATCTTTTCCTCTATGATCTCTGCAAGCATCTTTGAAAAAGAACTTAAAAAGCAGCAACCTTTCATAGCTGCATGATTTCTGTCTGCAACTGACTCATCTATTAACCTTTTTTAGTCATTATTTTTCCCAGAGGAATGTCAAATCAATATGTTTGTTCACAAGAATGAGCATACAAAAAAGCTTGTTCAGGAGTAATAACAATATTACACCTTTCTTTCCACATTAAAAATCTCCTGAATTTATTTTGCAGTCTATACTGCAAAGGCTGGATATGACCTTCTGAAGTCTGTGCAAGTATAAAGATGCTAAATTTAAGAAAATTCTTGAACTTTTAACAGATTTTTTTTAGTTAATCTACTTGTCCACTGCTAATATTTACTCTAGTTTTATTTAAGTACTATATTTAACTAGGTAAGAGCTAGAAGTATTGGACACTGGAGTCATAACTAGTGTCATCTTTACAAAACATGAATCTCTACGGGGAGGACAGTGCTGTCAGCTCTAATGCTGTGACCCTGCCACTTTTATATAGAAAAGACAATAGGGAATTGCATTAAGAGTGTTCACACCCTTTCTCAAAACACCTAGAAGGTCATAGGAATAGAGGGAAATTGTCTTCCCATTCCCATTACTTTTTTCAGACAACTACACAAAGCTACACAACTACACATGGGAAAATTCTCCTGTAGAGAAGGATTCTGCAACATTACAGGGATGAAGGGCAGAGCAGTACGATGCTTCGGGCCCTCAGCGTGATGTCCTCCACGTCACCAGCGTCAGGCAGCTCAGAGGAGCCTCCTCTTTGCAGCAGGTTCTTTGGAAGCACAGTTCGAAGGCAGAAACAGCACCGGGACCTGCAAGAGCAGAGCCCATGAACGTGGAAAAATGAGCTGTCTCCCTTGTAGGTGGATCTCAGTCCTTGGTCCCACCGCAGACTGAACACGACGCTTCAAAAGCACGGTAACATACGCGCCAATATTGCAATAGGTAGGCAGCTTAAAACCATCCCAGTAGCTGCAGCTCAAAAACACTTTGTCTTATATGCAGGGAAGGTAGAAAAAATACTATTATTTCTTTTATAGTTTAGAGGGAATTCAGACATACTAAAATGTAATCTTTGAAAGCCATATTTTAGTATATTAGTATTAGTAAAGTCTTGGCACGCTTGAAAAAAATCACAATAAAACCAGTGACTCAAATTGTTAATACTTTTCTCTTTTTAAAGAAGTGATACTTATGGTACAGCAAAGATTTGAAGCTTAGCAAATGTGGCATTCACAACCCACTCAGGGCATTCAGAACCCAGTGAAGCTTATATGCTTAGTCAAGAAACTCTATTTAAGAGGGTAATTAATCAGCTAGCTGCAAGAGACTTGCCACACTAAATATGAATAGCAACTTCATAATTCAATAATCTTGAAGAATGAAAGGGGGTAGATTACCAAACACAATATGTCAAATACTAATACATAGGATAACACCTGAGCATGAATATTAGATAAAATTTTCCCTTGGAGATTACTGGAAGTTTAATTTTCCAGCTCAAGCCCCTTTGTTGAAGAATTTCCCCAAACACTATTTATCACCAACATCTATTTTCTGTTATGGCCAGCCTAGATATTAAGTAAATAGCAAAAACAACAAAACTTCTTATGAAAGAACCTTTTGTTCTGTTATGAAATTGCAAGTTTCTTCTCCAAATTTAATACATGAATACAATTCTGTACTTAAGCAATGTGACCTTGAGTGTCATTGTTTGCTTCTGTGGCATTGAGAAAGCAACAAGCCGAGTAGGAACATATAAATTAGAAGAGACAATTTTAAATGTTCAAGATGCTGTAGGAAAAACTGTTTCATCAAGGTGAAAAATTGTTTGACATATAGCCTGCTTTGGTGTTACTAAAGAGGCCTTGGTTATGAGGACCTGAGTCATAAATTTTTCATTTTTTTTTTAAAGTTTTGTTGTTAGGTCTTTTGAGGTTTTTGGTTGAGTGGTTTTTTTTGTTTGGTTGAGTTGTTTTTTTTTTTTCCACTGGTAGGCTCACTGTTAGGGATTTGTGCTTGGTTATTTTTACAAAGCAAGATTTCTATTAAACAGTCAACAAACAACATATAAGACCATACCATCCACATATGTAAATCTATACTGATTTCAGGTTTGTTTTTTTTTTTTATATTAAAAGTCTCTGTTTAATATTTTGGCATGTGCTGGACTTACAGTTCTTATTCCTAGTAAAATCTGAATGTTACTTTTAACTAGTTTAAAACACCCAATTTAAATCCAGTTGAAAGAAATCTAATTTATACTGAGTAGACTCCCGTAGGATCTCTAGGCAGTACCATTTTTCCAAGTCAAAGCCAAGACCTGAACCTCTCAATTACGAGATAATACCTCCACACAGAGTTCATCTACATTAACTCAGAACAGAAATGTGGTTTTGAAATTAATCTTCCAGTTGCCCCCACTCATGCTTTATTTCTACTGTGGACAAATCTTGGTGTGCATGAATTAAATTTCTTGGGGATGAAACCAAGCTAGAGAACCCGCTCCAGGAACATGTCTGATGAGCTCCAACAGCTAACAGGAACTCAGGGACCAGAACCAATGAGTGAGTCACCACCACAAGTTTTCCAGCAAACGACAAGCACTCGGGAGCCAGCAGACGGCTCTTAAAACATCAAGTGCTCACGCAAAATCACGGAGTGCCTCTCATGACGCATAACGGCTTCGTAATTGCTGTGACCTACGGACCACTGCTGGGCTGCTACGCTCCTCTTTTCTCATCCATACAATCAATACCAACACCAACTCCTTCCGGAACTCAGGAAATCTAGAAAAGTGCAGGAGATCCAGTTCAGCATCACACTGAGACCCAAAGAAATTAAAACTTGTAAACCCACGCTGTGAGAAGTCCAAAAGCTTCCCTGGAGGCAACAATACTACCTTGTGCTTATATCAGATTACAAACCTGATGAGATGATTGGTGTCAAGTCTAATTTAGGAAGGTGCAGGCTGCACAAGGTTTTCCAACACTTTGTTGGGAGCTGTTTCTGATCTTTTCTGCTCTCACTTCCTAATACCAATACTCTACGCAGCTCTCCCTGTCCCCACCAAAATGCCTACCATGTCCAGCTTCTCTGCCTTTTCCTGTTGCACAGGTCAAGGCTGAGATGAAGTGTCCCCCAAGGATGCTGCTGAACACCGTGTGAATGTAACTTACATGAGGACTTGGATGGCCACCCTGTTCAGAGCTCACTTTCCTCTGTCCTTTACAGGACTTCAGGCAGAAATGAGCTTATGCCAATACTCCCACCACTCTGGAGAGAACTGTGTCCTTGAGAACTTAGGTGTGGTGGACAAGAGAGCCATAAGCTGTGCTGTAAACAGCAGCAGCCCCTTACCCCCTTACCTCCACCAGATCCCTTACCTCTCTGTTGCTGAGGTCAGAATTCATCTTCAACCACCACCCTGGTGCTCCAGCACTTTTGCTTGCTACAGTTCTTGGAGGCCGGGCAGGGCACAGCAGCCACCAGTACTTGAGATTGAATCACAGAATGGTCTGGTTGGAAGGGACCTTAAAGATCATCGAGGTCCAAGCTCCCTGCCATGGGCAGGTACACCTCCCACCAGACCAGGTTGTTCAAATCCCCACCCAGCCTGGTCTTGAATGCCTCCAGGGATGAGGCATCCACAATGTCCCTGAGCAACCTGTCAGGAAAAGAGACAAGCTGAAGACCTGCATCCCAAGGAGTGCCCTTTGGCACTCAGGCCCCTGGATGGATGCTCCACCTCGGCACAACTCTCTGGATAGGGGTAAGTCAGGCTGTGATATTTCTCCCTAATGAACTACAAAATCCTTTGAAATGTCCTGAGTACATGCTTGAAACTGCTGGAGGGTGGAGAGGCTTTGCAGAGGGATCTCGACAGGCTGGATGGATGGGCTGAGACCAATGGGATGAGGTT
>JAOQGH010000019.1:72829293-72852789 GCA_025769975.1 Gallinago jamesoni
GCGCTGAGGTTTCTCATCTGTAAATTGGAGTGGTAATTCACTCTTATTTTTATATCTGGCCAGTTTAGACTACCCAGCCTGAATATCTCTTGATCTGTGTTTTGAAACCTCATGATACAACAGGGATCTGATTTTAGACGAGATGAACTGTAAAGCAAGTTGAGTAATTGATGCAAAATCTTTGACTTCCATGACTTTTTAATTCCTTTTGATTCCAAATAAGCTGTATTCTGTATATTCTACTTTAATAATTTTGTTACAGTTCTTGGGGCTATTTACTTCAAGAACAATCTTTAGCTCTATGATTAATGTGAGTTAAGGTCTGCAGGGGAAATTGATTTATTTGATGACTCCTAACTATGCTTTTTCATCTTTTATTTACAGGAGGAGTTACGCTGTGATCTTAGTCAGTTTTCTGCATCTCTTAAGTCTTATGAAAATACTCAAAATACTTCAGATACAAATCTTAATAGGAGAACCAAAAGTATTTACACTCCACTAGAACTTCAATTCATAGAACTGAAGAAACAGTATAAAGATGCTGTTTTGTGCGTGGAATGTGGATACAAATATCGCTTCTTTGGAGAAGATGCAGAGGTAATTTTTGCAGGGTTATGGAAAGATACTTGCATTGTGTTAGTGTCTTACTAGGTCTATGGCCACTTCCAGAAATAATGTTTTTTGAGGACATAAATTTCATAGGTATTTTACATACTTGAAATCAAGATGGAAAATCTCTGCAGGGTTAAGTTGTTCATAATGTTTTACCAAACATTGTTCATAAATGTTTTACCAAAGTGGTGTTTAATTAATTTTGTAATCATGTTGTGGTGCTTGCTATCCTGCATATTGACAACTTAAGATGATGTCCTAGAATAATTACTTGTTGGAGTTAAAGTTGAAACACTCTCAGAATTGAATTGGCCAAATTCAGTTCTATCATGGCCAAAGCTGTACTAGAGCACTTCAGTTTGGAAGGCAGTGGAGGAAGTGGAGAGGAGAAGGACTTAGGGGTGTTGGTTGATGAAAAGCTCAACATGAACTGGCAGTGCATCTTTGCAGCCCAGAAAGCCAACTGCATCCTGGGCTGTGTCAAAAGAAGTGTGGCCAGCAGGTGAGGGGAGGTGATTTCTGCCCCTCTGCTCTGCTCTTGTGAGACCCCACCTGGAGTATTGTGTTGGCTTTGGAGTCCTCTGCCGCGGTTGAGAGACAGGACACAGCTTGATGCAAGCCAAACGTCAGTTTATTGTGAACAACCATTCCTTTAAATACACTTCAGAAGACTGCGTGCTTTAAACTGATTGGTCCTTTTGAACATACACTGCTTGCCTCGGCTGTGTCTGATTGGTCAGCGATGTACCGTAACTCTAGCAACCATATCTTCTCTTGAGGACACACTCATTAACATTTCTTTAGGCATTATCATTTTAGGCATTATCATTTAGGCATTAACGTTTCTTAGTCCCTGGAAGCAACCATGTCTTATCTCAGTGTTGTAACATTGTCCTTTTATGGTCATGGCTACCTTCAGCTTCCCATGGTTTATGGCCTACAAGTTCCAGCACATCCCCACCTATCAGTTGAGCAGCACTTGGGGCTCTGCTATTCAGGCCCCATCCCACAGTCCTCATTGCAAGAAGGATGTGGACCTGTTGGAGTGAGTCCACAGGAAGGCTATGAAGATGATCATTAAGTTGGAACACCTTTCCTATGAAGGCAGGCTGGGAGACTTGGAGCTGTTCAGCCTGGAGAAGTCTATGTGAAGTGGGCCTGGAAGAAAGCTGGAGAGGGACTTTTTATAAGGGCATGTAGTGATGGAACGAGGGGTAATGGCTTCAAACTGGAAGAGGAGAGATGTAGATTAAATATCAGGAAGACGTTTTTCTCTGAGGGTGATGAGACACTGGCCCAGGTTACCCAGGGAATCTGTGGATGCCCCTTCCCTGGAGGTGTTCAAGACCAGGCTGGATGGGGCTTTGAGCAACCGAATGGGAGGTGTCCCTGCTTATGGCAGGGGGGTTGGAACTTGATGATCTTTAAAGGTCCCTTCCAACCTAAACGATAATTCTATGAAGGGGTGTAAAAGTAGATGAATATAACCAGTATAGCCTGGGTGCAGAGAGCATCTTGGATGCATGTTTGAATGCAGCTACCTATGCATGCCAAATCTGTAGGAACTGGAAGGTACTTTGCAACATAATTTTTAAGTGATGGTTCATAATGAGTTTTTCTGTCCCCAAATCGTTGCTACCAATTTAACCTTTGATCTGTGCTATTTCCACATTTGAGACCAGTGAGAAACTCTGCTTAGTTACTGGAAATTAATTAATTTTTCTCATGAAATTTGTACTCTATAATTTGTCTACTCATTTCCTGGTGCACTCACATTCCAGAAACAGAAATATAGTATCCAGGTACACAAGTCAGTGTTTGACTGCAGTGCCTGCTTAAGATCACTTTCTCCTGCTAGTGAATACTTACCTTTTTGCCAAGGGGCAGGAAAGCAAATACCAATCATACATTATAATGTCAGATTTTAACAAGCGCTGTTGCTCTGTTTCTATGAAGTATTTAGTTTCCACTGCTGTTTGATATTGACTTTTCAGTACTTTAATTGATTAGTTAGCTTAATTCCATCTTTATAACCACAAGTTAAAATAACTCCATTCTTTCTGTATTGTTAGTGTTGCGAAAGTGGTTTGACCCTTTGTTGAGCTGTGTTGCAGAATCTGTGTGCGCCGAGTAGGTGGTTTACCTTGTAGCAGTAAAGATCAAGGTGCAGTATAATAATCTGACACGTGAAGTCTGGGGTCCTGAAGCCCCTGTTTGTGGCAACATGCTGGGACAGGAAGGTGGAGCTGCCCAGCTCTACGGGTATTTTCTGTAATTTTTTCCTTCTGATACTGGACTTTTAATTGTAGTTGTGCATCAGAGTTGTCATAGAGATGAGCTCCTGTATTGCATTTGGAACTGTTGGCTGACTCTTCTTCTTGTGCTCTGCAGATTGCAGCTAAAGAATTGAACATTTATTGTCATCCGGATCACAACTTTATGACTGCCAGTATACCGACTCACAGATTGTTTGTCCATGTGCGGCGACTTGTAGCAAAAGGATATAAGGTTATCCCTGGCTTTTATTAAATGATGTTAAGTACAGAATAGCACTGAAGTAACCTGCGCTTACTGTACTAGAGTCTTACTTGAACTGAGAATTGGGAAACTCATTATCACCTGGTTTTGCAACTAAAAACTTTCCTTTGTTTCAATTTCTCTGTTCTGGTGAGCGTCATGAAATTTAAATAGATGCAAGCTTCCTCTGTTTTACAGAAAAGTATCTTCATGATTTCCAGAACAGTTCTAGAACAATTCTTTCTCTCAGTTTTTATCAAGCCTTTACATTTGATAAAGAGAAATTTATAGATCCGCTCTCTCTTTTCAATTCTTCCTTACATCCTTATTTTTCTTATCCTAGCCTGTTTTTTTCCACCCTCTTTTCTTGCCTGTTGTTTACACCTGCAATTCTGTAGCTTTCTGCCAGTGGTGAACTCTAGCCTTGTTGCTTCAAAATAGGACAAGAAGCACCAGGGCAGAAGTTGAGAGGGCAGTTAGAAATGGACAGAACATAAGAAAAGCAGTGCCTTATAGTCTAATTAGCAGGATTGATGATAACCTCTGCTCTTCTTGTTCAGCTTTAATGATGCACTTGCTGTTTGCACGTCTTAAAAGATCACTAAATTTACCCAATAATGAAAAAGAAAAATTATTATCCGAGCTAACTTTGTTTCTTGTCTGTGTGCCTGTAGGTTGGAGTAATAAAACAAATGGAAACTGCAGCACTGAAGGCTGCTGGAGAAAATAAAAGCTCTCTCTTCAGCCGGAAACTGACTGCTCTCTACACAAAGTCTACACTTATTGGAGAAGATATCCTTTTCAAATAAATGTCATTTCTCACTCATATTTGGTGTATGAGAGGCCATAATTCTGGTAGTATCACCTATGTGGAACATGATTAGCTACTGGCTGACATAAGAGTGGTGACAGGAAACAAAGTTCCTTTAATTTTACGTTATGGTAAAATGTGGCACTGGCTTTTTATAAAGAGTTTAATCTTTTCAGGGCTTTAGGTTTTCTATGAAACAGCAGAGCTTGTGTTTACTGTAGTTGTTTTCTGAAGTCAGAGAGCGGACCTCCCAAGTTTACAGTGTAATGTAGGTCTTGTCTTCAACTAGATGTTTCACCAGATTGAGAATGGATAGCATTAATGCTTCAGGAGGTTGTGAAGGGAAGAAGAATTGACTGTTTGGTACCAACAGTTTGCTTTAAGTGATGAGCAGGTGATAGAACCAATGGACTGTTAAAAATCTACATAGATAATGAACTCCTGTCTGTTGTAGAAAGAACAATGCGAAAATAAGACAGAAGCAGCTTTTAACCAGTGATCTTCTTAATTTCTTTGCTTTTGGTTTTTCTTTTCCTATCTCCTGCCTTACTACCTCAATGTTTTTTTTACTTTAATTTCTCACACAGGTACTTACTAGATACCATGAGCTAAAAACACTGTTAGATTAATGCCTGTGAGGTTATACTTAAGGAGTAAATCAGGGAAGCAGGTAACACAGTCCTGATATTTTCTGGGAAAACTTCTAGTGTGCTTACAGACTCTCCTATAATGGTTGGCAAACTCGATGAAAGCAGGCTCCGCAGTATGACCCAACCTGGTGGATAGATTTTTAATGCGCCTAATCTAGTGGTGCTGCTAAGATAGACTTTTAAGTACTTTTCAGTTGCTGCATGCCTAGTGCATTTAGTTTTTTCTGTTAGGTGCATGCGGTTGGTGGATATGAACTCAAAATGACAAGGTGGAGTAGCCTGTGCAGAATCAGCACCTCGTTTAATTTTTGGTATAGATGCTCTTGCTTGAATGTGGAGACCCGCAGACATAGTCAAAAATAGCCTTTGTGTGAACTGATGAAATCTGTGCATCGTGTAACTGCCTGTCGTTTTGACTTCAGTTTTCATGCTGAGAGTCATCTGAAGTTCACTGAAGTCACAGCAGGAGTGAAACTAATAAAAATCAAACAAACCTTTAGTTGAGGAGGCCCAACACAAAATCTAGTTCAGAAGGACTGAGGTCTAAAAGCACATATGAATAATCCACCAAAATTTGTGTACAGTTTTTTTTTTTTAACATTTGTTACATGTGAACCCTTTGCTGAAGCTGGATGATTCTGTAGATGTTGAAGAGGTAACAACAGATATCCCTGATAACTACCTCCTCTGTATCTGTGAAAATGGAGAAAACTTAAAAAACAGGAAGAAAGGTGACATTATTATAGGGATTATGGTAAGTTTCACAGGGGAATCAGTATTTTAGGGTTTGTGGGGTTTTTTTGGGGTGTTGTTTTGTTGGGGTTTTTTGAGAAGTGCCTGGTCATCTTCTTAAATTCATAAGTGTTCAGTCTTTAGATTTTTTTGTGGTTTTTTTGTGTTTTTGTGACAAGGTACAGTGTAGGTAACATATCATCTGTGTGTAAACTGTGATGGCTTTATATTGAAAACTATAGAAAAAGTCTGGGCTTTATAGTTGACTATTCCTGATACAGTTTTTGCTGCCGTATCACTTGAAAACATACCTGTGTTTTAATGAAATACAGGGAGATCATTAGTTCAGGTGCTTTACTAATTTTGAAGTTTAAACATTTTTAGGGTCACTGTTTTAAAGCTTTTGAGTATCTGTTTCCCCTACAAAATACGGTTCTTTAGAGGAAAAGACTCAGGGCTTTTTACTGTTAACGCTTCAGTTTAGTATTCTCTTTTATGGTGAATATTAAAACCAGGATTGTATGGTTGGCAAAACACAGTGATAACTTAAGCCCAGTCTGCTGGTAAATTAAAAGCATCTTGGTTGTGCTTGTGTTTGAATGTCCCATTGCAGCTAGGAGAGAACAACAAAAGCATGTGCTAGGATGACAGTTAGTTTCCAGGCTGAATTGCATGCACCTTCCGTAGACTTTGAATAATATAGATTTCCCTAGTAGTTGAGCACGGATGATAAGAGCACATTTACATTTTTAAGGTATAGTTATCATTTACAAAGACAAAATTGTGGTAGCCTGTTGAAGTTAGTATCATGCGATAGATTTGAAAAACACAATTATATTTTTTTGTTCTGCCACTTTGACTAAGCCTATCGGTGCTATATAATTTTGTGCTACACACCGTAAATTTTCCTTCTGGCTCAACAATTTGAGTCACTGAAATCTCCCATAAAATTTAAATATTCAATGCTTTTTTTTTTTTTTTATTTGACAGGCAATCCAACCAACTACTGGAGAAGTAATTTTTGACAGTTTTCGGGACTGTGCATCTCGCTTAGAATTAGAGAGTCGGGTTTTGCGCCTGCAGCCAGTTGAAATAATACTTCCATCTAACTTGTCAGATCAATCTGAAAAGCTCATCAACAGTATAACCTCCATGAGGTATGTTCTGTGGAGATTTTGTTTGCTTCCTTTTTTCTCCCCTCTCCCTTCCCCCTTCCCCCCCCCTCCCCTTTTTTTCCCTTTTCCCTTCCCATATTGATAGAGTTTTATCCAGAAGCAAGCATGGATGTGTAGTTTTGTAAAGGCCCATTTCAGAATGACTGCAGTTTGCTGCTGGATTGAAAATTCTCCAAATCCAACTAAATTCCAGGCCCTTGTTCTTAAAATGTATTTAGCCTGAAATTCCTGGCTTCCATCTCAGCTTATGAAAGATTTGTATGCCTAAACATTTGTTAGTTTCATTTAGGTTGTCTTGCTCCCACGCTCCCTGTCATGTGATCTATTTGATGTCTTTCAGAGCTCACGCTTTGAGATCTGAAAGTAGTGTTATGTGGCTGTTATTCTTGTTTCTTGTAGTCTTAAGATCTCTGAAAGGCAGTAAACCTTTTTTTCTATTAACGTAGATAGGTATAGAAAGCCTTTGCAACTGGTGTTTCATGCTGTTTGTCCTGTTACACTGTCTTGAACTTGGATAAAGACTTGGAAGTGTTACTTATTTTCTGTATCAGTTTAAGTGTGGAATAAAGATAGAATAGGATGTAGTTTGCAGGATGATAGGTGAAGGATAAAGCAATCTTCTGAACATCGTGAAATCTTGCAGATGCTATTTTTGTGAGAATATATCAGTATTTCACTTTTTTTTTTTTAAACCATGCAGCTCTGGACTGTAGAGAACTAGCTTAGAGCTTAGCAATTCTGTTTTGAATGAACTAGTCAGAAAGGGTATTTTTCTTTTATGTGCTAATAAAATCGGAGCTAAAGAAAGCCAAAGAAAAATTAATGTATTTCCATCAGCAAAGTTTTGTGGTGGGAAGATACAAATGTCCTCCTCACCCCCCACTCTTGTATTGTAAAGTCAGACAAATGCATCACAGTCACATGGATGGTAGCCACTTGATGGATAAGTCAACTCTGTACCTTGACTGCCTCACTTAAACACTGTCCAAGGCATCATCTTGTAGCTTCCTCTCATGCTGATTTTGTGGCACATCATGTAGGAGCTCTCACAGATGTTACCGTACTCAGCTATCAAGCTTTTGAGGGCTTGTGTATATAAGAGGGAAGACTGAGAAGAGTGACTGAAAACATCTGATTCAGTGTTAGGGATCCTAAGAAAATGTGCCTTGTGAAAGTGGTGTATTCAGCAGTGTTGTAATGCTTACACTCATAGGGAAGTGTGCTCTTGTCATACTAGCCTTCTGTTCCCTCAGCTCATGTACGGACTGCAAAGCCATAAGGATTTGAAAAGGTCAACTCTAATTAGATGTACTATGCAAGCAATATCAATGCATTTCCTTGCAGTAAAATGGTTAAGATTTGGGTTAAAATACCAGATTAGGAAGTAACAAACCTTTTCTGCTTGCCAACAGATGTCATTTTTGCCTTGCTAATCCTTTTACTTTGGTAACTTTCTCTTTTGCAAATTAATTCCATAGCGGTATGCACAAAATATTTCTGAATATACTATAATGAAGGTGAACCATTCCTATTATTTTTTTTGGGGGGGGGGGTTTGTTGCTGGTGTTGTACACTGGTAGTTTCGTGGAAGCCAGAGGAAGGTATAATGCAAGTGCACTTTTCAAAAACAAGTATTTTTGTGCATTAAGGTAATTCTGATGCAGGTTTGAGAGAGCAATTGTATTTTTTTTTTTTCCCCCGACTATGCACAGGTGAGAATGTTAGTAAGTAACTTTTTATTAAGAATAAGAAATACCATATATTAATTTTTAGGGGTTTTTCCCCTGTCTGGTAATTTACTAGGAATTCTCCAGCCTAAATGTCCTTAATTATAGGCGTGTTATTTTAGTATGCTTTAGTAGCCTTATTTCAAAACCAATTCTTCATGGATTTTCTCATCTCACAGATTTAACCACTAGAGGGCCCTGAAGTATTTAATATTAATTTAAGCGATTCCAAGATGCTGCTTTCTTGTGCTTTTAACTAGGCTCAAGTTTTTATATAATTGCTTTTATACAGTCACTGATTTTATTTTAATGCATATTGAGTATATAAAGTATCAATTTTGGTTATGACCTGGTAATTTCATTTTTTATCTGCTCTTTTCTAATAACTCCTGGTTAGAATCAGCTGTTGGCTGGGAAAGGTGTGGTTTCTAGAATTTTTTGCAGACTTTTCTGGCTAAAACAATAGGAACTAGGATCTTGTGTTTCAAAGAGGCTTCTCATCACTTTGTGTATTTATAATGCAGTGGAAAAATGAATTTATAAGAACAGGGTACAGATGAGAGAGAAAAATCGTCCCAGGAGTTGTGCAGTTTGGAGTGGTTAGGAGCAGAGAAGAGAAGGGTGTTTCTGCCCACTGCATGCCCATGCCATGTAAGAATTGCACCAGTAACTGAGGGACGTCTGAGTAACTCAGGGAATGATTTGGTTTTGGACATTGCATAGTAGAAGTTCACACTAAATGACCAAGGTGATGTGGCCTGGGTCTTCCCCAGCACAAAGACTGTGCTGATGGTTATTAAAAAAATTTAAACTATTCAGTCCGGATAAACCACTGCAGATTTATGAGAGCAGATGTAATCTGGTTTAGTGCCTGGTTATATTGACACAGTTAAAAGTATCTGTGTGCTTTCCTTCCAGGTCCTATTGTATTTTGTTGGTTTTTTGTTTTTTTTTTTTAATATACAAAGACAAAATGTGAATATTATATACTGGTTTATTTGCCCCTTTGCCTTTATTCTACAAAAATAAAATTTATGTATTTCCTCCTTAGGGAAGGAGTAAGTTAATTAACAATTAACAATTAATTAAGTTAATTATTACTGTTAATAGTAACAGTAAATTAATAAATGATGGAAACAGCAGCAGAGCTGTCTAAAAGCAGCGGTTTGAGCTGTACCCAAGAAAGCAGTTTGCAGTGTAAGTGGAAGTTTTGGTCCTGGTTTTGAAGTTCTCCATGCCTAAGTAAGGCATGGACATTAATGTAATGAGCAGCAAGCAAAATTCTGTAGTAAGGTTATTTAGCTGTTTGATTTATTCATAAAGTGGAGTTCCAATTCAGTTAGTATGAAGCCAGTTTAGTTAAATTGCATGCTTGGGGTAAGGGGGGAAATCTGAGCCTTAATCAACAGGTATTTTACTGCTGATTTAAATGAAGTTAGATGCATCCATGTTTTTGTAAAGATTTTACTTAACCATTTGGATTAAATTGTGATATTAACCAACCTGGGTAAGCTTTAAAAAATAGTTTAACTGGTGGTGTAGATTTGTGTTACAAGTTATTAACTTTCCCCTTTCGTAATTTAAAACTCATGGAAGTAAATGTATTGAAATGTGTGGCATGGTTTCATGTTTGTTTCTAGCATGTTTCAGGTAGTAAATGAAATGCTCCTAATGACAGGCATTGTCCATAAAAATTAATAACTAGGAAGTACTATTCAAGGATAGATTTAATAACTAGAAAGTACTATTTTAGGACAGTGAACTTGAGGTCAACTTTGGTGGAGAGCCTTCCTTCAAAAGCAAAGCGTAAGTTAAAAGTAGGTTATGGAAACCGGTTCAGAACAAACTGTTCTGGTGGGTACTGTTCTGTTTCGTTAGCAACGTCTGTTTGCGAGTGTTGGCCTGACTGGAGGAAAATCTTTTAACACTTCTAATTTCCCTCTTTCTAGAAAACCAAGAAAACATTGTTGGCTGTAAAGAAATATGTATGTTTTTACAGGAAAACACTGTTTTCTACTCCAAGCTTTTCATGGTCAAAGGTCAATATCCATCCTCCTCAACATATTGGCTGCTTTAAGATTTGGTCTGTAATGGTCTTCATGAAATTGATTTTGAGACTCCTTTCCCTTTTGGTTCTTCGTGCTTTTCTCATATGACCCTCTTCTGTTTCATTGAAAATTGTGGTACTTTTATCTAGTGCATCTTAAGAGTGCCCCAGTGCTCGTCTTTATATTTTTTTTTTCCATTTGCCCTTTTTTATGTGAACACTGGTAATATTCTATTCTGTAGCATTCTTTGACACCATATGCTAACAATCTAAAATCAGGATGATACAGTAACTAACCTCTTGTCTATGCCCACAGATTTTTCACTGTATTCTGTTTGAAGAGAGTAATGTCTTCCTGTATTGGCTTGGGCCTGTAATCTGGGAGGCAGTTTTGACACAACCTCCATTGTGTGCCCCTTTGTTTAGGCTGTAGCTAGGTCTTGTTCCCCTGGAATATGTTTAAGTTTTGGTTTTTTTTTTTTTCCTTCTAATTATGGCATTCAAGTTTCTGTTTTTGCTTGAGTACTGCAACGTTGTCTTTGGCTTGGAGTTTGCTTACTGGGAATATGGAATTCTCATCTCTCTCAAATCCTTTGAGAACTAAAGCCATCCTCCCCGCTCATGGCTATGATGGAATTACTCTCGAGCCAAATGCCTCGAGTAGCTGATCCTCCATCATTACAGGCAGTGCAGGCTTTCTTCGTGTTTAAAGACTTCTGTAACTAATGCTTCAGGTTCTGTCTGCTTACACTGTCAGTGCAGTGCTGATACTCCTCTGTTTTAGCAGTTCTGCCTTTATCTTTGTACCAGGTGTGGTCTCTGGGATGTGCATTGCTCCACAGGTGTGTTACTCTCTAGTTGCAGCCCTGTCAAGATCTCTTACCAGCCCAAAGCATTAGCAGTGATGTGGCTGATGGTGATACGTCATACAGAATCATAGAATTCCAGTTGAAAGGGACCTTCAGGGATCATCTGGTCCAACCTTTCTTGGCAAAAGCACAGGCGAGGCAAGATGGCCCAGCACCAGCTGAATCTTAAAGTGGCCGCTGTTGCGGAATCCACCACTTCCCTGGGAAGACTATTCCAATGGCTGATGTTTTCGTTGTGAAAAATATTTGACACTGGTTGGTTGTTTCTTGTCATCCTGCCCCCTGATTGTAGTTCATGAGAAATCAAGAATAAGAGATGTATTTTGACTCTTTTGTTTCAGTATGAGTGGTGCCATGGCAGAATACAGCAGTGCTTTGGGTTCCTTGAAGTGGGAATTACAACTGCCTCTTTAAGTGAACTTCTAAAGGGTATAGGAGTGAGCTACAGCTGATCTATTAGATGCATTGGTCAATAATGCTATTCATTGCTAATTGGTCTTATGGATAGAGTTAATGGATTTTTGTCATCAGTCAAAGAGTAGAAACTCAGCTGTAATGAACTCTGGATTCTTGTAAATAAATACAGAATGCTTTTGATTTTGTGGATCTTTATGTGGCTGATGGTTGCCCAGTTCAGAGGGTGCTTTCATACAGTTAATGCTGAGGTTTTTAAATCAGGGAGCAGTTACATACATATATTTATGTAGCTGAACTCATAAGGTTTGTAGGTGAGCAAGAACAGGAAGGCTTGTAGTGGCAAAACTGAGACACCAAATGGTTACAGTGAGATGAAACAGTATTGCAAATGAAATTGCTGAACAGAGAAGTGAAGTGGAAAGTATCAAAAGGGTTGGTAAACATAAAAACTAGTGGTTTCATGGTTTGTATAGCTTGTAATATTCCCATGGATTTTTAAGTGAAAGGCAAGCTGTGACAAACATCTTGAGAATGTTTTGTATAAATGGAAGCTACAAGCAGTTGAATTTGCAGCAGGAAAAAAGCAATTAAAGTACAAAACCAGCATGTGAGCTATTTTCTGCAAATACAAAAACCAAATGCATCGCTGAACACATGATTACTTACTGAAGAGGCTTTTTGCACTGCTAATAATCCAATTCATGGCCTGGGCAACTCAGCTCTACGGAGAGCTGCTTGAAGAATATTGGTCATGTCATAGCTCACTTGTTTTGAATAGACAGGGAGAAAAACCCCAAAATCATGTACCAACTCATGTAATGACCTGAAACAATGGTTGGACAGGTTTTTTTCAATTTAATTTTTTTGTTGTAATGAAATACACTGTTCTCAATACTGTAGTTCATTATTGTCTTATCTGGCATTACAGGTGAGGGAAGTGTGGGTCTTAAATCTCTTTTGACAAATTCCTTATGTGTCAAGTCTGCTTCTTCTCCATTGCCTGCCTTACTGCCCTTGACAGTTTGGGACACAACTGTGACATATGGCATCCTTTACATGAAATTACTGTTCTGTTGCATACTCAGAGTTGTCACTAGAAAAATGTGGGAAGGCAGTTGCAAAACACCGTGTCTAAATGCAGTACAGAGCATTCTTCTTAATGGTAATAAGCAATTAATTACTCATTAATGGTAATGGATAATACATTGGATAAAAAATGTTAAGATTGCTTGTTAGAGTATCAGCTGGCCTTTTTAGGCCTTGACCAGCCCATGTGTTTTTGTAAATTCCTCCAGGCAAAAGCAAAGACGTGTACCCTGATAAGCTTCCCCAACAGTTGTACCTGGTTCAAGGGTACATTATTTTTCATATGATTGCAAGCAACATGAAAAATTTGTTGTGTTCAGAAGCTCTATTTGTGGCATTTTTCACTGCCTAGTGACATTCATGATCTTAGGGTTTTTTTCACAGCCAGAAATTATTAAATAAAGGATTAAATTGATATTTTTGCAGTTTCTTACTGTCAAAATGTATCTTTTTAATTATAATCCCCTACCTTATTAAAGAAGCAGGAAAATCTTTAAAGCATTTGTTTTCATGCTTTAGCACATATTTGATTTATTATTACAGGATAGAGCAGAAACTGCAGGAGGTGATATGTAAGTAATTCTACTTTTTGTTGTCTTCTCTGGTCGTTATGATTATTTCTCTCAGTATATATTTATATACTGCTGACTTTTCACAGCAGCTGTCAAAGTTTCTCAGGGAGGGAAGGGTGCTGAAGCTCACAATTACAAACCCAGATGGGAGCCTGGAGCTCTACGCCTCTGTCCTCCAGGAGGTGGCACCACCATGCTAGAGAGCTGCTGGTCCTAGGGCAGAAGGGATGAAGGCAGCTGAGTAGTAATAACAAATTTTCCCTAGATACCCGTGAGAAAAAGAATTGTGGTGCATTAGGTGACTTGGTAGAAGACGGTGATAAATTTTCAAGTTCCATAATCCCAATTTGAAGGAAAAATTCACATTTACATTTGAGTTTTTTTTTAACTTGAGAGGGAGGTCATTACCCTGATTAAAAAAAAAAAAAATTCAAAAAATAATTCAAATAACCCAAACACCCAAATGGCATTGTTATCCTGGTGTGATTCATATTCATAATTTAATTTCCAGTTTTCAGATAATGCAATTGTCATTCAAAGAAGTGAACATTTGCTAATGGATGTTTGCTTTGCTGCTAAGCCAGTATAGATGTTATACGAATTGGAGATTTTTGTGATGCAGCAGGTGATTATATCTGATGGGCTTGTGTAAATTAGAGGATTGTAGAATTATCAGCGTAGCTGCATACTGTACTGAGATGGCAGGAGGGAAGGTATGCACTCATGCATGTGCTTAAAACTGGAAGTTTTCTCACCTGTATTTAAGTACAGATGTAAATGACTTGCAAAAGTGTTGAATGTACAGATATTAGGGAGTGCTGAGGTCTTTACAGTAAACCACCCACTTGTTTATGTGCTTTCAGGTGGCCAGAAGAAGAGGTAAGTGGCTTTTCTTCTTAGAAATAGCCAAACCCCAAACAACTGGCAACTGTGTTTGGACTGAAAGTGAGTTTTGAATGAAAGTAAAATCCTTTTTGAAGGATACAGTTACATCAGTACTTTGGTGTGGTAACTCCATAATCTAGGCTGTCCTGCATCTTAGGTGGTCCATGGTAACTTCCAGTGTGTGTGTTCTGTGTTTTATGTGTGAAGGTAACTTGTCTGTTTTCATTGAGAAGTAATCTAACTGACTTCTGCAAGGGTAAATGCATGAGTAGTGTACTTCGTTCTGGGGGTGCCAACATACTCTGAAGCAGCATATGTATTTCTGATGCCAACTGGCTCTTACGATCAGAACATCAGTTGCATGTTTTGCTTTGCTTGAAGTATCAGCGAAAATGTTGCAGTAACCTGCAGCTAGAGTGCACATATTCACATGGAGAGGGTCTCTTAAGCTAGCATGCAAGTTTTAAATTTTTTTTAATAGCCTATGAATGTTTGCTGGTACATTCTTTTTAAAGTCCTAAAATATAATTTTTGATTTATTCTTCTTTGAAGTTAACTTGGGACATAAACCTTTCCCTGTGAAATGGTAGCATCATGGACAACTTGCATGTGTTAATTTTCCAGACATTACTACTTCTGACTTTCCCTGCCCTCATTGTTGGTGTTACGAGCTAGAAATTCAGCACTTTTAATGAAAATAATGTGGTGATATAAGTGAGACAAGTATGGAAGTGAGAAAGACTGAAACCGTCTGCATGTCAAACACGCAGATAAAAGTGACACTACAGTGAAGAGAAGAATAATTCTCTTATAATGGTGGTTCCCAGTCCTTCCTGAGTTAGGGAGGAGAAAAAGGCCGTGAATATATTTATTTCTCACAGAAACCGAATATATTAATTTTCCTAATTTTCAAGAAAATGAAATTGAAACGAATTTTTACATGCAATCAATCTACTGAACTGAGCCTGAAAGATAAAGCTTGTTCTCTATCTTTAACAGTTTAATTTTGTGCTTGACTGGCTTACAACATTTCTTTCTTTTAAGAGATGCTCTTTTTGATGTATGATACAGGTAAGAGGCTTTTAAGCATGGACTCTTCCTCTGGGAATCCAGAATAGTAAAGTGATTGTTAGAAATTCATACTTAAGTTTGCTTCTAAATTTACATGGATATTTTCTGAGTCCTTAATGAAAGACTTCGAAATCCTTGCTACAGTAATTAACTCTTCTAGTACAAAGCTATGTAAGACAGTATTTTCTAATGTAAAGAGGCTTCACCTATGTAGATTTGCTTTCCGTTTCCATGAAAGAATCTTTCTGCAGAGGATGGATATACTTAAAAACAATTTCTAGCAACTTTACTTGAATCTGTTCCTCTTCCTATTTTGTATTGTCCCTATTTCTCTTGCTTCTTGTCAGGTGAAAGGTAATTATCTGCCCCTCCTTCCATTCTGCTTGTTCTTTTGCAACTACCTGCTTTCTTGAGTCTTTGCCATCACTTCATGTCTCTGCCATTTTGATTCCTGTATCTAGGTTGCACTTGTCTCCATCTCCAGCAAGATTGCAGGCACTCCTTGCAACGGACTGCTTGACATTGCTCTTTTCATCTACATACCCCTATACAAAGTCACGGCTTGACATCTCCATTAAGATGGACAGAGAAGCAGCAGTTCCCCAGATACCATTCTAGGGAGGATATAAGTGAGACTCTTCTACTTTTCTTGATCTTTCACATATGCTGGTGAAGTGCAGGGTTTTGAGCAGGAAGGATAACTTTCCTGGACAGCTTCAACTGGGTTTTTTGTACTTCACACCATCTGACTGCATATCTTGTACTGCTTTTGGGTTATGCATTTCCCTGTTTAATAAAACACCCCTTTTTAGGGCTTGAGGAAGAACCAAAAGAATGCTGTGAAGAGCAAGAGGGTATTCATAGAATAAATTGGATTAGAAGGGACCTTTAAAGGTCAACTCTTCCAGTGCCCCAGCAATGAGAAGGGACATCATCAACTAGATCAGGTTGCTCAGTCGTCTCCAACCTAACCTTGAGTGTTTCCAGGGATGGGGCATTTAATACCTCTCTGGGCAACCTGTGCCAGTGTTTCAGCACACCCATTGTAAAAAAAATAAAATTAAGATTCTTCCTTATATGTAGTCTGAATCTACCGTCTTTCAGTTTAAAACCATTACTCCTTGTCTTATCACTACAGGCTCTACTAAAAAGTTTGTCCCTCTCTTTCCTGTAAGCCCCCTTTAAGTACTGAAAGACCACAATAAAGTCTCTTTGGAGCCTTCTCTTCTCCAGGCTGAACAACCCCAACTCTCTCAGCCTTACTTCACTGCTGCATCTCTTTGATAATTTTTGTGGTGCTCTTCTGGACTTGCTCCAACAATCTTCCTTCTGCTGAGGGCTCCAGAGCTGGATGCAGTACTTCTGGTGGGGTCTCAGGAGAGCGGAGTAGAGGGGCAGAATCACCTCCCTTAACCTGCTGGCCATACTTCTTTTGATGCAGCCAGGGATTTAGTTGGCTTTCTGGGCTGTGAGCACACATTGCTGGCTCATATCCAGCTTGTCATCCACCAGTACCTCCCAGTCCTTCTTGGCAGGGCCGCTCTCAATCCCTTTATCCCCTAGCCTGTATTCCAGGGGTTGCCCCAACCCAGGTGCAGATCCTTGCACATGGCCTTGTTGAACATCACGGTGTTCATATGGGCGTGCTGTTTGCGCTTGTCCAAGTGTCCCTCTGGATGACATCTCTTCCCTCAGGTGTGTCAGCCATACCACTCTGATGTTGTCTGCAAATCTACTGAGGGTGCACTCAATCCCACTGTCTGTGTCATTGCTGAAGACATTAAACAGTACTTGTGCCATTACAGAGCCCTGAGGGACACCCCGTTGTCACCGATCTCCATCTGGACATTGAGCCGTTGACCACTTTTCTCTGGATGCGACCATCCAATCAATTCCTCATCCACCAAATAGTCCACTCATCAAATCCTTTCCCAGGGCAGTTTTCCATTTGCTATACAAAAAAATTAAATTCCTGAGAGAAAGAGAAGTAGGTAGAGGGAAAGGCTGAAAAAAGAAGCCTTTAATTTATAGGGAACAATTGTATAGCTGTCAAAAATCTTTACTTAGAGTATTAATTGATCTGTTAAGCTGTTTTAATTATCTGGAAGGATAACACATGGATTTGCATCTCAAAGTGGAGAAGTTAAGCTTCACCATAAAGCATTCTGTATATATTGCAAATACAGTATACTTATTATTCCTCATGGCCTTGACAACAAAATAATTCATTTGTCTCTGAAATTTAATTAAAGGATTTGTGCTTTGAGTTAATCCAGGTGAAAGCAGACACGTGTAATATAGCAGTTATCTCTATATGAGTGAGCTGTACAGGGTTTTGTAAACTCCTCGCTTAGAGAAAATATTTGCTTCATGAAGGATTCTTAGCTGTAAAAAGAAAAACAGCACAGCCAATATTCTTTGGCTTACAGATAGCTTAAAAAATAAATATGTAACTAAGGAAAGCTGCAAACTGATGACTTGACCTCACTTCTTTTAAACTGAATTTGAAGGAACACTATTTTCCTAGATAAGCTTTTTAGTGTACTGTACTTGGTAAAGTTTAATGTCTCCATCAAAGCTCAAACAGGGTCTAGTTTTGAGTGCAGCAGCATTATCAGGATAGTGGAGAAAACTTACATTTACAGTAAGAAAAGAAAATCATCAGTCAACCTAGAAGATGCTACAGACCTCTTATTCCTCTTTTAAGGGGTATATTACAACTAGATTCACCTAATCACTGTCTGTTTAGGCCAGCCTTGGAGTCTGACCATAGCACAAGGAGCTGTGTGGCCACCACCAGCCAAGGATGATGCTCTCTTCTGCCTGATTTCTCACACAGGTTTGCAGAGTGAAGGCTGCAAGAAGGGGTCCTCCTCAGCTGCTAAAGAATATATAAATGCTTTCTGACTTAAAAGTGTAAACAGGCATGAAGATGTAGAATGCATTCCTGAAGCTAAGCTGAGAATGCCTTAAAATGGAGAATACAGTAGTAAACATGCAGTTATCTAATCTGGATGTGAGAAATTAAATGTGGCCCAGGTTTCAGAAACAGCCAGATTCAGATCACAGACTTGATCAGTCATAAGAATTTGAATGCTAATGCATTTGGGTTGCCTAAGTAAAAAAACTTCTTTCATAAGTATCATAATCAAATGCATTATGATGAACTGGCATTAAATTATTGTTTGGAATGCATATTTTGGAATCTGCTGTTTATTACTCAAAATTTTGTGAGCCCTGGCAGAGTGAAAATTGCCAACTCTATCAAATAAAAAAATATTGTAATCCTGAGGAGTGAAGACAGCTGTTGGTTAAGATCCTGGTTTTATACTGTCTTGTATAGTGCAGGTTTCTTGATTAGATAGAATCTCTCTTACTTGGTCCAGGCAAACTATGGGGATCTGGATCTGCACTGTCTGAGCCCTGGATGTCATACGTTAGACAGTGGCTTTGGAGTGGTGACTTTGGCAGCAATATGGAAGATGGGCAGAAAAGAGCTCTGTAACTTAGTGTGAGTGTAGGGACTTGGAAATGCGATGGCTCATCTTCAGCGCAAAAGTGCTATAAAAAGCATAGGTAAGGACTGTGATGAGACAAACTACTTCTGCTCTGACATGAAACTAACCATTACATTTTCTAATATCACTGCATATTGAACTTCTAGAATTGTTCTAACCTCATATTGTAGATTCAAAGATAGTGTGTGTGTATCAGAGTTATTTCCAGTGGTGTCATGGCCCAAAATGACAGGGAAGGACTGAGGGGAAAGCAAGAATTGTACGAGAAGGATCCCATGGCTGCCCAGTCAAGGTGTGTACATGTCCCTTAGGAGTCTCCTAGGCAAATAAATTGGTACTGACCATGCAGGAGTTAATTTGATTCTTGGTATTATGTTAGCTGTCTCTAAAAGGCTTTAAAGGAGAAGCTAGGGCTTCAGCCAAACTAACAAATAATTGTTGTGTAGCTTTTTGATATTACCAAAGTGAATTGAAATTCACATCCTAGTTTAATCTGCCTGTGATATATAATTACTGTATTATCAAATATTATTATTTAAAAAGTAATATGTTTGATTTTTAACAAGCTGTGGAAAGGAACCCCAGAATGGAGTTCCATCAATAAATTTTCAGTGGTATTGGTGGGTTAAGCAATCATTTATGTTATCCCAATGCCTCCTTCATACATTCAGTGCAAAAGTTTTTTGGCTTCGTGGTGAACTGCAACAGGTGGCTGGGACAGGTGAAGAACTGCTGTAGTCATTTGCTCTTTCTGGGTAAGTTTTTGACTAGTTATGATTCTTGTCTCAGCTCACTATATGGTTGCCAAGCTGTTATACCAGTAGAAAGGGAAAGAGATAAGAATGTAGATGCTGGGAATGGCAGGACTGTTGTTTGGTTGCTGTGTTAATCTATGTCAATTTGAATTGATGGTCAGGCTGTACACTTTGTTTTGTGAGCGCTGTGCTCTAAACAGGATTCATGATGTGATAAAGTAAGAGAATAAAAAAACCTCTTTCTTCTAACATGGTTCCTTTTTTTAAAAAATGAAAATTTGTCTTGAAGTATGGTCATTTTGACAGTTGTATGATTTCAGGTTGTTGAGGGAGGACCTATTGCATATTCCTTTATTGTATATTCCTTTATTGCAGTCCATACACATATAGCATTTGAGACGCAAATCGTGTTAAGAAATGGATGTGCATAGGGATGTCTCTTCAGATGCTTCTGTCTTGTCATTTACTATAAGCAGAATGTAAACTAGTACCTTGTACCTTTTACACTAAGCTGGGTGAAGGGAATTCTTAGAACATTCTTAGAACAGATTTCAATATGTTATGCCAGCAACTTTGTGTATTTTAAAACACAGGAACTAAACAAAATAAGGCAATGTGTCTTCTCTGCGAAAATCCTTGATCTGACAAAAATAAACAGTTTCATCGAGTAGCTTTATCTTTCTATTCCCTCTAATGTTGTAAGCATTTTGTTTTTTGGTAATAACAGAATTATTATTCTTTAGTTTCCTTAAGGCTTGACTACAAGCAAAGTAAATATCAGTTATGAGCAGTATTAAGATACTATTTTTTTCTTCAATTTTTATCTTATTTTAAAAAACAACAACAACCAACCAAAACAAAACTCTGCCACTCCTGTTTTCAGTTCAGTTCTACAGAGATTGTGTGCAGTCTTGTGGTATTGAAAATTATATTTTGGGCTAAACCATTGCCAGAGAGTGCATTCACTCAAATCCAGGCCTCCAAAGTGTAAACATGAGATAAATTGAGTTTCAATTTTGATTTCTGATCTGCTTTTTATTTTTTTTTCTTAAAAAGTATGCCATCAAGTCTATACTGCCTTCATCTGTTTCTTTCAAATGTATTTTCCATTTGTAAAGTAAATTAATCAGCTTTTTGCTGTTGGCTCATTAATCATAAATCTCAGCAAAGCAGTAGGATGAAAAATACATAGTGTACAGTATCTGTATGTTACATAGCAAATTAAGCCATAGGAAAGATAACTTAGCAGCTTTTTCACTTGTATTCACTTTCATAGAATGTGACATCAAGGTAAGTAGCCATGTATGCTTAAATTGTGCCACTCTTAATTACGGGAATGTGGCAATGAAAGAAAATAGCAGGCATAATTACTAACACTCTTTGTATTTGTTATATTAGAAACATCACTGTGTTTAAACATCCTTGTACATCTTACAGGAAAGCCTGAAATAATTTCTTGAAAAAATAACAAGTTCATTTCATCACATCTAATGGATTCTTAAATCTGTTTCAGCTTATCAAAGGAAACACTAATTAAAAGTGTAATTGACTAGCCAGCTGTTTCCTGTTTTCTGTCCAGCAGCCTCTATTAAAAACATTACAAAACATGTAAAGCTCTTTATCTGAGGCAGATGAGAAGTTCCTCATGCCAAATTCTGCTCAAGCAGTGAGATTTAAATGACAGTTTCTTAGTTCAGTGCATGTTGGGTGACCAGTATCCGTAGGCATGTACTACTTCGTATGGAGGCAGACTACGTTACCAATTGGCAGAGAGCCCTTTTAAAACATGACATACACGGTTATTACCCCAGAGTGCTTTGTTCCCAGAGGGGAGCACTGCACGACTAAAGCTGAACGTGTGGTTGCTCCTTCCTCACTACACAAGAAATCTTCTAATAGCAGTGCAGTTCTCAGACTGGGCTTGTATACTGAGAGCTGTAAATAGGCACATACTGAAAGCAAGCTCTACTTTGCTGAATTGGTCTTCATTAACATATATAGCAACATAAAATGTACAAGTCTTCTTCACGGGTAGAATTTTTTTTTTTCCATTGGGTTTACATTGTTCATTCACAAGCTTGGAAATTATTCTCTCCAGGTACAAGAAGGGCCTCATGGAACCATTCTGTATTTCAGTTTTACTCTTGTGAGATGACTTGGAACTGCAAAGGTCCTCTTGATCACAGAGAACCTCTGTTCCTCTTTTGGACGTGCCATACTAACAGCAGGGCTATAACTAGCCTCCTTTGGTGTGCATACTGCACTTTGCATTGGGCCCCTGCAAGACAAATCTTGACCAAACTCTGCAGCTGTCTTTCTCTTCCCAGAAACCACAGTTTGGCCTCCCTGGGGGTTAACACAGAGCTGTCAGGGTCTGAAGACTTCTTTGAATGTTTGTCTACCATTTGCAAGGGCTTTTTAATGTATGAGAGCCAAATTTCTGTTTGAAATATTAAAAATAAAAATCCCATTTGCCATTAGTGCAGAACTGAAACTCTGAAGCCTCATTTGATTTTTGATTTTGGTGTGGAGAATGAATTGATATTAATTATCAAATTAAGGGCTGTAACAGTAAAGGTTCCTGCTCCTTTTTTTTGTTTGTTTGTTTTTTGTTTTGCTTTCATTCAAATTACTTCCTCGGTGACCTCTTGCTCACTCCATATTTGGATTTGTTGTTATATTCAGCTCCCCCCAGCCATATTTTCCGGCCATACTACATCGTAGGATCATTATGAAAACTGCACTGTAGCAACGCACAACTGGATCTTCCTTAAAAAGACTTGCAAGATAAAGCTGTGTGCAAAGGCAAACTCGGTTTTATTACTAAAGCTTCTTCGAAACAGAGTATGTTTGATGTTTGGAATGAAGACACTTTAATAGTAGGGTTTTTTTTCTTTTATATCTCTTTTTACATCTGTGGTTACAAATGCTGACTGCTGCAAGATCTTGTGGCTTTACTTCTGTAGCGTAGAGGAGACTTGAATGTGTTAGGTGTCCCAAACATTGATCCTCCAAATAGAGGGGAAAAAGGGAAAATCCTAATAGATTGAATAGTTGCATAATCTATCATATCCTTTCACTTGGCGTCAGTTCAACTTATGCTGTCAGTAGCGTGAGAGGGGAATGAAATGTGAGCAGTAAGTTTTGCATGCCAGAAATCAAAAAATAAGAGACGTGCTACAGTCTCAGCTGAAAAATATGATTATATAATCAGCTTAAAGACTATGTTCCGCCTTTACTGTTACATGTGAAGATTGCATATGAAAAGGGAAGAGTGTTGAAATCCTCTACATGAAAACATATTAAGAGAATTCCTACATGGAAAATTCCCTAGTTTTCCAAAGAGCATCCACTGCTCAAAGCACAGATCTTGAGTTTCTGAGATGCGTGAGAAAGGCTTTATGGAAGCAGATCACCCGAGACCGTGGTGTGGTCTAAAACCAACTCTGGAACCATAAATAATCCAGCATCAGATTCCTTTTTGATCTCATATAGAAGATCAGTAAATGAAATGTTATATGCTCATCTCTTCTACAGCACAGAAGAAACTGCTTGGTAGAACATTGCTGTAAAGCAAGAAAGGCTCTGCAGCCAGTCTGTATGTTCTTGTTCTTACTGGTACAATTAAGATACAGCTGGTTTAAACTGTATTTAATAGCTTCCAGTTTCTTAAGAGAGTCAGTTGTTTCTCAGAATCTTGGAAAAGAATTGGCTTGGATGGGATTTCTGGAGGTCATTTTGTTTAACTGCTTGCTCGAAGCAGGGGGCTGTCTTACATTGTAGATCAGGTTTCATACTGTTTTGCCCAGTTCAGAAAATCCTCAAGAAAGGGAAGTCCGAGAGGCTGAGGGAGCTGGGGTTGTTCAGTCTGGGGAAGAGAAGACTGAGGGGAGACTTCATCGCTCTCTACAACTCCCTGAAAGGAGGCTCCCAAGTTACAGATGATAGGACAAGGGGCAATGGCTTCAAGCTGCACCAGGGGCGGTTCAGGTTAGATATTAGGAAATATTTCTTTACTGAAAGGGTTGTCAGACATTGGAATGGGCTGCCCA
>JAOQGH010000019.1:72862418-72877333 GCA_025769975.1 Gallinago jamesoni
TATTGAGGGCTCCAGACCTGCACACAGTGCTCCAGGTGAGGTCTCACCAGAGCAGAGCAAAGTGGCAGAATCACTTCAACGCATCCTTAAGTGGATGCATTGAATTGTCAGATATATAGAGGGATAAAGCCCAACAGTGTTGATCTGTTTTCATTTTCCTGGTAGGGTGACACATAAATTAGTCCCTACAGTAACAGAACCATAGAACAGTATAGGTTAGAGTGGACTTAATATATTACGTTATATACACAAAGTGTGTGTGTCTGTGTCTGTGTAAATGTATGTATTTAAGGATCCCATTCTTTATGCATCTATTTACGGACACATTGATTGCATATTCTTAACTGTGGCTGATGATCACGTCTTCAAGCAACTTCTGTAACTCATCTTCTAAGACAGTTCTGCATCAAATCCCAATGCATTTAGAGAACAGGGAATTTTTAATAAGGGGCACTAATTTAAGGGTGGTAGCAGAACAACTTGTGCATGGAAAGTAAAAAAGCTTTGAAAAGTTCAGTTTCATCATTGACTAACCTTATCAGTGTCATGGGACTATGAGGATTGCTTGTTTTCAGAAATACTGGAAAATATACCAATAAAATACTGGATGAGTTGCACAACAGTTCATTGTAGATGTTCTGACAAGAATGATGTTTACAAAAGTTGATGGCAAATTGACTTCTGATTTAAATAGGCATTGGTAGCTGGAGAGATAAAGCATCAACATATCATTCTGTCTATAATTAGGAAAACGGCCTATGGGTGATCATCTGGCTAACCAAAGGACAGACATGAAAACCTGCAATAAATTTGTTTTTCATACATCTTGATAAAAATTCAGATTTTTCTGTGTGTTGAATAGATATCTAACCTTCCCATATTTTTACTTTATCTATACTTTCAAGTATACATAGCATCAGGTATTTGTTTGATGATGCCATATCTAAAATATAAATATTAAAATATGTAAAGATCTTTAAAAATCAGAGTTGTCTCTTTGAGCTCTTTGAAGCTTTAGATTTGAAATTTTTCCTATCAATATAGTTGATGAAAAAAGTACTACTATAAGAAGTTGCTCAAGTTACATTGATTGTAACTATCATTTGCCAAAGTTTATGTTAAGGAGTTGGATAAATTTAGTTATGAAATGAAAGAAAATCACAAATGCATTAGAGAAAATGGTAATAATTTTTAACCATTACTTTATAAACAAGCAGGTGTGGCATGAATCATCAAATGAATAACCCCCCTAAAGCTTTCTAGTTTGACTTTGGTTCTAAAAATTAGCTTTGCAGACCTTGCAAAGTTTTGCTTTTCTGAAGCCGGTGTTATGAAAACACAAGAAATAGAAATGAAAACCAAAATCCTGTTTTAAAAAGATTTCTCTAAGTCCCTACTCAGGCATGGTCAACAGAAAGTCTCTGCTGTATTACAGTACTGGTTCAAAGGCTTGTACTCAGCTAACCTGCAGATATCATACGACACATTTAAATAAGTTTAATGCTGAAGTGGTATTCTTAAAAAAGCTGTAGTGAGTATACATGCTAATTTGACAAAATGGATGGATGTGTTCAAGCAGATGATTACTGAGGGTTGGAGCAAGTAGAAAGCACAAAGAAGAAAACAACTGATTGCTATCGGAGGTTGAGGAATTCTTTTACAGAAATGCATTTGCTTTAAAAATGTTTGCTCATTCTGAGTAAGGTTGGGGCAGAGGGGAATCCCAGAGGGTCTAAAGGCTGAAAGCTTAATTGGATCAGTCAGTTAAAAGTAAGGAACTCGCAGTAAGCAAGGGACCATCAGGATGTGCTCAGAAAAGTCAGACCTATAAGATTCAGTCAGTTTGATATGTATTATAGGAAAATAACTCTTATCTTTAAGAGTTGAGCTTCAGAGACATATCGATCCTTTAAGATGGTAGTATGTACGATGTAGTGCAGAAAACTTGTCTGTTTTTTCCTGTGAAGTTGAAAAGCCCTTTAATAAGGGTATTGATTAATTTCCTTCCTATTAATACCTGTGCAATCCCTCTCGGTGGTGTAATTCCAGTGTGCTAGAAGTATTTGGTTAATTCATGTCCCATGATGGTATGAGACTGGATAATCTGAGGACAAGTAGATTTTATGTGTCTTTTATGGGCAACTTTCTACTGGCTGCTTCTTCAGTGCTCGTTCTGTCGCTGTGTAATTATGCTCAAAGGTTGCAGGGGGAGTATGTGTGATTTTTTTGTTTGGTTTTTGGGTTTTGTTTGTTTGTTTAACCAGCACATCTGTTTAATGCTGTATTAACAGCTTTTCAAATTAAATTGGTAATGCGGCCTCCAGTTTTAACTTCAGTGAGCAGTTAGGAAATGAAGCCACTGCAGAAAGCTTGTATCTTGTAAACACCACACACGTAGTCTTCTCTGAGTCAGGTTTTGGCATCTCAGGTGTGCTGCTTGACACTCAACCCCAGGTACTGAGCAACTTTGATCTCTCGCACATTGCAATGAATAAAGGTTTTTGCTTACTGTCTTACATAAGTGGGCTATGAAAGCAGGGGTGAGAGAAAACAGGCGAGATGAATTCCTCATGGGTTGCAAAAGTGGCTGAAATCCTGTACTGCTGTAACTCTCAATTACTTGCTGACAGCCCGGAAGGATTCATGGAAGAGATCTTATTTGGCTTAATGGAGGAACAGAGTAAGTTTGCTATGTTTGCTGGTTCTGCTAAACCAGGAGGAACTGTTGACATTTTGGGAGGACTGGGTTATCATTAATAACATCCCTGACAACCTGGACTGCAAAAAGACTGAAAGAAATAAAGTTCCATAGCACAAGAAAAGCCTTCAAATAGTTACGAAACAAAGGATTGGAATACTTTTTTTCAACTGCATATAGGAAAAGATGCTGCAACAGCTGTACGACATGGGACAAAGCCTTTAAAGATAAAGGATAATTAAATATGGTAATAGCATAGGAGAATTGCATCATTGTTTAATCATCATGAGTCTTTAAGAACAGATAGGGCAAATACTTGTTATGATTGATGAAAACATATTTACATCCACCTGTCAGGTATATGAGTCAACCTCTTGAAAACTCTTTTGGGCTAGCTTGCTGTTGCTGTTTGGGTTTTATTTTACTTTGTCCAAGAAGCTCATCTCTTAATTCTTTACCCATTCAATTCTTAACAAAAAAAAGATGAAAGAAAGTAACCTACTTAGGCGTGGCCTACTTAGGTGTTCTTTATGAAGGGAGCACAAATACTGAAAGTAAGTTATTTTTCCTTTGCAGGTTACGGGATGACAGGATTAGGATAGAAAGGATGGAAAACCACCATTTTGAGTACAGCCATGCTTTCCAGCTGGTTACAGATTTTTATGCAAAAGAAGTGCCTGATACTACAGGTATGTCAGATTTTTACACAAAATAAGTGCCTGATATTACAGATCCATTTTTCAGAATGTCTTTGATGCATGCATCTTGAGGCACACCTTACCAGTAAAGTCCAAAGCAAAGAAGGAGTTGATCTCCTCAGCCTCTTCTGTGTCCTTGGTCACCAGATCTGCTTCCCATTCAGCCATGCACCTGTATTTTCCTTTGTCTTGCTGCTAATGTAGCTGTAGAAGCTCTTGGTACCCTTTATGTACCTTTGCAGTCTCAACTCCAGGTGGGCTCTGGTTTTCCTAACCCCATGCCTGCAAGCTTGAACAATGTCTTTTGTTCTTCCTGGGTCACCTGTCCCTGCTTTCACCTCTCATACTACTGCTTTTTAATGTTTTGAGTTAATCGGGAACATCTTCTGCTTCATTTTCTGCACACTGGTATCTTTTTTGAGCTTGGAGAAGGTCAACCTTAAAAGTGAACATTATTTAAATAGAAATAAATACAGGGCTAGTATCTCTTTTTTTTTTTTTTTTTTCATAGCTTGAAGATGTGTGTTTAGACAGATTTAAATTCACACATATATAGCAACTGAGGCTTCAACATCTGAAATGTTTCTTCAAGTTCTTGTGTGTATTAACACAAGAACAGAACAGCAGCTCTAAAAACATCTCTGAAAAATAAACAAGGTTTTAAAAAATAACATTTTATGTTGAGATATCATGGAGAGAATTTTCCTATTGTTGCAGCTGGAACAGGGACTGTAGTGGAGCACTATATAGAAACACTATCAAATACAACTAGCTCTGTCACAAAGATGTCACTGTGTTCTGCAGACTGGCTGAGGCAGATAAATCACCAGCACATGTGCCAAGGCCTGTTCATTCCTTTTAAATGGAGATTTCAGAATTCAGTTCTTCGTTTACATGTTTAGGAGTTTCTTATGCCAACAGTTAGTCATTTTTAAGAAGAAAAACCTGTGCAGTCAAATGTTTTATATTTCATAATGTGTTTACATTATTGTAATGTTCCACATTCTTTGAAACCATAAATGTTATTTTGAAACTTTACTTTATGTTGATTTATAGATATCACAGTCACTGTATATATATTACAGATTTCTATTTGATTAAATTGAAAAGTAGGTTATGTTTTTTTTCTAAAATACAGAGGTAAATAAGTTACAACAAAATAACTTCTTTTTTTTTAAGGTCCTCAAAAACTATCTGTAATACTAAGCTTGGATAAGCCTGTTATTTCCTCCCTAGCAGCAGTAATTGCATACCTCAAAGAATTTAATTTGGAAAAGATGCTTTACAATCCAAGGTAAGTTGCCTTATTTAAACTTCCCATTCAAAGCACCAATATACGTACCAGTGTTATCTTGTAAGTTTTAGCAGACAACTTCCCCACAATGTAATGAACCCACCTGCTCAAGAGATAAACACAGTCTTTGTAAAAAGTATACTTTACATATAAGCTCCTAATCAGAACTGAAAGAATCAAGAGATTTTTTTTTGAGGTGGTGTTTCGTGAAAATCTTTATCAAGTGTGTTTGTCTAGATATTACTATGAGTAATGTAAATGAACATGGGCTGCTGCCAAGTGTTTTCAAAAACAAAACAAGGTGCAAAAACTGGTGGATACTAGGAGGGAAATTTTAAAGTTTGTTAATCAGTATCAAGCATCATATCTCAACCTCAAATGAACAACATTTGGGGCTTTTTTGGCAGCTTTAAAAAAAAACTAATTTATTTTGCCAGAGGTGTGTAAATAATTTTCCATAGCTCTGGAAGTAGGTATTGCTAATGTGTTGTAAAGTTTAGAGAGTACACAGCAGGTCTATTTGAGCTGGTGAATCTAATTATCAATTGTAAAGAAAACAGACCTTCAACATCCTGGCTTTCTGAAAAATTCCTTGAGTTAGCTCAGCAGTAACTAGGAGTCAGGGAACAATCATGCAAAAAGTTCTTGATAGACCATCACCATTTGTGCAAAGTTACTACAAAACACACAAGCATGGAGATAATGTTGTCTTCCCTTAAGTAGTCCCAACACTTAGGCTTATTAGGTGTGGCTCAAATTCGTAACAGGTTTATGCATGTGCAATCAAATGAAAATGGAAAGGTATTTCTACTCAAGCATCTTTTTATCCTGTCTTGCACAAGTACGAAAGATTGCTATCCTACCTGGCTTGGGTTTGAAACTGTCATTGGGGCTTATGGCATGCTTTAATTAAACAGCTTTATGTGTCATAGATCTTGTGCAAAATGTTCTTTTGGTTGTCTCACTATTCTTCTGTCCTGTAAATAGGCAGGATTTAACAAAGTAAGTCTGCCTCTAAACTGGAAATTAGAGATATGTCATGCCAATTGTAGATAATTTACATGTTGTATGAAATTTTAAAATTTCAAGGCTTAATTTGAAGGCCTCCCTACATTACCTTTTTTTTTTTTTACTGCAGATTTCAGCTGTAAAAACTTTTACTTCTAAATAACTCAGAAAACTACTTCTAAAATACTCAGAAATTATAAATACCTGGGTTTTCTGGATTTTGGAATGGATTTTCTTCCTTAAGTTGCCCTTCCCCTCTCCATCTTCTAAGTCATCTACCCTGCCTCATTCATCAAGGAGTCTGATCTGTGGTGTTGTAGCACCATGGTGTTCCCACTCATCCTCTTTGGCTTTTTTTTTTTTTTTTTTTTAAAATGCTTGGGTAGTGTGGCAGGAGCCGAAGATATCTTGTGTGAATTTCTGAAGAAGAAAGTGAACTCCAAGGAAATGCTATTCCTTGGTGACATTTGTAGAACACTATTGTCACAGTGTCCTATACGCTATCACACATAGTAATGGGGGAAATATAAAATCTATCTTTCATGTAGAATTAATTCAGTAGCAGAGGAAAAACATCATTACATGAAGGCTTATTTAGCAGCAGTCAGTCACATTTGTAATAGCCACATCTTAAAATCAAGGGTAATTACAGACTGGGAAGGAAAAGCACTAAATCTTAGAGTTGACGTTTGCCTGCTGAAGGTTGTTCAAATGTTCTTTATGTGAATGTATGAGCATCTGAGTGGAAAGGCAGTGAACTACTTGGTATCTTGGTGATATACTATGAAGAAGTAAAATACATTCTTTGAGATAACTTTGTTTGCATGTTCAAGAGTTTGGATTCTACTGTATTTCTAAAGCCTTTACTGCTTTGACTACTTGAATTTTACTTGCTGGTTTTAGTGTATTACATATATTGAAATAGTGAGCCAAATACTGAGGCAAACTCAACTTCAGTATTTTTTGTAATGCCAGTGAAATACTGTCTAAATACTGAAAAGGGAAAGCCTTTTAAGCAAAGGGTGTCAGGCTCATGGATCTTCTGTGATTTTGCAAATAGAAGATAAATACTTCCATTCCACTGTCAAGCAACTTAAAATTCTTAGGAGAATTCAGGTCAGTGAGCATATACTGATGAGTCAGTGAGCATGAAGTCAGAGTTGTGACATAGTTTTCATTTTATTAATGTAAGTGGCACAGATCTGGATGAAAAAGACCTATCTGATAGTAAGAATGACAATAAAAAATTCCTTACACCTCTGTAACTTCTTGGATAAACACTCTTCTCCCAGCTGAAAAAAATTCCAGCTCAATTTAATAGTAAGTGTCATGAAACATCATGTTAAGTGATAAGGGATCCTCATTAGTGGTGATGGGGAAAAACTATTAATATTTAGTTGAAACTAAATAAAGCAAAACAGTAAAAAGAAGAAAGCTTTTTGCCATGTCAGGACGTTGGGATACGGCTAGACTTTATTAGAACTCTAGCAGCGAGTAAAAATTTAACAGTGAATGATAAAAGCTTTTTTTCGTCAATGTGTTCTAATACTTTTTACATACTGAGAGACCTTTATTGGCTTTTGACAAGAAGTTGGTACACATCTAGGAGAGGTTTTCAGATACAGTTGAGTACCCAGTTTTGCTTGAAAAATAGTCATTTGCATCACAGTTGCTGGGGAAATGTGTCTTGGTGTATTTTAATTTTACCTACATGTTTTCCAGCGTACTGGAGACAGAATAGAGAGACTGTAGTTCTTAGATTTTGAACAGTGATAGGTGAATTTAAGAAATGTAGGCAATGGAAGAGCCAAGTCTCTTTCTGAAGAAAGTGAATAGCTTTGGGATTGGCGAACTACCAGCAGTGAAGGTAAAAGACAGAGGCAGAAGTGAAAGAGGAGAGAGGAAGGTTAAAGTGGCTTTGAGGGAGGAGGGGAAAGAGAAGGAATTCAAGAAGAGGAGAAATGTTTGATTTTACCTTATATAGGGGTGGAAGGGAGTTGGCAAAATGATACTAAGAGAGAAGCTAAAATGTAAGTTCTTCAGCTTAAAATGGTGGACATCCTTGAAAATAGAAAATGAGGGAATGGTGTTCATAAGGCTTTTGTACATCTTGCGTGCTGATGACCTCAAAAACATCATACATAACAAGACGCATAGGTTTGTTTACACACTCAAGCTGTGAAAAAGTGAGTACTGAAATTATTTTGGGAGGTTTCAAAGTCAGGTCAGGAGCTATAGGAACTGCAAAAGGAAAGGCATAGTTTTCAGACACTAAGAAAAGGTGCTTAGCAAAGGGTTTACCATCTCTTTAGAGACAACAGGAGTAGCAGCTGGGACCTCTTGCACTCTGGACATTTGGAACTTGTAGGAGTGCTGAGGCTGTGTGCAAGGAAAACAGGCTGAGAGAGTGCAGACATCAAGGTAGAACAAGCTTGCAGGCCCACTCACTGGGGTCATGTCAGTAGAGAAAAAAAGAGTAACTTGGGATAAAAATAATGAAGATTAGTTGTGTTTTTATTAATCCATTCCAGTTTTTTTTCATATCTGTTCTTGTTCTTTGTTCCATATGTCTCAGTTTTATTTTGTGTGTCTTTTTGTTACTGCTTTTAGCCAGAAGTTTCTAGACTGCTAGCACACCAGCATATTTGCTAATTAATTTAAAACTGGTTAATTAAATACAAAACATAGTCTGGGCTTGATGTCCTACACTATTTAGACTGTGGTAGATGTCTTTCATACCTAAAGAAAGCTAATGCTTCTCAGAAATGGAGAGACTTATTTTTACTCCTTAAAGCTGAATAGGGATTCCCACAAGTGTTGTCTAAATATATAGGTTTGTTCTGTTGTTTATTCACCCTTAGAAATCTCAAAGATATGGACCCTGGAGGTCTGTAAAAGGTAATTGAGCAAAGAAAATCTGCTGCTTAGTAGGCTTTCAATACAGTGCCTTACAGCTTTGCTGGAAAGTCTATAGATTTGCAGAATTAAAGTAATTGAAAACTACTGATCTGAATAACATGCATTCACTTAGGCTGGATTACTGTCTACAAAATTATATATAATATCTCCTTTGGAGAGAATAATGAATTACGTATAAAAATTTGCCACTCACTGCAAGCTTCTCAGGAGGCAGAATGACCAAATGATCCAACTTCACAGTAACACATAAGAATCTAAGTTTGAGGATGTAGTTTACTGTCCTAAGGCAATCATAGTAACCTTTTAATACGCTTCTTCAAGTGTGGTTCTATTCTGAAAAGTCATTTTATGAGTAGGAACATTTTTATCACAAGTATTCCCCCCAAATTTCCTAAATCTTGTGTTTCTCCCCCCCCCCCCCTTCTTTTTTCTCAGCCCAGATGGTATAATTGTACCTTGCCTTGCTCCTCAGTAGTGGAATTGCGAGCCATTTATGTCTTTTGAGTTTTGTGTTGTTTAAGTACTTGAGATAGTTGCAAGTCTGTTCTTTGAAACTCGGGTCACACTGTCACCTACAGAAGGAATTATGGCATTGTGATCCAGTTGAAGTGATTTTGAAGGGTTATTTTTACTGATGCAGGAGATGGCAGTTAGCAGCATGTTAGAATTTCTTAAAGGGAACATGTTGGCACCCTTGCTGCAAAACCAGCACTGACAGTATTTGTTTACAACCTTCTCCTTACGCCATTTGGTCCCTAAATTCCCTACAAAGAGTGTCTTTGTTCACATTTTTATCAAGTTCTGATCCCAAGCTGAAGGAAGATGAGGGGGTGGAAGCAAAACATGTTCTGTGCTGTGACATCTGGAATTGTTGGTTGGGCATATACTGCAGTTGATCTTGGCTATTATTCTTAGACTCTAAGCTCTCAATTACCAGGGTTAATAGCAGGGTGGAGTAACTCAATGAAGCAAGCACCTGGATAATATAAAACATGCATAATATATAGTGTGAGAACAACTTTAGCATATCTGATTCTGAAAGACTAGTAAACACACTGCAGTGGAGCAGAGTTAGTTGTCTTTAAAGATCACCAGAGAGCAAGCTTGCTGTGAACAGAATACACTCTGTGTTATGTGCTCTGAAGCCAGGTGAAGTGGGGAAACACTAGAACCAGTAAACCCACAGTTTTGAAACTGCATATGGGTGACTGAGGGTTGATAACCAAAAGTGTCCTTTTAACTTTTGGGAAGAGATGGAAAGGCATGGTCCAGCTGGGTTTAAGAAATCACAGACTTGAATAGTGGCAAATAGAAATGCAGCAAATGGGGAAGACTGCTGTCTAGGTACGTCCCAGATGCAGAAGAGGTGCTTTTGGAACAGTGGGTAGGATGTGGTTTTGATCATAGGGATTGGGAGCCAAGCAGGAATCATTTCGATTTAATTTTTGCCAGCATCAGCAGTTGTGACTGAAGATGATACAAAGAAGTATTGTTTTGTTGCTTACAATATTATTTACTTTGGAAAGTGTTGCTGCTTTTGCCTCCAATGCTTTGTTTTGCTGGTCAGCTTTGTTCATTGCTGTGATAGCACACTAGTGCAGAATAATTATGACTATGGGTACAGTTCTGAGTTGGCTGTACTTCCAAATTATCATTGAACTTCTTGAGGGCACTCAGTTGAATCTACTTTTTTTTTTAAGAAAAAAAGAAACATCTGTGGAAAATACTTCTAATTTGACCCATTATTTAGGAACGAATTTGCTAGCAGGCCCAAACACCTGCATACATTATAAATACATAGCATTACTTTCTGAATATTTAATGTTTCTTAAAGTTGTGGTGCTGGTTTTGTTTTTAGTATAGCAATAATGCAGCTGTGTGTGCCTCACGGAGAACTTTGAGCATTTGAGTGCTCCCCCAGAGAGTTTAAAATTGAATGCCCTGAAAAAATTTCATGAAAAGTCAAGAAAGCAGTTTTAAATTCTACCCAGCAAGTCGTGTTGTTTAGTCTAAGGCAATAAAGAGTGTCCTGGATTTTGGGCAAAGGGCAGTCAGCAGTATGATTAACCTAGACAATCATGACTTGATTTGTCAGAAGCATTTAGTGAGGACCTTGCACTTCACTTCATGGTCCTAACTACCACATGTGTATGTCTGAGACTGAAACAATTTTCATATCTAATATGATTACATATCTAATACAATTATTTTATTAACAATGGTTCTAAACCAAAACCACCTTTGGGTTGGTCTTATCCAGTTCTGTTAGGGAGTGTCAAAAAGTCAAGTAATTTTGGTCATGGTTACTTAATGTTAAGAATAAAATCAAATAGTTTAGATATAGCTTCCTTTTATTTTCCTAAATAATTGCAATAGCAGCCTGTTTAAATTTGTAGTAGTAATAAGAAAAGGAATATATATTTCAATATGCGGTTTTGATGATGAGTTGTACTAAAAGTCTGTTCCACTCAACGTATTAATTCTTAGTCCTGTCTCTTCCTCTAATCCTACAGTGATCATAGCTAATACTAACAAAAGCACATACTTTTTCAATTTCATCATAGACTGAAGAAGGGGTACCTCCTTAACCATTTAGTACATCAGGACTAGAGAACAGGAGGATGGATTTTATTCTGAGCTTTGTCAGTCATTGTAGGAAACTGGGAAGTGAGTAAAAAATCTGGTTTTCCCAAGCAGTAAATTAGAAGAAGTTACTAGTGTTCAGTTCTTTTATTTATTTGAATAGAATTTAATAGTTGATTTTTTTTTAATTCTGCATAACTATTAATTGTCTATTGTAAGAATGTTGACAGGGGTTTATGGTTATGTCTGTGCCCAAATTTAAAATGTAACGTGAAATTCCTCTCCCCAGCAATTTCAAACAGTTGTCAAGTGAAACTGAGTACATGACAATTAATGGGACAACAATGAAAAATCTCGAAATTTTACAGAATCAGGTAAGGACAAATGTAATTTTTTTTTAATAAATGCTGAGATTTTCACAGGTGTTTGACATGCTGTTTCCAATGAAGTTAGATTAAATTAGTTTGCAAATCTCACCCAGAAAGTTTAAAATATTGTGAATGGGATCAAACTGAAGGAGGATTATGTTTTCAGAAGCATAAATGAAAGTTTATCTGTGCTGGCTTCTAGTATGAGTTAGAAATCTTACTGCACTTTGACAAGATTGCTAAACAAACATGCAGTTGCCAGATCTTAAAACCTAAACAGAATGTTTAAGTAGCGTGGTGAAGATCCTTTCACTACACCATTGATTGTTCAGTTAAAATTAATTATGCTATTTTTATTATTTTAGACTGATATGAAAACAAAAGGAAGCCTACTCTGGGTCTTGGATCATACTAAAACTTCCTTTGGACGTCGAAGATTGAAGAAATGGGTAACCCAGCCCCTCATGAAATCCAGGTGAGACAGCTCTTTATCAAGGGCTAAATCTGTAAAATTATGATCTTGAGTATATCCATTGTATTTATTTTTCTTGAAGATCTGAGGTCCATAGTAGAGTGGACGTTATATATAGGTTTGAAAGAGTTAAACTGCTGTGTTTGGGCACAGAAAGTCTAAGTAGTTGGGAGTAGTAGGTTTGGAGCAAGTTAGAAATTCCTATGCAATAATCAGATTGGGTACCATTCTAATTCAGTATCCTTTTTTAGACAATGGATGAGGATTACGTGCTATTGGAGCATGTTTTACTTCTGAACTTTCCAGTTAATGTTTGATGTCTTTCTTGCTTCTTAAGTATTTACGTCCTTAATGTACTTAAGCTGTGGATGTTTCTGTTATCCCTGTATACAGTGTATTGTATGTGAAAGAATGATGATTGTTTCATCAGTCTTGTATTTTGAGATCTGTTTTATTTATTCATGCTTTAGAAATACTTTATTTTGTAATACAATCATGCTTGGTTTTACTTGTCTCTGTCTTGAAAATGGACTATATTTTTTTTTATTTCTCTTTATTGGAGTGTTGTGCTTGAACATGTAGTAAATAACAGTATTGAGTAGATGGAATGCTTGTGGCCTACATTTTATTTTTTTTGATCTGTTCATTTGAATATGCATTCCCTGAGCATTGTCAATGTAGGGTTTACTCAGTTGTCATTTTGTTCACTTCAGCTATAGCATACAGAAAATCCTTTGGGTTTGGTCATGTAAAATAATCTTCCCTCTGTTTTACTTTTGTAAATGTAAGTTTACATTTTAAAAGTTTTAATTTTTATTAATTTTGAACAATTTTAAATAGTGTGGTATACCACTGTTGCAGCGTCTTCCTGTTGTTGCTAATTTACAAATGTTTCTACAGAAAGATTTTATTTTTTTTTTTTTGTCCCTTGATTTAAATTTAATATGCTAAAGCACTATACTTTTGAAGCATCACTGCTTAATTTTATTATTGGCCTTTTTGTAAGGATCTTTTCTCAGTTGTGTAGGAAAACTGTTTCTCCCCTCCTTTTTTGTTAACTTAGAATATTAGAGACCTTTTTCATTTGTAGGAGCAATACTGAATAGATTTTTTTCACACTGCAGTTTCTAATAAGGATTAAATAAGTTGATTTCAGTATGCCTTATTTTTTTTTAATTCTTATGATACTACCTTTTATGTATCTTACACACTTCAAAAACACTTTTGATGTAACCATCCTAAATAGTATTAGACTTTATAGAAGTTGATTACGTTCCAGATGTTCACCGTAAAAGCATATAGGTAGAATTTCTGGGCCACTTTATGGGAATAAATTGAAATAAATTAGTTTATTTCGTTTCCTGCTCTTGAGGCACCTTGTGACCTTTTGGGAATTGTTTGTGAAGTTGTCAGCGGGGGGAGCCAGAGCACAGACTCTGGTGTGGTTGGTGGCAGCACCGAGGATGGGGACATGAAAAGAAGTGCTTCTGACATTTTGCTCCCAAATGATCACGATTGTGATGCAGCAGGTGAAATGCCATTCAACAGTGCAATAGACAGTGTTCTTACCTAGACACAGAGGGTAGAAAACTGCTTACCTGGGGACTTCAGGTCTTCTTTCTTAACCAGTATATTAGTTTAAATTCTCCCTTGTCTCAGAGCAGAACCAGCTTTGCAAGTTTGCAATTTTGGTTTCTTCTCTTTCTCCTTTGCTCTTTGCTACTTCTGGAGATTGATACTTCCCTTTCTCAGCCTTCTTTCTCAGTATGGAAGGAAGTTCCATGGTTGGAGATGACAGTATTCCTCAGTTGATGCTAAAAAAGCTACTTTGTTTCTGTCCGTTTCTCTCTTTCTGACCCTAAGTTTGTAATTTCGTGTACTTGGTGCATCAAACATTTTGGCAGCATTGTTTCCAGTAATGCACACAAATGCACTCAGAGAACATTCTGTAATTGCAATTCACCTATGCCTCCAGAAGTCATGTTTTCAGAGAAAGTAAGATTTCTGCACTGCATCTTTTCCAGCCAATGGGCAGGTGTATTTCCCTTGGTGTATCAAAAAGTGAGAGGGTGTAATTACTGCTTTATGTCTTATAGCTGAAAATCACTTGGGCTGATGACTAAATTTCCAGGGGAGAAAACATAGACTAGGTTGAATAAAGGTAGAATATGAACAGACAGCTCATTTAGGCAAACTTGAAGATATCCATTAGATCGTTGGTGATGTAATAAATTTAGAGACTAACAATGAAAGGTTTTTAGCGTTAGGCATGTGTGATTTGACCAAAAAAAAAGCTTAACCAAGGAAGGTGTAATGACCTCACTTATTCACCTATGTATACAAAGATGATGATATAAGATTGTATGAGTCATTGAGGGCTGAGCCCTTTCGGAGGAATCAGGAAAGTCATTGTTTTTTGTAGGAGTCACATCTTTGTGGATTACAGAAGTGTTATCTTGCCTTGCCTATCTTGCCTTTGGAATCTAAGTTCCATGGAATACCTTTCTGGCCTAACTTCTGTAAGGGGAGCAGAAAGAAATAGCTGAGTTGACTGGAACATTTTTGACTGAATGAAATGTGCTGTTTTCCTGTTGAGCAATGGAGTTTCAGCAGAAGAAAGAGTAGAGCTATGTATTATATTATCAACATCAAAAGGGCTAAGGACTGGTCTCAGGACACAGAGTCGGCACTGGTGAGACCCCACCTCGAGTACCGAGTCCATTTTTGGGCCCCCTACCACAAGAAAGACATTGAGGTGCTGGAACGGGTCCAGAGAAGGGCAACTAAGCTGGTGAGGAGTCTGGAGCACAAGTCTTATGAGGAGAGGCTGAGGGAGCTGGGGTTGTTCAGTCTGGGGAAGAGGAGACTGAGGGGA
>JAOQGH010000019.1:72877433-72965075 GCA_025769975.1 Gallinago jamesoni
TCAAAGGCAGGCATGGAAATTTTGTCGCAAAATTCAGAGGTTCTCTACATTATTGTTCTGGGTTTTGTTTTGTGGTTGATTTTGTTTGTTTTGGTTTTTTTTGTTTGTTTGTTTTTTCCATTGATTGGACTAGATGATCTTAAAAGGTCCCTTCCAACCTAGGTGATTCTGTGATTCTGTGATCTTTGTATGGGGACAAAATTTAAAGATTTTTTTTCTTAATGCAAAATTAATCCCAGAACCTGTGAAGTTAATGTGAAACAGTCATTGCTTTTTGAATAGCTACAGGAAGAGGAGAAAGAGAAGTTTAACATAGGCCTGGTTAAGCAAACCTGGATCTGGTTTGCTTCTTTCTTGTTTCATTGTTGTATATTATGGATATGTTTTCCTATAGTGATGGTATAAAAGAAAGTGCACGGAAGCTGTTGCCCTGCATGGGGACAATCTGAAGCCTCATCTTTTTAGAACATGTCTTTCCTCGTCTCTTTGTTATAGCGATGGTTACTTTCTCCTACCCTGATCTTTGCATCCCTCTTTCCTGTTCTCTAAGTGTTATGACTGGATCCAAGCTATAGCAATGCTGCTTGCCCAGTCCAAGCAGAGTAGAAAACTGTGGAACAAATACTGCATCCTTTTCCTTATTGAGTATAAATTTATTTCTGTGCCTTGCTCAGCTGGTTCTTGCACAATATGTGGGAAATTTGTTTCCTTGAGATCAAACATCTTCCTTGACCTATTCAAGGTTGGCTGGAATTGAACAGAGTCCAAAACTGAAAAAAACAGATGAGTAGCATAATTATATGGAGGTTTATTATTTCCATATTAGATCACGCTGTAAAGCTAATAAAGCAGTGACTACATGCTTAAAGTAGAATTTGAGATAAATGATGGATGTATCATACTGAGCAATTTATAGCCACTGTAGGGGAATATATGTAGAATTCCATTTCTCTGCAGAGAACTCTGTGGCCTGTATGTATAGAAAGCATTGCATAAGAGATATTTTTTTATTTTTTTTCCCCTCTCCTAGTCTATTCCTGGAGAGGTGGAATATCTTTTAAATATCAGTGGGTGGACATGATGAAGTGTCATTTCTAGTACTGAAGCCAGAGAGAAGGTAGGGACTTTGCTATCTAGAGTGGAGGATAACCTGGAAAATGCTGGTGTTTGCCTTTGTTGCAAAAGTGCTTAGTTTATAAGAGTATCTGGTACAAAATTTTAAAAGTTTAGGCATGGAGGATGGATAGCTGGAAGAGAAAAAATGTGTGTGATGTGAACATGCTATTTTGCACTGTGCTGTATCTTTCTTTGGAGTGATATCTAGTGGTTTTTGAGGGTGTTCATGGTTTGAAATAGCTTAAACAGACTGATTGATCTACATATACCTAACTTGTATTTCTTTAATATTCTGTTGGTTCTCTTAATTTTTTAGTATATGTGCAGAAGTTAATGTAATGAAGTAATTTTAAGATTATGGAGAGCAGAATGCCCTAAATACAGAGTTTGGAAGTCATGCAACTTCTAGCATGGAAAGCTTGCTCAAGTTTTTGGAGTGAATAGGCTTTGCCCTTGTCAGCCTGTGTTGAAATAGGACAAAACCAACACCCACAGCCATGCACAAAACTTAACATCCATGTTTTGGGGATACAGGTCAGTTTTGGTGTACCACAAGTCATAGAATATGCTTAGTGTACCAGCATACACATGGAGCAAAAAATTAAAAAATTAAAATTAAAAGCCGCTAACGTAACATAGAGTGCCGTATGGAGAGTGGTGATCAAAGATTTCATGAATGTCTTGGGTCTCTGCTGTAACAGAGAATTTGTGAGATAAAAGTGGGCAATTCCCACCCTACCTGGATGCCCAATGTCCCTCTCCCTGCTTTCTGTGCAGACTCTGGGCCGCTGGCAAGGGGTAGCCAAGTACAAGGCTCAGTGTTTCTCAGCTCTCCCAGTGCAGAGCTGGGACCAGCACCTGCTGGTATCTCCTCTGCCAGGACACTGGGAAAGGGCTGCGGACAGAGGAGTCTCTCTTAATTATTACAGACCATTAATAGAAGTTCAGAAGCATGGAATTGGTTAAAAAGTGTTCCAGACCACATCAAATAGATGGTCATAAAGCCTTTTTTTGTGTGCTGCCAAAGGCATCAGCAAATCAAACACTTTGTTAGGGTGAGCTCACCTTTTTGGCCTCAGATACGCACCAGGCTGTTGATATATTTCAGCTATACTATGATGTGGTTCATGTTCTCTTCAAGGCACACTGTTTGCCAGAAGTGAATGTGGGACTTTAATGGCTGGAACTCTCTGTGTAGTTTCTTGCCTGCATTTATTTGTAGTCAATTTATACTCATTTGATGTTTTTCTACTTAAAGCTGATGTTTAAAGATCAAGTAAGGAGAAAAATGCTATGTATTTAGAGAGTTTCCAGAAACATTTTAACCTTTGCAGGCTAGAGAAACCAAATTTTTAATTACCCTGTAAAAACAGGATTTCGATTTTTGTTTCTTGTGATTCTAGTAGCCTTTGTGCCCCATTTCTTCCAGTTCTGGATGAGATGATGCTTTTATGAGGCTGAATTGAAGCCTTGTAGGAAAGTAGTAATAATTGCTATTAGTCTGAATATACTTTGCCCTGGGAGATCATAGAATGACCACAGCTTTAGCAAATTCAAAACTGTGGACCGCTGCTTATATACCACTAGAGAAGAGAAACAGCATAAACTGGTATTACTAATGCAACGTGACTTCTATTTGGAAGATATCTTCCCCTGTAAAACTGGGAAGAAGAGTGTCCCTTTATAGTGATGTTGACAACGACATGTCTTTCCTAATATAAAAATAGCTTGTTCTAAATCCTTTCGCTTTGAATCTATTGAGAGCTGTTTTATTTATACTTTTATACACAAAATACAGTCCTAAAGGAAAGTCTTTCAAGTTTGATTTTGTCATTGCTCCCTTAATTAAGATAGCTGGACGGTAGAACAAACTACCTAAAAGTTTTCAAAGAAACTTATTTTAATTCTGATTTAAACTGGTTGCCATTCAATGCTATTGTCATCCGGACCTGGATTAGAATCTTCTTTTGCAGCAGTGATATAGGCATAAAATCCACCCATCCTACAGCAGAATTTCACCAGCTAAATTTTCCTCCTAAGAATAAAGATTTTATAGCATCAGTGCCAATATAAAATGCACAAATGCAGGTTACGGCATATGCGTGAGATCTCAAAATTGTTGTAGTAAAGAAAAAGATTGCAGCATCATCATATGTATTCATTCATTTTTGCTGGCTGTGTTTTGATACCATTGAATGCTGTTTCTAACTCCTTATAAATGTAGTAATCAGGCATTCATTCATCTTGGCTAGAGAAGCTAATGGTTCCTTTTTTTGGCACAAATAGCTGAAATATATTGTGTGTGAACATAAACAAAAGTGTTTGATTACCATTTGCATATTTTATACTTTTTTTTTTAACAGATGTGAAGACAAAGTTTATAGTACTTGTATATTGCTGTGAAGTATTTGAGATCAGTTCAGGAATTTGTCTTCTCATTGTTGCGTGTTTATTTAGGGAAGGTTGGACCTCTCTGGAAGGATTTCAGATATCAGGAGTTTTGAGAGTAACTTACTCTGTTTCTCCTGCGTATAGAAAACAAGCAAGCAAGTCCAAAAATACGTTACTTTTTTTAAGGTTTCACTTAAATTGCACTGTAGTAATTATGAAATAGTTAGCCTTGTTTGTACTTTTTCATTGCTGCTAATACATAGAAGTCCAGCGGTCACAGCTCAATTTAACAATTCAGAATTTATCCTGTAAAGTTAGCCAGAATCTAACTTTGCCACCTAAGTAAAAAAGCCAGAGAAAGACTGCTTATTTTTGTTTGCTTGTTCTTTAAACAGACATAAACACAGCTTTGCATTTTGATGGCCTTAATTGCTTGTTATGAAAGAGAGTGGTCTAAAGCAAAAAACACTCTGTACTATTTAACTTAACTTATACAAAGTCTTCATTTGTAAACTGCCTTCTAAAGGAAGGTCAAGAAAAAAGCAAAATGTTTAAAAGAGACAAAGTACAAAGCAACAGAAGTCAGAATAGCCTTCACCTTGGCCTGTGTTGGAAAATAGCCAGTATCAGACAAGAGTATGAAAACAGGGCCACTGGGTCCTGCTACCTCCCTAGAACACTCTCCCAGCTTCCAGCAATTTGCAGTTCAGGCATTTCCTCAGGCACAATTGATACCCATGTGTATCTTGTGTTTTCCCAATGTTTGAGTAATATGTTTTCTTTCTTTGAAATGCTGTAGTTAGGCAGGAGGCTGCTAGGCTTTGATCTAAGTAATACAGTTCATTGAAAGCAACATTTGTTGGTTTATACCCTTCATTATGTTTTTTCAGGTGAATTCTTGTGACTGCTAGTTTTACGTATTGCTGTGGTTTCTAAACAGATATAATAAAATGAATTTCAGTTTTATCCATTCACTGTACTTGAGCTATGTCCTTACCATTATGAATGATCTCATAATTTGTGAATTTATTAGTTAAGAGATTAAGAGTTTTGTGATAAATTTGAATTTATTTTATAAAAAAAAAGCCTTGTATGAATGAAAATTTTCTGCAATTCTCATATAGCAGTTACATTATCCATTTTCATCTGATTTAAATGTAATGATATATTATCACATCTAAAAATGTTAGGTTTGCTTCACTCTATGAGAGATCAGTGTATCTGTTAGCACAGTAGCAACCAGCAGTCTTATTTTATTTAGATTGTTAAAATGTTCAGATGATAATTTAGTTCAGTGCATCTGTATATGCAGCCTTCTGCTTTGTCAAAATAATTTTTAGTTCAGGATTCAAATATTTTTGTATTTGCTAATTTTCTGTATTGTTCACATATCTGGCAGCAGAATAATGTAGGGGAGTATCTCATGATTTAATATCAAGTATTTCTTTTAAATGGCTAGGATGAAAAATCCTGCAGTTAGATTTTGTTATGTTTAAATACATTGCAAAGTTATTTTGGTATTTTATAAATGATGCTATTCTTAAATGGAGAGCATGGCAGAAGTAAGCGTATTGCTTTTAGTTGTCTTACGTTACATTATTTCACAGAAGATTGTTTGGAAAATTGGATAGAGCTTAGATCGCTGACATGGTTTATAGAAGTGGGAAAGAATAGGCTAATATTGAACATAAATAGAGAATGAGGTAGTAGCCAGTTTATAAAATGTAAGGCAGTTTCTTAGCATAAGCTGTTGAGTTCCTTTGTATAATGTTAGATTCAGATTTTCTAGTGGTGAAATTTTTTTCATGCAGAGATTAGAGACCCCAAACTGTGCATAAAATATGCTGAATAACTGTGCAGTGCAGAACAAATTTTTTTTGAGATGGTTTAACAACTGATCAGGATAATACATTAGTGCTCAACAAAATGTTTATTAGTTTGAGTATAAATATTTTAAGTTTAAAAGCATACCTTGAAATGCATCATCTGGCTGTTTTTATCTTATCTCTTTCCTGTCCTTCCTCATACACACAAAGTTTTACATAATTCTTCCCTGTACTTTCTGACTTTTGAAATAGGACTCCCACTATGTTTTGTTTTCAGGTGGAAAAAAATGGGTCATTTGATACTAGATGCTGTTTTCCTGACCCTTTCTTATTTGCAGGATTAAAGCAGAAAAACTGTATGGATGCTTAGTTTTAGATTACTGGAGCTACAGTAACATAGCCATATGTGAGGATGATTAAAGTGCAGATTAAGCTTTGAAGGGAGGAGTTTTTTGAATATCTGCATCTATTTTACATATTACTGTATGTTTTCAATTGGCCACATAGATGTAATCATGCTGTTTAAATTAAGAGACAGTATTCTGGAACAGAATTATGCTGCTTAAGCATGCTTTTTATAATAAAAATACAGATTATTTTCTTCTTTAGGGTACATGTGTTTATAATTTAACAGTTCATTACTCCTTCACGCAGTGTTCCAGGGTCTCAAGTACAGCACATTTTTATAATTCTTCATGAAAATGTAATTGTGACTGATGATCCTGACCTTTCAGAATTTCTGTGACTTCATACTAGCCTCAAACCTGTGTACTCAGGGTATTTTATTGCTTTGACACTGATATTAACACTTCTCAATTTCCTTTCCATTATCCAGCTGTAGTTAAGAGCGCCTCACTAATTGATGTACAAAGCTGAAATCTCTGCTGTCTTGAATACACTGCGTGGATGTCAACAGCTTGCTCTTTGCTTATTTTGTTGCATAACTTTTAGTAGCCCTGCCAGTGTGCACCAGATACGGGATTGTGTCTCTCAAGGATCAGATTTAAAGCTCTGATGTGTTCTGTGCTGAAAACAGCCCCTGTAAGTCTGAGCAGTTGCACTGCCGGTAGCTGCCGTCTGCTGCCGTTGCTTGCAGGTTGCCCGGCTGCCCAGAGGAACAGCAGAAATGTTTAATTTTGTGCATTTGGAGTGGAACATGTGATGGGGAAGAAGAAAGCGTTCTTGTGACCTGCAATAGGGCTGCTAAGCAGAGCCTACAAAGTCTGACATCCTCAGGACTGGGAAAAAGCAATCTTCGAGGCCAGTGGAGTATTTTGGGTGCTGTGGTGTGATTTGATAGTCTGCTGTCCAGTTCAGAGATCACTGAGTGAGTTCCCAAGGTGCCTGGGGTCATGACAGCAGAGAGCCTGTCCCTAGTGTGTATGGTGGCTGTGCTCCAGGTAGATGGTGGCAGCTGGGTCACCACTGCAAATACTGGTGCTGTTCCTCCAGGCTGCCCTGGGGATGAATATGTGTCATTTGTGACAGATGAGAGGATGGCTTTACTGTTTCAGTATAAAGCAATATGTCACTGAAAAAATCCTGGCACTTAAATGCCGTTAAATTTATGTGTATCCGAGTGCACATCCAGTCACGATGTTCTGTCTTTCACATGCGGTGTAATAAAATTTCAAGGACTCTCAGGTTTAGCTCTCTTCAGGGCCAGAGGCCTCTGACCGCCAGTCTGTTGTAACATCTGCAACCTGTGGAGCTGCCTAATTTAGTTGTTTGCATCCTGGATAGTATTTGTTAGCAGCTACAGTGGCAAGTGGCACAGCAATTCTTCAAAAAAAGCCGTGAGCGAGACAGGCAGTCTTTCCCGAAATCTTACATTTTGGTTGCATCCTTACTTTCTATCCCTCTGTGCTGGCAGAGCTCTAAGCATCTCGCTGGTCGGTGAGAAGAGATGTGGGCTGGGCTGTGTTTGCCTTGCACACACTTGGCTGGTATGTGAAGTGACGGTATCGAGGGACTGAAAGGGACTGCTTTCTTCTTCACCTGCAAGGGTGGACAGACACACGCACAGCAGGGTGGGAATTTTGGAGCTTTCTTGTCTCAGGAGGAGAATGTTGTAATAAGGCTTAGTTGCCATTCTGGGAGAAAACACATGGATTTTAAAATGAGCACTGGGATGTCTTGAGGATTTTTAAAGTTTCCTGGAACATTATGTTTCTGATTCAGCTTTACTTGCCGGAAACTTTCCAGATGCCAGCTAAAGCCTTCCAGCGTGCTGGTACCCACAGCGTGTGCCCACAACACATTGGTGGGGGACTCTTGGGAAGCAGGATTTGAAACAGATGTTTTTTGATGTGACTAGCACAGCTTTCACCTAGTTCACTCTATTTTGTAGGGTGCACAGTGACCTGAGAGGTAAAGCCTGGGCATGGAAAAGCTACATTGAGAGGAATTCTGCTGTTCAGCTTTGACACATCTCTTTCACTGCTGTCTTACAGCAAGCACGCTACCTTTCGCTCTGTTTCCTTTGGGCTGTATGCATCCCTAATCTCAGTCTTTTCGTAGAAAGCCACATTGAGGCAATTTCATTGCACAAAAAAGCAGAAGTGGTGTTTACCTTAGCTCTGCAATCTACAACCAGTTCATGGGTGTATCGGAAGTTGTAGATGTGCCATTCTCAGCAGTGTAAATCGAGGTGAACCTTGACTGTAGGTTGTTCATTTTAAAGCTCCTTTCTGACAGTGGATGTAAGAATATGTTTGTATGGAAGGTGCAAATAACTGTAGAATTGTTTCTTTGTGTAAAAAAAATGTTTCCTTGTTGATTGACTTCAGTCTTGAAATACAAAAATTTGTGTTACAGGCTATAAAAAAAAAAAAAAAAAAAAAAGAAGAAGCCAAACCCCAAATATGGTTCTGATTCATGGAATTATCAATTGCTGATCTGGGTCAAAAGTAGAGGGGGCAAAATGGTAACCAATATTTATACCCTGTTGGAATAAAGCATGCTACACAGAGTTCAAATGTAAACTCACCCTCCCCAAATTACTTTAGGGTTAGATATTTGGGATTCAGTGTTGCTCATATTATGTACCACTAGGAGAGCATGTACACATGGGCACTGAAGTGTGTATTTGGCTGTTTTGAGCATAGAGAGGACATGATGAGCTTATATCCAGGATCTTGCTTGCGCCTTGAATGAATGCCCAAGATTCTCCACATTCCTTAATTCTTCTATGTACCTATTCATGAGAATGTGGCCATAATCAAAGTTTAAAAAAAAAACAACAACCACCAAAACAAACCAAAGGAAAAAGTTCACTAGCTATATGCCTTCCCCTCAGAGAAACACAAGTTTTATTTATTGATCTTCTGATTATTCTTTTACAGTGAAATAAATGCCCGGCTTGATGCTGTGTCTGAAATTCTGATGTCAGAATCCGGTGTGTTTGGTCAGATTCGAAATCTTCTTTGTAAGCTGCCAGATATAGAGAGAGGCCTCTGCAGTGTTTTTCACAAAAAGGTATACCCATAATTACCCTAATTTATTGTTTTTTAGGTGGTGTGGTCCTATCTTAATGTATTTCCATAGTTTTTACATATTTGTTTAAAAATATTTTCTTTTTAAGAAGACTGAAGCTGAAATAATAAAGGGATGGAACTTCATAAAAGTTATTTTTACCTTACAGTAGAATCTTTTTTTATCTGTTATCAGTGATATGCTGATAAAAGAAATGTCTGAATAGGGTTCCAGAATGCACACATTACATTGCTAATGCTAACAGGAAAAACATCTACAGTACTCATGATTTAGTGGCTGGATTCAGTGAGATAGGATGGTGCAATAGGTCCTTGTGCCCTAAACTATTTCCTTTTAAAACAATGCATTGCATTCTGTATGTTTATTTAAAATCAGACTTGCAACTCACTTGGCTGTAGTTAGTTGTTTTCAAATGGATGCTAATTTGTTTATAAATTCTGTAATTTGGATCTCACTTGCACATTTTAATAAGAATTACTTGTAATGAGACACTGACAATTCTTAGTTGAAGCAGATTAATGTGCTAATAGCACCTGTGCAGTACTTCTTGTTCTTTTATTTCACCGTTATATTTAGAGGTTTTGACAGTTTGTTTTAGATAAAGGAATAGGTGGGTAGGAGAGCAAAGCTGTAATTTCTTTGGATGGTACAGCACAAAGGTTTCCTTTCTCTGAAAACCTGAAACTCAGTTCTTGTATAGTTTTTAAAACCCTAATGTGTTGCAGTGTTAGGCGCGTGGAAAGACTTGCATGTTTAGATGAATGTATACAGAGGTCCAGCTGTGATGAGATATGAAAAGAGGGAGTGTGCACCGACTTCCCCATTCTTTAAAATGTACAGTATCCACATGATACAATTTTTCTTTCAAAAGAACTGCCCAGAAATTAGATAATTCACTCCTTAATGGCTTTAAGTCATTTCAGGTTGAGTGGGATATAATAAGGTTTGTAGGGATACGTCTGTATTTCACAACATCCTGGCAATCCTGCACTTCTATCCCATGCTCTCTCTCCTCTCTCTCCTTCTCTCTCTCTCCTTCTCTCTTTATTTTATTTTATTTTATTTCATTTCATTTCATTTCATTTCACTAGGCTGTGTCTGTTTCTTCAAGTATCTCTTCGTGTTTTAGGGCTGCTTACGTTCTGGCTTTAAAGCTGGCATTTAGGTGGAACCATGCAGAGACCCTGGATTTTCATGTGACTTTTGGAATGAGGTGACAATGAAGTTTGTCTTAAAAACAGCCACTGTAGCATGGACATATGTTTAGTGGAACTTAACAACGTATGTTGGAAAGAAGTTGCAGGAGAGGGGAAGTGGTCCGCCAGAATCCTTAAGGGTAAATGGAGGGGGAAATCCAAGCACACATTCTTCCTTTGATGAATTAGCTTCCCTTAGTAAAAATCTAGTTTGCTATCCTAGTTTGCAGAACACTGTGAAGAGCATCCAAAGCAATGGAGGTCTTGAGGAGATCACAGTGTTCCTGAAAGACAGGGTCTGTTTTGAATAAAGAATCAAAAGCAGTTTCTGGGAAATGTTCTGCAGTCTAGACAGGCAGTGAATATGGAGCCTGAAGAAAGGTCCCTGCAAACCAGATACATATTCAAGAACACAGAGTAACTGGTTTTCATGATTTTTTTTCAGAATATCCAGTAAATGCTGCCATTTCAGTTCCCACTAGGAGCCTTTCCAGTTCTGTTAATTCCAGATGTCCGTCTCCCACATGCTCAAAATGAGGTTCCCTGCAATTTCATTCCCTCTAAGGCTTCCAAAACTAAAGGTAGTTTAACTAAAGGAATATCCTGCAATGCAGGCTTGTTAATTCAGTGTCAGCTGCAGGCAAAATAGGTAAATGTGACAAGTATTTAATCATTCAGGCCCTTTAAATTTCAGTGATGTTAGTACCAAGAAGGTATGTTTCATGAAGGGAGACATAGCACAGAGGTGGCTGGATTGCCTCAGTCATTCCAAACATCTTTCATTCGGATCAGCCACTGCAGAACTTTTATTGTGCAATGCACTTTGCACCAGTAACCTCTCGAGGAGACAGGAAAAAAAATAAGGCAAAACAGTGCTGTGTTGTGGAACTGATTTTGCAAGACAAAGCATCCTTATAGGAACTCTTCCAGTAAATAACATCATTGTATATTTTTCTGGTCTGACTGTTAATACTTTCTTAATAAGTCTGCTAATGATGCTCACCTGCTAGCGTCATTCAAATTGGCAATTGTTAATCTGACCCTCCACAAGTTCCCATTACCCCAAACCCAAACCATCAAAACCCATTGCTTGTTTCCCTGCAAGTACGAGCAATTTGGAATGAGAACAACACTCTTCTACTGGGAGTTAGGTACTACCTTGGAGGTCATATTACTACCTCCAAGTTCAGCCCAGACTAGTAAAGGACTACGGCAATGGTTAAGGAGACAAGAACAATGTTCCTGTTGCTATGGAGAGTGGAATTAATTCCAGGACTGGTTGTTCTTCTCAGTTCCTGCAGCTCCAGCACCTGACATCTTGCCAGACAGAAACACTGTCAACAGCAGAATGGCCTCACCCTTCACTATGGCAGGGAAAGGATGGCTGGAGATGAACTGTTTGAAGACTTCTTGGTAGCATTCAGGGGTTGACTTCAAAAGGAGACTGAGAGACAGGGAATTGTCAAGAGTTCTGTCTAAATGGTGCCTGGAGCTAATGCAGAATTAGGTCTTGCTGGGCAACATGTTGGCTCAGTGGTTTCACTACCCAGTTTAGCCATGCCTTCTAGCCTCTGGAGAGAGCCACCAAATAACAGAATAAAATTTAGGCCACATACTAAGGCCCTTTGTGATCTGCATTTCAGGAGAGTGGGAAATAAGAATGGCAGGACCTTTTTTGGTCTCGGTTGAAGTGATGACTGGTTAGCCTTGCCTTGGAGTGCACAGAATGGCAATAGAGCAATCAGAGACCTGTTTTTGAGTAAGTCTAAAACCCAGTAGAGAGTAAACATGCCATCAGTACTTTTACAGATGTGTCCTACAGAGCCATCCTGATGATGCTTGCTGGTTTCATGCCCAGTTTCACGCAGTGTGTTTCAGAAGATAAATACACAGTCTTGATCCGTGAATGTTTATCTTATTTGTACCCTTTGCTCAATAAACATTATTTTTTGACTAAAGCTCAGTCACCAAAGTGGACAGGAATCATCATAACAAATGGTCACTGAATTTACAGATCCCATTAAAGTAAAGCTGTTTTACTGAACTCCTACACAAGGAGTGAGGTCAATAATCCAGACTTTAGTGGGACGTGTAGTAAAATGTCATTTCAGTTTGTTCTGCTCCTGACTTCAGCCATAGAGTCTCCCTCATTCAGGGTTCCTCACAAGTTGCTGCAGTTGGGAAAAACTGTTCAGTTCTCGATCAGTCCCTGAAACTTTGCTGCCCACTTACCAGGCTGCTCACCTGTGCAGAATAAAGCAGGAAGTTTCTACCAGGCGGGTATTTGCTGCTTGGCTGCCTACAGGTTCCCCGTGGGATTTGTCTTTCAGTTTTCCCGTGGAAACTTCGCTACATCACTGTCATGCTCAGACTCCTCAGAGGAGAAGGGTGCTGCTCAGCTGGGCGATAAGTGTTTAAAATCTTTCATGTAAGCTTGTCAACCAGAATGACACTAAAAATGTGCCCTTCCCTGGAAGGTACGTTTGATGCTTCATTGAAGATAGTGTGATTTGCAGAAGATTCAGAGAAAAATGTTGTATTTCTGAGTTTTGTTTTCTCTTATGAAATCAATACCTGTTATATATGCTTAAGGAATTAGTTGCTGTTTGTATAGAATGTTTAAAAAAATTCTCCCCATATCATAATATATGTATCTCATTTTTTTTCATTTTTTATTCTATCATAGCAGTATGCACATCTTGCAAATACTGCTATACTGCAAGTACTGTAATCTTTTCAAGAATTTACATTGCAGATATTTTTAGATTTATAATATTAAATGCTAATTTGAGCAAATTGTTTCCTGTTAAGCTGATTAATGTAAATAGCATCATAACAAGGGGACATAGTAACTTTGAAATTAAATACTTCATTTTTCCTACTAGGCTCACTATACTAAAAAAATAAAGGTAGTTATTACAGTTGGAAAGGAATGATAAACATATGCTGCATTTCAACTTCCTTTTTTTTTATTTGAAATGCTTTTTATTTGCAGTGGTCAATGGCTGGCAGCTGTGGGTCTCTGTGGCTCCCTTTTAGATCTGTTGGAAACAATTTCACTAATGCAAACAAGGCTAAATTGTTTTCAGTGTTGTTGTTGAAAGAGTGTTAGCTGGCATACTGCTGTGCATCTTTCATGCATGCTTCTCCATGGCAGCCGTACCATTTTCAGTACAGTTTAATAAACTGCTGGTTAAAACCATTGTTTGGCATTACTGTCAACTCTGAGGTTATTTTTCTAGTGCCAGAGAAGCTGTAACTATCATTGACAGCATTTCAAAATTAGACGTAAAAAATAGCATTGAGCTTGTGAGAATCTTTTGTGAATGCAAGACTATTAATCCTGCTTTACGTAAACCATTTTTACTGTATTGTAAAAGATTCTAATTTATAACACAGTTCTATATCTTTTGTAAGGTTACTTAGGATTTGAATGGAATCAGTCCCACTTTAATGTAGCCCAGCTTTTTTGGACTTATTTTTATGCATCTGTTTCAAGTTATCTGTTTGGTTAGTAAATAATTTCTGCAGTGGAGCCATTAATTTTAGATGCAAAGTCCTGCAGTGTTACTAAAATCAAGCCAGGGGAAACAGTAATACTTGAATAAGCACAAAAGGGGCTTATTATACTCGAAAAAGCACCCCTCTTTCTTGTGAATGTTGTGTTTAACAAAATTGTTTGCAGTAAAGCATAACTTCCCGTTCTCCAAAGGTGCTGTAGACTGTAGCTCACAGTAGAATCAAATAGGTTTTAATTCATTAGATGACTATTATGGTGTGTAGGCTATCAGAGTTGCTGTGAGAAGCATGAGCATGTTTATTAAGCATCCTTTGAGAAATCTCCTGATAACTTTCAGGGTTGTTTACAGTGTCTTTTGTACATGAAAAAGTTTTTTCTTTTTTATCCTGTTGATTCTTTTATAGTTGGCTCTGCCTTGAACTCTGACTTCCTTTACTGAAGCTTCGCCTTCACCAGCCTCACCACCCTTACTGAAGAGCACCTCAGACAGGTGCTCTTATGTACTCTTAAATCCTTTTCTTTTCCCACCCTCATATGGATAGTGTACCAGTTAATCCCTTTTTGATTTCTCTTTTAAAATAGCAATTAAACAACAACAACAAAAAACCCCAAACAAACACCACCTGTTCAACTGACGTATTTTTACTGTCCATATTTGCTCATGCTTCTTTTCTGGACATTGTTCTCCCATGAATCACTTAATGCTGTCTGTCAGGGACCTACTTTGCAGTTTCGCATAGCAGGGCTTCAGCCTTTGCTTCCTTCAGTACATTTTGTAGTCAAGGGAAGTCTTGCAGAATTTTATCCTTTATCTGCATCAAGGTTGATGATGGTGATGCAATCAGTCATACTGTATTTGACTTTGAGTCCAGGCCTGGATTTGTTTAGTCTTTCAGCCCTGTCTTTTGTACCTTGATTTCAAATGCCATTGACAGATTTACTGCTTTATTATTTTGTTTTATTTTGTTGTCAGAGCTTTTACAAGATAGAATAAGTAAATTCCAGATTATCAGACAGATGTTGATAAATTGCAGCAAGGGGAACTAAGGTTTTCATGAGGCTGAATAATAGATTGTTTATGAAGAAAGATTAAATGATTATAGTTTGGTTAAACTGATGAATAAAGGAGAAGATTTAGAGACATTTGAAGGGTGTTAACAGCAAAGAGACGTGTTCAGTTAGTGTAATACAAAAGAGTAAAGCTAGAGATACTGGGAATGCTGTAATGGAAGGGAAATATTGGATAAAACTTTTACATGATGATATTTACTGCTTTATGGATTAGTTTCTGAAAGGAAGTGGTAAGCACATACTTTCCTGCAATATAAGGGCCCAAGAACAGACAAAAAGAAAACTGATGCAGAAAAATGGAGCATTTGCAGGGAAACCACCTGAGTCTCTTCTGTCCCTAACTTACATGGATTTGAAACAAAAATGAACTTAGATTTTCCAGAAACATTCAGAATGTAATCTCTCTGGCCTTCCTGAATGCCATAAAATAATATGGTTAAATCTCATGTTCTTTAGTCAGTATCTACCAGCCTTGCCTGTTTGATGAGACAAGTTCAGCTCACAGCCCTGTTGCAGGTTTATTAGAGAGTATCTAACAGATCCTGGCTTTATGGTAACTTCAGTTATATTTACTTACTCATGAACACAAATTTTACTTCCCATTTTCGCTTAATAGCCTTTATGATACAGCAAATCAGTGAACATAGCAATTAACCTTATAAATCATTTTAGCCTTTATTGCTGTCAGTCACAACTTCCAGTGCCCATAGTTGATTGTCAGGGCTGCAGGTTTATGTGACTCTTTGTTCTGTGTTTATACAACATAGAAGCCACTCTTCCATCACTGGGGATGGTAGGGATATGTATTCAATGAAAAGAGGGCTAATGCCCTCTAAAGTGTACCTGAATTTATTTTTTATGGTTTTCAGAAGGTTGTATTTAGATGGTCTTTGTGTTCTAAAGCACTAGTAGACGTTACAGGGCAAACTTATTTTAGGGTTTACATATGTGGGGAGGAAGAGAAAATGTTCCTTTCCAGCCCAGCATTTTTGTTTATAGTTGATTCCAAGACTGGGTACAGAAGTTATTTGGGAGAAATAACTACAGTGTAATAGATGAGAGAATTGTATTCTTGTATAAGGATGTGGAAAGAGAAAAAATTACCTCTGGGGAGAGATTGAAAGAAAATGATGACTAAATAAAAATGTTGATGAGTTTTATGAAATAGGGATTAAATGAAGCCTACGTGATCTTTAATTGGTGCTGTACTGATCACCGCAAAATAATGACCAGAAATTAAATTCTAGACTATAGGAGAGAGAAAAAATGTAGGAAGGGAAGGGTGCGGCATACAAAGAATATTATAGTAGAAGCGTTCAGTGTAGTCTATTCCCTTCTTTGCATCCTCAGGTGAGCAACATAAACTGGTTTTCTCAATATTGTTAGTTGACCAATGGGATAAGTTCAGGAGACTGAAGAAGGAATATTTCTACAGATTGGTAAAATATGAAAAAATATCAGCATAATTATTTATGGACAACTTTTTTCAAACCTTCTGAAATGGAGATTTCCTGGAGTGACACTGAATTCAGCAGGGTTTGAAGGCATTTAAGTGTCTCATAGGACTGGATTTCCATTTGGTATGCAAATATGGTGTAGCACAAATGCAAACTAGTTTGAGCTAAAATAGAACCAACTTTCTGTTCAGTAATTTTACTTCTTAGCTAAGGCTCTTCTAACTCTCTGAAATTAACAGCATATTGTGCAGAAAACTGTTCTTTAAAGATAATTTCATATTTAGCATTAGCTAATGTATAGGTGGGGCATGAGTACCTGGCGTAACTGAGAGTTGAGTGGGACAACTGGGTGGAGGGGATTAGGAGTGTGCAGGAGGTGGAATGTTTTATTAGAGATGTTAACTGCTTGCAAACCCTTGACTGCTAGTTCTCAAAAACGAGCTAAAGGTAACAAACCATGATGATGCTTAAGAGCATCAAGAATGTAACAGCAAAATATTTGAGCTGCATCAGAATCAATATTAATGGTTAAAAAAGGAGGAGAGAGGAATTTCTGGTTTTATAATTCACTGCTTTTGGTGAGGAGCTGCTTTAAGGGAACTGATATGCTCCTACTTCGGGGATGTTATGAAGCAAGCTCTGAAAGCGCTGTGTGCTATTGGCTTCAGTCTGGGAGATTCCCTTTTGATGATGCCCTGGCTAGCTGCCATAAAGAGATAGAAAAACCTTTTTCGTAACTCTAGTGAGGAGAGGATGAAAGACAAAGTCTGGGTTCACCTTCTCATCTCATAGACCTGGGAGTAACCAGCCAGAGGCTGAAGCTGGCAATAGCTACAAGCATTTTAAGCAGTAACTCCTGGTTTTCTCTTTCTGTGCGTTTTTTTCCCTTCCTTTATTTTCTTTTCTGTGTTCTTATTTCAAAACTCTTCCTCTCTGTGCCTGACCTTGTCTTTCCAAGCCCTCCCTTGCCAAAACAGCAGCCTGGGGATTCAGATAACATAGGTGCACAAGCCCCTATGGACAACTTTTGGTACTCATAAAATTAATCAACCTGCTTTTTTTTGCTGTTCGCACATTATTAGCACATTTTTCTGCTGTTTGTCTATTGCATAGGTGTTACACATCTCCCTCCAGCAACAGTAATAATGGAGATCAACTCTTGACTGATTGCTAATGACAATGGTTAAAAAATTAGTATGCTCTATTAACCTTGTGAATGTGATAAGATTATGCAGTTTTGTTACAGTGTGTACGTATTAACTGTATTTTGCCTCATTTTCAAAATTAAAAACAACCTGTAGGATTGAATGAAAATATAATACACTCTAATGACTTAGACATTGCTTCCCTTCTCAGTGCTCAACCCAAGAATTTTTCTTGATAGTCAGCACCCTGTCTCGTCTGGAATTTGAAATTCAAGCTCTCATTCCGGTCATACATTCTCATGTGAAAACTCCTCTGCTACAAAATGCACTGCTGGAAATCCCAGAGCTCCTATCCCCAGTAAAACATTATTTGAAGATCCTTAATGAAGAAGCAGCCAAGTAAGTAGAGAAAATAGATGACTCTTCCATGCCTCATAGGCTTTCTGACTACATGTATTCAGTTATTTGAATTATGCATCTTGTTTAATACACCTTATTTTTATAATTTTATATTTATGTATGTACAGGTGGCTTACAATTAAAGCAGAGCTTGTTATTTTCTACAGCTTATATTCTTTTTTAAAGTTAAAATAGGCGAGCAAGTATTTTGCCTAGTGGGTGTCTGCCTCAGGCTGAATAATTTTTTGAAAGTTTTTAAGTTGTTTTGGAGAATGAATTTAGAGTAAAATATGTTTTACTCAAGTTATTTTGTTTAACAGCTTCTAAAATATTTTTTTAAATAGAGAAACTTCCCTTTGAAGAGAGTCTTGACCTTTAGCAGAGTGGCTGCTCTGCTTTCGGGAGTATGCCTTTTACTATTTTTGTGAAAAGTCATCAGAGCTTTGACTAGCCCCCATGCTTTAAAAAAAATAATCTGTTTACATGCTCACTAATGACAGAAAATCTGAAGCTTAATAGTTGTGAAGATCACATGTTGCCTGTGAGATTTGTACCCCCTCAGAGTATTTCTGGGGTTAGTGCCCTGTTCATGGACTCCCTCTAGAGAATGACTAAATGAGCACCTACTTCAGGCTCTGGTTGTGATCAGGCTTTTCCCTGCAATTGCCTTCCTGATGTCTTGGAGAGGTGAGCTGAAACTATGGAGACTGGCTGCCCTTTTTGGTCTTAATTCTGTCCTTCACTGGTCCAAGAAAAAAAAAGTAGACAAAGGAAGAAGATGCTGAATTGGAATAAATATGCATTATGAGGGAGAATGCCTTTAAGTAATGTGTTGTGTACTCTTTCTTCGGAAGAACTGATGCCTCCATTGTTACCCCTAGATCCTAATTTTAACCACACGGAGAAGAATGTAGGATGCTTAAGGTGCAGAATACTAAAAGAAATTGAAGGCAGGGATGTATAAAAACTTCTCAGGGGACAGGATTTAGGAGGAATACCTGGTGGTCACTAAAAGTATTTCAGAAAAAAAAAGCAATATAAAATTTGCTCAAAAGGGTTCTCTCATGGTGCTAGGCACAGATGCAGACTGTCTGGCTTGCACAGCCAACCTTTCTGAGCACATTCTCCTTTCAGTGTAGTTTTTGTTTGTACAACATGTTGAGAGGACATTCTGAACACAATATGAGTATCATCCACCTTTATATCCAGATCATCCTAAAGTTCCATGCTATAAACAAGGTTCATTTAACTTTGAGCATTTCCTCATGTGTAATATTATGAGATATAATTGGCTGTGATATACCTAGAGATTCTTTGATGGAAGATGTGGTTTATAATTTATGGTGTAGTTGTATTGGGGCAGCATAGTTTTATTTTCCAGACTAAAATCCAATCTAAACATCCAATTTATTTATAAATATTTTTATCTTTCTCCAGCTGAGATATAAATTAAAGAAATTTAAGAATTAAAGCCTAGAACTTACTGTATTTGCTAGTGAATTAGAGACAGATGCAAGGTGTTTAGAAGTTTAGAAGTTGAGAAGGGTAGAAATATTTGCTATTCCAGTTGGAAAGGTGGGATTATGAGGTTTCTACTGGTGCATGGTATCCAATTACAGTTGTGGCAGGTTATGACCAATGTAGTTATTTCTTTTCTGTTACTATGTTGATGATATGTGTAATATTACACAAAAATTAAGATACAATAGTGTAAGTAGAAGATGCCATAATTGATTGGCAGAATGCATACATTTCATTTGCATTTATTCAAGACAACTAAAATAACTTACATTTTGGCCTTTATGTATCTCAGACCTGTGGGGCAATATTATTTGTACTCAAAAACCTTTCATCGAAATCATGATGACTACTCAATACATATATGCACACATACACAGTTGCGCACACGTATGTATACTGCATCATGAGTTCATTTTACTGTGTGGTGTGGATAAAATCCTGTAGTTGTTTTCAGAAGTATTCCTCTGCTCCAGGGGATTTCAAGATTTTGGATTTTGTGTGTTTTTTTTTAAACTGCCAACATTTGAATTTTCAGTTTCACATAGCAGTGACAGTCTTCACAGTCAGCTGCTGGCTACTAGCAATCTTTTTTCCCTTGCATTCCCATGGAAACAGGTCTAATTAGCACAACACCATTTCTAAAAATTAGTATTGTATTTTTAAATGGCATCTTTACTGTTCCTTATATAATAACTACATCCACGTAATGCAAAACCGAAGTACAGCTTTGTGTTTCCTGTCTGGTCACTGGCTCCAGTTTTAGTTTCATTCTTAGGCAAAGGAGTATCGGATTAGGTAGAATATTAGACTTTTTATTACTTTTATGTTTTATTATTTTCAGTTTGCTAATTACTTCCTCTCCAAATATTAGATTTCAGGGTAATTATGTAATTAACTGGTACAGTTTTATATTTGCTCTAAAATACAAATGTATATTTCAATTAAGGGCTGGTTGCACTACTTTCTAATGTTTGCCCAATACTTAGTAAGGTAAGTTATTTTGTTTAATTTTTGATAGCAACTATATTTTTAATAGCTTGTTCAGCTTCCCGATTTAAAACATTTGAATGACATTGTCTGTTTCAGGTTTCAAGCCTGTGCTGAGAAAGTGCAGCCAAAACAATTCTGTCATTTTCTGAGATTGAGACTAGAAAAGAGCATTGTTATGCATGTATTAAAAAATGCTCTGGTTAACTTTTCTTGATAAAAGAAGGAATCTACTCTGGAGAACTCCTGATGACATTCTGCTTTGATGAAGGCCTTGTGGGAGGGATTTTTCTTTGCAATCCGCATGAAAATCTGCCCAAATTTGGCCAAATTATAAATATGTCAAAAATCTGTGTTCATATTGTGTAGAAATTATCTAGAGCTTCACATTTAATCATGATAAAGATGATGTTGGCACTTGAGGTGCTTCAGCAATTGCAACAATTGCATTCCAAAATTATGTATTGAGACAGAATAGAATGATCTTTCTTGTGCTTTCTTTTCTTGCTCTGCTTGATAGAGGGGGACCAAACAGAAAGCTGCAAGATGCTTGTTCAGAGACAACAAAAAACCCCTGACTCAGCAGGGCTGGAGGTAGAAGAATGAGCATAGTGTGATAGTGTAGGAAAAAAAAAAAACAGGAATAGATTGATTTTGAATACTTTGGGAGGGGAAGGGGGGCTGTCTTTGTGTAGCCTCTTAGGTTTCATATGCAAAGTTTCTTTCTATTTATATAGTGCATGTATCAGCTTTTGGTATATCTGCTGTACTATGACCAAGTAACAGAAAGGCTGTATTTAGAGGGGAATAAAGCTAGTGTTAAAACAAATTAGAGTAAAAAAAAATAAATATGGATGCAGCCAGTAGAATTGTGGAACATATCTTTTTTCACGGTTTCACTGTTATTTTATCTTGTGCTTCTTATGGATAGGACTGGAGATAAAACTCAATTGTTCAAGGACCTTACAGACTTTCCTATCATCAGAAAGAAAAAGGAGGAGATCCTGGATGTGCTTTCTAAAATCCAGTTGCATCTGCCGGACATTCGTAAACAAATTAGGAATCCTTCTGCAGAATATGTTACGGTTTCTGGTCAAGAGGTAATTCGATATCTGTTATGTATGACTATACCCTTTGCTTGTCTAGAAAATAGTTTAAAAGTTAGGCTTAACTAGAACTCTCTTCATTTTGTATAATATTCAATGAGGTCATTTGACTATAATCTTTTGTACAACTTTAAAGAACAGTTTTGTGACAGTGTCACTTTTTTATTTGTTAAGTCAATTACATTAGTGATTTAAATAATAGAAACACCTTAGTGTGGTTGAATTTGTTTCAGTAATGCTTTGCTTTTCTGAATATATAAAAACACTTGCATACTTCCAGGGTTAATTATGTGGCTATTAAGTGCTGAAATATTCTCAGAAAACCAAGAAGCATAGCATTAGGTTAATTTGAAGAATGGTAAAATGATTTGTAAGTAATGATTAAGACTGTAATTTGAAAGATGGGAGAGAAGAGGAACAGTATTAGGGAATGATAAATGTTATTTTACTTTCAATTCTTAGAAACGGTTGTTGCAGGCTGAAGCTTTTGTTTGCTAGCTGCTGTGCAAGTGTGGGCACGCCGTGCTCCAGCAAACTGAGAAGTTTGGTGCAAAAAAAAAAAGGCAGCAGATCCTGCCAGATTTTGTGGGTAGCTCAAAGGAGCAGTAATGTTTGGAAATGAGAGTAGGGAGGCTGGGGAAAACTCCACAGAAAATTGGGAAACGAAAGAAGTTAGGAAACTGAATAAGAGTTGGGAGTAAAAGAGATGAATCAGGGAGAATGGGGAGGGAAGGGGGTAGAAGCAGCCCCCCATCACATTGAGGACCTAGGAAGAAAGGCCCAAGAGACACAGCAATGAACAGGCAGAGAGAGAATGTGCAAAGGGATTAATCAGAGAGAGAGCACCATTTGATAAATGGTGGCTATTTCTTTTGATGGTGATGTTGAGAAGAGGAAACGTGTGGCTAAAGAGCTGCATAAGTTGTCAGCATGGATGTTGAAGTCCAAGAAGAAACATGGAAGAATGTTTTCGAGTACTGTGTGAGGAAGGGAAGAGCCAGGATTTGAAAAGTTTCTCTGAGAGATGCTGGTGACGTGTGTGAAGGAAAGGAGAAAAGAATTGATCAAAGAGAAGAGAGCATCTGAGGAAGCAGTCAGATGTGAACTGGATAGGCGAGTTTCAGAAAGCACCAGTTACCATGCATACGTGTAAGAGAGGAGGCCTCTGTAGCAGGGCACGGCTCAGAAACCGTTGCAGACAAAGAGTAATCTTGGTAAATTCATGAAAGGAGCTGCAGAGGTTATGGATATCTGTTATTTAGTTACATCTGGTAGGAGTGTTCCAGAGACATCAAAAGGGGCTGTAGAGGAAGGATTAGAGAAGGTGGTCAGCAAGGAAGAGAAAGACACTAAAGGAATGGATGTAACAGAAAAGGGCTTGTAAGGGATGAGCAGAGCATAAGCACAGTAAGAGTCTCTCTGAGTTCAGCTCTTTCTTCCTTGAATCAGTACAGTATATTCTTCCTATGTTGTTGTAGCACTCTGATAAATGTAATATTCATACACTTCTTTGCAACAGATCTGGGCAAAAGCAGGTTTGTAGTTTGCTAGTTCTGGAAGAGAGAGAAGCTGCCAGGAAACTTTCAATGCATCTCCCCACTCTGAACATCTGTTCAGACAACAAGCGTTCTTGAAGAGGAAAAAAAAAAATATCAAAAAAAAATATCAAACTTCTTGCTCCTTCATGTGTGCCCCCAAACCCATGATGACAAATACATGTTTAGATTTTCAGTCAGCCCGCAGTTTATTAACTTCTGTTTCTTAAGTTCTTCTTAGGGTTCTGATGAAGATCCAGTTGACAGACACCTTTTCCAAAATATGAGGTTACACCCGTATCTATCTTATCTGTTGTTTCCAGACTGCTAATGTAATTCGCACTAAACAGGACAGAAAGCTGTCCAGATAGTGATAGCATTGTTATTTGTTTCAGGCAGGATTTAGAGAAAAATTACTACACTTGGCAAATGTTTGCTTCCTGCATAGCATAAGCAGTGGTTTGGGCCCAGTTTATTTAATTCTGCAGTTATTTATCTAATAGGGCTAAGAATTAAAGAATGAAAAAGCAAATGCTTTTGTTGTTTTGAAGAAAATTGCAACCTCCCTGCTTGTTTCTCACTAGCCATGCAAACAAACCAGGCAATTGAACTGGCTGTGTTAATTTAGACTGTTTTGAGTTCACTTAGTCATCTAGCATAGACAAAAATGTGGTATTATTTTCTGTCTTCCTTTTGTAAACACAGCTTATTTAATTGTTTTGAGATGAGATTCAGATAAATGCTGTAATACCAGCACATCAGCAACAACACTAGTGGCAGCAGCAGTTGGCTCATTTTCAAGCCTTTGCAGATCTCTGCTTGTACCTGTTTTCAGTCTTTTTGTCTCATGCATATTATGAAATTTCAGAGTTCAGGTACAAGATATTTTTGAGGTGTGTTAGGTAAATTAAGAACTAGTGCACTATGTCCATGATGGAATCTTGTGCTCATGTTAGGATTATTATTCTTGTTTGTCTTGAGGGTGATTGCTCACTGTTCTGGTGAGGTGTGGATCGTTTTATCTAAATCATACTAGCTGTAATGAAAAAGCTTTTTCTAATGGGAGTCTTGCGGTTTTCTGTAAAGGTGATCAGATTCTGGGTTAATCTAATCTCTGCTGGAAATTCATTTTCCCCCTGAATTCTATTATTTGAGAATGCCTCAATTCTTTGACATCTAGGACCTCAGGCTGGTATTATAAAGATAACCAACATGAATCATATAAAATACTGCAATAAACACATCGTGTAAATTTCACTGCAGTGAGCCTCTTGCTCATTACTCTTGCTATTACTGCTGGTTTCCCCTGTTCCTTCCCTTTCTGACCCCAAGTTGATCGAAACTTGAAGCAAGGTACAGTAGATAGAGTGTTAGCATTTGGGATTTTGAGTTCTTGTCTGTGAAATGTTGTAATTAACTCTGGCTCAGCATGAATCACTGATCCCTGTGCAGGAAGGCACATCTCAGTGATAAGGAGTAGCCTCAACACAGGTGGTACGTAGTATAGAGTCCACATTAATGCTGAATTCCCTACAAGGCTTGGTCAGGATCAGGTAAGCAAGATTTACTAGCTTTATACTGGTTTTGGCTTGATAAGAGAGGCAAGGAGAGCATGTTAGTGGAAGAACAGAGTGGCTGAGATGGGGCAGCAACATGTTAGGGCACAAGGACAGCTCAGAGTGGGAGTAGTTTTCTTGGCAGAAAATCTATATATCATGACCCTTGCTTCTGGGGGGAAAAAGACCATTAGCTTCTGGTCTGCTTAGTCTCTTCAGGCTGAATATAGTTTTCCTCTGATGCATACAGATTTCTTGATATTTGATGACTGTGGTTCTGTAGTCTTTAACTTCCCATAATATGTAATATGACATTTCTGTTTTATTTTAGTTTCTGATAGAAGTTAAGAATTCCCATAAATCGTCTGTGCCATCTGACTGGGTTATGATTAGTAGGTATGTAAAATGTCTTTGAAGTTTGTTCTATTGTAATATATCAGAAAAAAATGTGGTATTTTAGTGTTAGAATTAATTGCATACATATTTTCATTGCTCCATGTGTGTGTGTTGTTTTTTTGTTTCTTTTGAAACCAACTAACCAAAATAGTTATGTCAATTTATTGCCAAAATAAGTTTTACTTAAAAGCAAACAAAACCAAACAGGAAAACTGGAGTTCTTAAAACTTTCTTTTTTACATGGTAGATCCTTAGTCACAGTATTACTTGCTTAATCTTTTGAAGTGCACATACTGGTATCAAAACTATGGTCTTGATTCAGTTGTGCTGTAGAGTGGAGATACAAATTTTTTCATAAAATTTTGATTGGTCTTTATTCAGAAAGGTAAAGTAGCTGTGCAAATATCTGCACATTTCAGTAAGCATAGTGTATTTAAAATGTTGTTTTACTTTTTCATACAGGCAAGCTTTGCTTGCTTTGATACTTTGTGTTTTGTAAGCATGATTTTAGATAGTTCTGGATAATTTTACCAGTAGGTGAAACAGAGATGGACTGAATTACGTAGTTGGGGTTTTTCTTTTTAATCATTTGTTTTATTATTTAAACAGGTTGCCAACCTTAATGTTATAATGTGTGAGCACACAGACATCTTCCACCGGAAATAGGCATAATCACAGTGAACTCTGAAGTCCTGTTCTGTTCACTTATGCAAGAATTCAGTATTAAAAGTGCACAGATTAGACAGAATTAAGATGGTGACGAACAAATTACAGCTAATCTGGATTTTGTAAAAGAATTTCTGGGAATGCCAAAGCGAGTCCTTAATGAAAATACATAAATAAATAGCGAGTGCCCCACATGCAAACTAGTATCCATGGAAGACAGTCCATATTTACTAAGTTTATTTCAGGCTTATGAGTTTTCCTCTTTAAAGGGAATTTTTTTCATGGGGTTCATTGTATATACAATCACAGAGAAGTCGTCCATTTGTATGGCTTATTGCTGAACAGAATTGTGTCAAATATATAAGTTTCAGTAATATGTGCTATCTTATGAAAAAGATTGTAAAAGCTTCTGAATGTGTAGTGGTGCAGTAACCAATCACTTTATTCACAATAAAGATCATTGGTATCAATACAGTTTGGTACAACAATAAAAGAACACTTTTTTTAACATCCATTTTCAAGGCTCACAGAGAGTAAGAAGACTTGTCCAGTTTTGCATGTAGATGGTGTAACTGATTGCTTGCTAACCTTGATTTCCTATTTGGCTTTTCTCTGTCTTCCAGCACAAAAGCTGTCAGCCGTTTCCACTCTCCTTTTATTATAGAAAATTACAGACATCTGAATCAGCTCCGGGAGCAGCTAGTCCTTGACTGCAGTGCTGAATGGCTAAATTTTTTAGAGTGAGTTTACAAAATAGAGTCAGTCTCGATCATTGGGGTTTGTTTTTTTTTTTTTTGCTATAAGAACTTAAAAAAGATGCTTATCTTAGGTTGAAAAAAAGAGTTGATCTTTCAGTTATGTTGCCCACATTGCCTACATTGACTTAGATAGTCAATTAAAATACTGTTCTTCAGTTTAAAGTGTTTGAAGGCAAGACCTTTGCAGACTGAGTCCTGAGAGCAGTAGTGATGTCTCTAGATTTTAAAATTCTGATGAAAATACACTATTAAATACATAAAATGGCTCTCAAAATTTGAAAACTAATATCACAGCATTAAGAACCTGAAAGTGTGACTGAGTGTAAATGAGTTAACCCAAATCTAGTAGTTAAATTATTGAAGTAGAATGTAAGTGAGGTAAAAAAAAAAAATTATTGTACATGCTAACTAAGTTCACTTTTAATATTAACTGAAGTAGATTATGGCTTCACTGTTTAGTGTGCCATTACTAAAAAAACCATAATGAATTAAGGACAATTGCAGAGTTACTTACAGGTTTTGAGTAGTGAATGTTCAGGGTGTTTGGGCAGCAGTAGCTTGTGTGAGTGCAATTCTCCATGGCCCTATTTTCTGTATGCTAAACCTGCAACTTGACTGAATCTGTTTGCTAGAAAGTAGTAGGAGTGAAAGTAGTAGGAGCTGGCACTGAAGATCCATTTGTCTCAGGTCAGAGTTTCATATGAAAACCAAAGGGAGTTTCATATGTTTAACCAAAGGGAGTTTAAAAAAAAGAATACTGAAACCTCATAATACCTTTGATTTCTCAGGTGTCTGGTTATCAGTTTTTTTTTTTTTTTACTTCCATGAATTACAGACCCACTGAAATTGTTCCTCGTGTAATGCAATGATAATTGACTCATTTTACTTGTGCTATTTTCCCTGCTGCAAAAACTTAACAAGTTCTTTGTGAAATTGCCTCACTGGACATAACTGATGCCAAGGTTTGCCCCTAGTAGGAACCCAGCAATTCCGTAAATTTGGTAGAAACTAGAAAAACATTTCAACTCACTCTTCTCTAGAGGTGTTGCCTTTGCAGTACTATTAAAATAGGTCTGTTAAATAATTTTTTGTCACCGGATTAGCCATGTAAGTTTCAGTAGATCTAATTAACCTTTCTTCATTTAGATCTGATGCTTTTCATGTTCACTTTGCTGTTTTCAATAGTGTTATATGACAGCAGCATACAAAAAGGCCTTATGTGTAGGACAGTGCACGTCTTCCCCCCCCCCCCCCCATTTATTTATTTATTTATTTAATAAATTTTACTTCCCTACTGATTTTATATTCTATGGTGTATCTTTGAGAGTAGGAGAGGGAAAAAATTCTTGAGGACTAAGAGAAAAAACAATACTGAAAACTGTGTTCTCCTGGTAACTTCAGTATTGTACGGGGGGAAGCAATACCATAAATGGAAAATGAATTATTGAATTTTCTGTTCTAGGTACATATTTTATTGAAATCGTAGACAACTCATATGTTCAGGCACTTTATTTTTTTTGACTATAACATATGGTTGAAGTTGAATTTGCAGTTGGGATTCATCTGCCACTGTGATAAACAGTGGCATTTTTATAGACCTCATTTAGGCAGCAGGGATCAACTGCAGACACTTTGTATGGTATCTAATGAATTTCATTTTGCCTGCTTTTTTGTGCTTAAAAATAATTCACTTTTACAGTGGGAGCGTGAAGTCCGTCTTGATTAAGATTTTGTCCTTATATTGTAAGTTAATACACTGCTGGGAGATTGAAATTCAGAGTAATTTAGAGACCACAGAAACCTTGTGAGAAGCACGCATGGGGTATATTTTGACAGTACATTTGTATCTGAATGAAATTATTTTTTTCTCTTTTCTTCCTCCTGTTGTTTTTCCCTGTTTCGGTATAGCCATTTTAGTGAACATTATCACCCTGTGTCTAAAGCGATTGGTCACCTAGCAACTATCGACTGCCTGTTCTCATTGGCCCAGGTGGCTAAACAAGGAGACTACTGCAGGTAATCAATTTTTAATTTTTATTTAGGATTTTATAGGGAATTATAAGAGAGTATTTAAAATAAATTTGAATTTAATATGTGTACTGGGATAAAATGTATTATTAAAATTGTTTACAATAGTTTCAACTTAATGTGATTTTGCAAAGCAGCACTTACGGGCTTAATGCAATTCTGTAAACATTTCAGTTCAAACTGGACATCTTATGTTTGTCTATCTTTTGTTTGACCTGAGTCTAGTAGATGATATCTCACCTGTATATAAATATATGTTGGAATTTGGATGAAAATTATTTTCTCCTGTTTTTCGGGTTTTTTTCTTAGCAAGGTCTGAATGTATAACGCCTTTCTAATACCTACGATTCTAAGGTACATGAGGTTATGTTTCAAAGATGTATTTCAGGTAAATGATAAGTAAATATTAGTTTCCAGTTTCCAAAGCAGTGATGATGCCTCCCCTAGGGTCACGCGTTAGATCTGGTGAGCTGTGCACCTCCCTCTGCCTGAGACCCACACATGCACAGTGGGCACCACAGCCTGGGACTTTTGGAGGCTGTCCCTCCTGCTCTCTGCAGAGGGGAGACATGAACTCTGGAGTCCTGCTTCCCCAGAGCTTGGTCCAGAGCTGGCTCCTGAGCCTGTACACTTTGCAACTCAGGTCTTCCTTTCCCCTCATGAGTTTGCATCTCTTGTAACCACGCAGAGATGGTCAGTCTAAATACTAATTATTTTCCTTCATCCACATACATTTAATATATGATTTATGTCAACTTACATATGCTTCTGCTTTTATACAGCATTAAAGAGAATATTGATCATTTTTGGACTCTTGGGATATTGTATGCCTCTATCAAAATCTTTTTGAAAGTAATTGCTCATTTATTTCTGTGTACTCAGATGAGGAAACAAACTGAAAACTGATTAATTCACTGTGTGGAGTTTAAATAATTCACTGAATTTTAAAGAGTGGCTTAGTGATCATAAACTGCCAGGAAGGAGACTTCTCAGTGAAATTTCAGCTGCGGGGAAGGTGTCAATAATTCATTTTGGAGGGCTACTGAAGGAAAGAGGGGTCTTTCACATTAACTAATTTAAGCATTTCAGAGGAATGTTTTTTGATTGAGTGAGGGCTGTTTCATATCACCCTACCTGAGGCACTTAAACAAGTTGTGAAGTCAGGAGCACAGGTGATCGACGCAGTTGTTGGAAAGAGGTGAGCATCCCTTACAGTTCTGAGGCATCTTGGTATTCCTGCGTTGGAAGGCTCAGTCTTTTACACGGATGATGTACATCATCAGGGCTCTCAGGCAGCAAAGTTAGATACCTGAATATGATGGTCTAGGTAGCCCAGAGATCATCATCTGATGTTTGAGTGTCCACTGTGAATTTGTTTAAGGAATGGTGTTGAAAAGATAGCACATGACTAAAGGACATGTTAGGCATTCCAGAGCAATTTATCTTTTTTCGTTTCCCCGCCATCATACTGCATGACACATGATTGTCTAATGGTGGGAACACAGGGCAGGGAAGACCTTTTGAATGACTGTGTCTGCGACCCTGCATCACAGGTAATCAGCAAGTCTCATGGTATCCTGAGGCCACATCCTGTCTCACAGTTATTTGGAAGGATGCTTAAGCAGTTAAAAAAAATGGAATTATTTCCAAAAACAAGGGCAGAATTATAAAATGGCAAATGGATCATTTAGCTGTCATCTCCCTCTCTTGAATGCAAAGTGGAGAGGTATAGGAGGAAGTGCTTCTAGATAGGTGCTCTTCCTTTTTCAGACCATCACATTACAGCTCCAAACAACTTACCCATCCCACAAATGGAGAGTGGAATTTAATTTCTTTGTCCCTAAGGCGTAAGACTCTGTCTGTATTCGTTTCATCTCAGCTATACAACTGCTGGAAATACCTTTTTGTTGAAAAAGCCACACCATTATCTGCTTGCACATCTTTCCCCATTGCTACGTGTTCTGAATATGCCATTTATTTTATCTTCATTTTCCTTTCAAATCACATCATTCTCAACCCAATAAAAATCACTCTCCCCACATCTTGTCTTCCCTCTAAAGTCCACCCAAATTGTAAGTTAATTTCCAGTCAAAAAATTCAATGGCTTTATTCCACTATTCTCTTTTTTTCAGCTGCTGCCACTTTCCTGCTCTTATTTTAGAGTGATTGTCCTCCTAGTGTAGGAAAATGTTGCTGAGACATGAAACCACATATACCTCTCCATTGAATACTGCACTTCGGTTCACTATGAAGAAATAAAACTAGGTTGCAGAGAACAAAAATAAATCAATCATAATTCAATGGAACATGCTTCTTTTGCGTTTTCTGTTTTGTGAAGAACACACATCTCTTGGAGACAGAGCTTTTCGGACATGGGGATATGTAATGTAGAATTCGACATGTTACAATTAGTAGACATGTAGGCAAATTTGTAGCTGTAGCAGAAACATTTGAGACAAAGCTTCTTTTTACGTAGTTGTAAAAAAAGTAAGTAGTATTGATCTGGTTTGCATATTAATTTCTAAAAAGATACTGTCATTTCAGTGTTTCAACTCTAGATAAGCAATCTCTTCCTGTAGACAGCTATTGATTGCTGACTCTTGCCTGTGTTTGGGAGTTGATGTCAGATTATGAGACTTTATAGGAGAGTTAAAGCTCTGTTATACTCTAGTCTTTGATTTGTATCATTTAATGTGTTGTCAGTCATAATATACGTAGTTGGACAGTTTTTCTTTACTCTCCATACTCCGGTTGTGACTTAATGCAGTGACAGGCTGGACAAGCTCATCAGCAAGATCATTCTGAGAATGTGAAAGGTATCTGCAAAAGGTGGCACTTTGCAGAAGTTGGTGCAGTGGTGGGGAGAAGGCAGACTCTCCTCCAGTTTGGGGTTTTTGTAGTTCATTTTGTAGTTCTTAGCAGTTCTTCAGAATTCACATAAATGACTGAAGAACATTCCCTAGGTAATAAAAAGAGAAGAAAATACTCTAAAATTTCTTTATCCAATCTGCTAATACTTTTATAACTGAGTGAAACCAAAGAATTTTTTTAACTATTTCATAGCAATAATTCTTTTTTTCTTTTCACAAAAATCTGCATCGTAGATGACTACAGACTTTAGTTACAGTATTTCTAAATAATCAGTTACAATAAACATTGAAATTTATGTCTCTTCCTTTTTCCAGACCAACTGTGCAAGATAATCGGCAAGAAATAATTATAAAAAATGGGAGGCACCCTGTGATTGATGTACTACTGGGAGAACAGGATCAGTATGTTCCAAATACCACTAACCTTTCAGTAAGTACTGAGATAATGCTTGAGCTTCAAGATCATTCAAGGGAAGGAATCTGGGATTTGCTTGTTGGCCAGGAAGTTAAAATAAGTAATTTAGTCATACAACTGTCTGCTTGGTTGCATTTCAGAGAGATGCTGCTAGATGTGACCACATCTGTTTTGTCTTCTTTCTGGTATCTTGCAGCTAGGTGGTCTCTTTACAACCTTGTTCAGTCTAAATGGCATAAAGACAAGAAAGGTGATCTCAAAATTAGGAAATGAACATTTTAAGTGGTTATTTTTGAAAAACAAATGAATAATAACAGGGTTTTATAACAGCATCATCAGAAGGAGTCTGCATTTTGTAATAACTTTAGCTTAAATTTGTGAAGCTTTTTAGTATACAAAATATTGTAATATGTGAAATAGCAACAACTTACATTTCTTTGTAACATGTCACAGGCTCAGTTTGCCAAATAAGATAGCTCAGATATTTATTTGTTTTAGATATTTCTCTACTATATGGTTTTCTTTCTTTCTGCAAGTACTAATTTCATACAGCTTTTGTTAAGATGACAGAGCAAACTTGGAGCTCTGACTCTTTACTTCGTAGTAGTAAGTACATACTCTGTAGACTGCACATTAATTGTAAGAAGCCTTTTGTATTAACATACAATAAAGATTCCTCCCAGCAAGGTGTAGCTTGCAGGCTTTGTTACCCACAAGTCTCCCTCTGGCCATTGTTTCTGCAATAGAGAAGTACTAAGCCTATTACTTGCTTGTTATTGTTAGTAGGTCAAAGAAAGTAGAAGGGCTACTTCTTAACATTTTCTGGGCAATGTTATCTAAGATGTATAACCTAAATTACCTAAAATTGTCATAAATATACAATTGCCATAGGTAGGAAACATTCCTTTATTTTATTTCACATTTCTGTTTCTGATAAGCGTATTTTACTTTGTTTCCTTCTTTTTTTCCTGAAAAACTAAAATCTGTCTTTTAAATTACACATCTTTTAGACATCTTTGTTAAATATTTACCTGTCTATATCTTTTTTGAAATACTATGTGTCTGTTCTTAATGAATACAAAAAATATGTTTGCAGTTTAGCTCTGAATACATAACTGCCTTTTCAGTAATAGAAAAGGCATGAAACAGGTGTCAGTGTGGAGCATTGCTGTGATAAACACCATTTCAATTTGTATGCACTTCTTGAGAAATATTTTTAAATCTGTTCTATACTGAACAATGATACAGATATTGTGCAATACTTCAGGGAATGTTTTCAAAATTATTTGTCAACTCCAAACAAGCGACAGATGGCATTTACAAAAAATTCAATATTTCATTCAGTAATCATCATGCACTTTCCCCCGTTAGTCCCATTCTTATGTTGGCTTTCCAAGTACTGAATATTACAAAATCAAGTGATTTGCCTCTACTGTTGATTTTAGTTCTCTCTTTTATCAGAGATGTGGGTGGGAACCCAGTTTATTAAAATGCTTCTAGTTTTAAACTGATGTGTTTGAATAAGCAGGAAAATGCATCTCCTGTCATGTTTTCAGCTGAAATGTTGTCAAATATCTAACTTTAAGAAAAGCTTTCTGGCAGTGCCCTGAAATAAAAATCTTATTCTTTCATTACTCCCTCTCTTCCCCAAGTATTCATGGGTTCTTTTAGTACTTTTCACTTCAGCCATAAATTCCAATAAGATACTAGCTTATGGTTGCATGCAATTGTAAGGGCAGATGGGTTCTGTGATCTGATGTTACATCATGTGTTCTTTCTGAAAGATGGCTTTGTAAACTAGCCACCGGTCTCACAGCATGGTTGGAGGGACCCTGGAGGGATACCAAACACATGCAAGAAATTTGTGGGTTTTTAACAGAAGAACTCATTCTGGTTTAAAGTGTCTGTAAATTCTGTTGTGTTGAGCCAAATGGTGGTCCTGACGAGGTTTTAGTAGCAGCATTGAAACTATACCTTGGAGACGAGAATGTTTTGTTCTTGTATAGTCATATGCATTTTATTACATCCATCCTTTATTCCTGATAGTGGCTTTTTCTGGGTTTTGACTTTATTGCGACTTCGTTTTCTTAGCAAACTCTAAACAGCTTTTTATATGTACTAAATACTGATTGCATCTATCTTCTGTATGACATAAGTGACAGTCCTATATGAATTTTATTTGCCTTCCTATTAAGAGAATGAAAACCAGTTGAAAAACGAATCTGTAAAGATTGTGATGTTATTCTGTGGAGATGTTTTATTGTTATTGTTGCTGTCACAGTGCGCGATCAGTTCCAAGTTTCCGAAGTAGTGTGGCTAATGTTTATTATGCACAGCTTGTCCTTTCTTACATGGCCCTCCCATGGGGCAATGGAATATGCTGACTTTTGGTTAATTCATCAATTGTTGGATTTCATTGTATGTACCCAGAAGAAAGGAAAAGTCTAATTGTGTGAAGTCCTTGCATGACTTAATTTCCTAGTCTTGATACAGGCTATGAGAAAGCTTTGTAGATTCATTGATGAGTTTAAATTTTTTAATAGCAATTGTCTTGCACCAGAGGAAGACAGTTTTATTCTGGAGCCGTAGACACATAGCAGTACCATAGGGAGTCTTGCAGCTGAGACGAGCTCTTGCATCTGATTTCGTTTTCAGGATTTCTAACAGGATTTCAGTTGTTAGATACACTGAAGAGTCAAAGATTGGATGCAGTCTGCTCATAATATCTGTGTTGCAGACCAAACTCTGTAAGGTCTTAATTTCTTGTTGCAGCCAGCCTGTTTGAATGTGTGTATATTGTACCAAGGCAAGCAATTATAAATGGGTGTAAAATCTAAGTCAAGTCTTCATCTGCCAGATCTTCTCCCCATTTGATAATGCAAACTCTAACTGGAGAGGAATCCAGATCACAGCCCAATTCAGACAGTACTAGAAAATTGCAGAGAAAGTTTTTGGAGTGCTTTTCAGCTACTTGATGCAGGCAGGCAAGGTTCCTCCATACTTTGTAATGAAAGTTGGTTGCAATGCTCTCTCTCACAAGCCTGGAGAGGTCTTAGGAAGATTCATCCATCTGAGACTTTGTAATAACTTGAAAGGGGAATGCAATGAACTCCAAGAATGACTGCAGGTGTTCAACTAGAAACAGAATGTTTAATCCTGAGGAGTTGTCCTATATCCCTCTATCCATATACAAACATCAGACTTTCTTATAAAAACAATATTAAATTTCACCACTGTTTTCTGTTTCCAGGGAGATGGTGAAAGGGTCATGATAATAACTGGACCCAACATGGGAGGAAAGAGCTCCTATATAAAGCAAGTTGCACTGATCACAGTCATGGCTCAAATTGGTTCATACGTTCCCGCAGAGGAGTCGACAGTTGGTATTGTGGATGGTATTTTTACCAGGTAATCTTTCAAAACCTCCTGTATATTTATGAAAATGTTATTGTGGCAGGGTTTGTGTCTGTATACATTTTGAACTTCAGAATTTTTACTTGAAGTTTCCTCTTTGGTTTTACATACATGCATTTGTTGCTAGGTTTTGGTTCTGATTTTCTAGTAAGCTATAGTACTTGTTTTGGAATCTTAGAATCTTTAAAGGATAAGAGTGTTAATGTGTCTGTCTTGGTTAAGATCCAGATATCTAACTTCATCTGCCTGAATGGACATCTCGGCCAAATTTATTCTGCTGAGTGATAGCTGAATGATGTTTCCCCTAAAATTAATACTATCACCTCTAAAAATCGTGTCACATTTTCTGCTGTGCTGCACAGTTGTACGTACTGAAAATACTTGGGGCTGAGTATATTCTATTCCTATTATCCTTCCTGTACTATTGGTCTTTTAAAGAATGAATAATGGTGGTTCATTTCACTCAGCATGTCATTGTCTCATTTTGAGATAGCGCTGAGTAATTTTTAAAGATTATCGCTACAGTCAAAACTGTTGTCATTTATAATCTAATATTATCAAAGATGATCCAGCTGTTTTTTCTTCTCTTTAATCTGTGTTAATGATGGTCTTTGAGGTACATAATTGCTGTGAAACTTATAACCATAAATAATTATCTGTCTGTAGTGGAATTATTTTTCCTGAAATTCTAGTTCTATAATGGCAGAGAGCATTTCAGAGTTAACTTTTAACAGATAATCTAAATACTGCTCATGTGGGATTGGTTCATCAAGATGTTACGTTCTTATGCTTCACTGTGTCATGACAAAAATGAATGATACCGCGCTTTGGTGCACTTAAGTGCAGTAGAACAAATAAGAAAACAATTCATATTATCTTTCCAAAATTAATTTGAGCTGAAAATTCAGAATGGTTACCCTTTTTCTCCACCCTGTGTTGAAAGGAATTGAGTGGTTGATTGGATGGACATTTCTCAAGGGGACGTGGAGATGTGGACATGGAGATACACGAAATCTGATTTACATTACAGAAAAAGCATTATGACATTACTAACAGTTTGAAGATTATTTTTGTCTTCCTTGGTGTTTTGTAGGTGAACTCAGAGTACTTTTATTGCTGTTCACACTGACTTAATTTATAACCATATGTGCATAAGTCTGTTACTCTTAAGCTTAGTATCCCCTTTCCTCTATTGTTCTTTGACTGTCATGACAAGATTATTTCTGCAGAAAAATTAAGAAATGTGACATAGTCACCAGGAATCTCATTTTTGTGTTGTGCCCACTAGAAAGTGAACTAATAGGATTCTGTCCTTTACAGCGTGAAAACCTTGAAAGGAGTTTCAGCTGTTGCCTAGTGCATTTCTCTGATTCCACTTAGCTTTTCTCTACATTATAGATATTTTTCACATCTGTTCTTGTATGGTAGTGTGATTGAAGGTAAAACTTAAGCTTTTAGATTTCAAGCTAAGCGGACCTGGAGTGTGTTACTTAGTGGCTGTGAGGTTTCAGGCCATTTAATTTGGAGCCCAGGCAGATTCTAGCGCTGAGGATTGATTTTATTTTATTTTTTTCCCATGTCTAAATTAACTTCGGAAGCTCTGCTGGATATGCCATTCTTCATTTAATGTGAAACATGTTGAACATCAGATGAGTATACTGAAGAATTACTTAAATTCTTGTCATTGCACTGGCAATTAGGAATAAACTAATTGGCTCAATATTAATCAAGAAGAATTGAAAATATGTTACTGAGATAGGAATAGTCATGCATTAGTTAAAAGGTTAACAGGAAGCAAAAAGGTTGAGTTTATTACATTCCTTCAGAAATCCAAGATGGTCACTTCAATTTGTGAAAGATTATCAGTGGAATTGCTTATCGATGCATTTGTTTAAACTCTCTTCTGCATAGTGTAATTTCATGAAATTGATTATACTGTTGGCATTAGCCATTTGTGATGTACTTACATGATATTAGATTTTGACCCAGTTGTAGCTATCCTTCCTGTAAAAACGTTCAAGAGAATATTTGCATCGTGATTTCGCTTCAGCCTATGGAATACGGGGGCTTTACTTGCTCTGCTTCTGCAAGTAGGGCTACAAAGATGATTAGGGGCCTACCACATCTCTGATGAGGAGAGGCTGAGGGACTTGGGTCTTTTTAGTCTGGAGGAGACTGAGTGGGATCTGATCAATGCCTATAAATACTTAAAGGGTGGGTGTCAAGAGGATGGGGCCAGTCTTTTTTCAGTCGTGCCCCGTGACAGGACAAGAGGAAACGTGCACAAACTTGAACATAAGAATTTCCATCTAAACATGAGGAGGAACTTCTTTACCTTGAGAGTGGCAGAGCCCTGGAACAGGCTGCCCAGAGAAGTGGTGGAGTCTCCGTCTCTGGAGACATTCAGAACCCTCCTGGACACGTTCCTGTGCAACCTGTTCTGGGTGGACCTGCTTTGGCAGGGGGCTTGGACTGGGTGATCTCCAGAGGTGCCTTCCAACCCCGTATCATTCTGTGGTTCTGATTCTGTGATTCTGTAATGACATCTGTGCTCCCACAAGTAGGTGAGCTGTCAGGGCACTTCTCTGTGCACTCTCTGCTGTATTTGATTTTCAGTAGCCACAAAGCAGTCTCTAGTGCCCCGTCTGGTCTTTGCCTGACTCCTGTGTCAACTTTGCTTTCTCCAAATCACTAGCTTCACCCTCTCCAATGGGAGGAGGAGTAATTTACCAGATTCTGCAACTCAGATGCTGAAAGTGTACAGAGACTGTCCAAGAAGTAGGCACCTCTGTTTTGGTTTGTTTGGGATTTTTGGGGTTGGGGTTTTTTAATGGGTTCTACGAAAGGTCTTAAAGTATAAAACTTTCTCAGGCCAGGTTAATGTGGTGTTATATTCAGGGTATTTCTTAGCTCTAAGAAGTTACCCTTTATTAGCTTTTAATGCCCAGTTAGAGGAGAGAAACAATAAATTCAGCTGCCACTTATGTCCTACGTTGTTTCTTTAATGTTCTTATGCTGGCTGAACATACATTTGTAAAGCCTCAGCTTTTGCAAAGAAGTCTTCTCTCTGGTAGGGAATGAGCTTGAAGAGATCAGATTTTCTCTTAACTCGCTCTCAATTTTGCTTTTTTGTTTTGTTTTTATTCTTCTGTGTTTTCTTTTCGGGGTTGGTTGTTGTTTTTTTGTTTTTTTTTTTTAATAGGATCACAACTATGCAGACCTCCTTTCTGTACTGCCACCCTGGGCCACAAGTGTCTTGCTGGAATTTAATTATTTTTTTTTGTTGATAACTTTGGTATATTTTTAATCTTTTAAAAACATTGCACGGGAAGATGTCAGTTTCCAAGTTATTTTCATCGCTGCCGTGGTGTGTTGTTTTCTAGATGCTGCTATTAGCATAGCACCCCTGCTGTGAGGGATGCTTTACAGGCTGACTCTATGAGGAGTTCTGTGCATCAGGAGCACCAACAGTTCTGCTGCTTGCTAAATTTTTTGGAATATTGGTGCTTCATACCGCAGTCTCTTTTTTGTTTGTGGACTGCATCTTCGAAGTGTGAATTTTTATAGGTTTAAGAGACTAACATTCGTCTAGGATTTGTATCTTGTGTTCTAAGTAGGGTTTCCATGGAAATTGAAAGGTTGCTACTATGGTTATTCCTCTGGATATATTTAGTATTTATGTATATAGCTTTTCTAAATTGACTTTAAATACTGCATTATATTAAACATTTTTAAAGAGGCAAAAGGAATTGTATTGCTTACAGGTACAGTGAAATAGGAATGATTCATCTTCATTACTGCGTGTATAGACACAATGCAGTGCTAAGGCCAGTCCAAATATATCAGAGTAGTTTTGATAATTTCATCCTAAAGAAGGGGGAAAGGAAGAAAATGTTTCACTGCAAAATGCCCCTAAGCAGAGATGATACACTCTTACAAGTCTGTAAATTTAAAAGTTGGAGGGGGAAGAGCAATTTCCTACTGCACGCTTGTTTGTGTTAGTTTCTCTTGAGGAAATCTCTGAGTACTCCTATGGAGTCTCCCAAATCTTACTATTTCTTATGCATAAAAACTTCACTATGCTTTCTTCCTAATACTGGGAAGGATTAGATATTAGGGTTGTGAAGTAAGTAAAAAGTTTGCATTATTGTTAGGTGGATCCAGTTTCATAACATCATACTAAAAAGACACTAAATCATTCTCCATATTTCTGTATTTTTATTTCAAGCTATTTTTAGAATATATTTCTATATTGTATCATTAAAGTGTTTGTCTAAATTTCTTACTTGAAATGTCATGCTTACATTATTTTTTTCATGAGTCAGTGTATATGTAAACCATTTTATACAAAAAAACTAGTACTTTTCAGACCGTATCTTATGCCCATTACTTAAGCGATATCTATGTAATATGGATGGAGTACACAATATTTTGAGATTGTTTGCTGGCTGATATTTTCTTCTTTTTTTTTTTTTTTTTTTCAATTTCTCCAGTAAGGGATAATGTTTTCATGCAACCTTTGCTTAAAGAATCAGTGCCACTGTATTTAAGAATTTTAGAAGAGTTTTGGAAAGGTCAATATTGACTTTTAATAGGATTTCAGTATTTCATTCTCTGAGGTTTGAAAATTCCCATCCAACTTTCTGCTTGCAGTAAATGAGTTCAATTTTTTCTTTAAATTAACCTTCAGTTTGTGTTCGTTCTTCTAATATAGTTATTCAGACATTGAAATTAATATAAAGTTTCTCTCTGTGTTTGTGTAGAAAGACAAAGCAATTGTGGACACGAACGTATAGAGGAACTAATGAAAGAAATTCTGTTGACCTAATCATATGTTCAGAAGAGATTATGTTTAGCTGCTGAAGAAAGCTGACCTTTAAAGAGGTCCCACTTACAATCAATTATTGATATAATTTCTTACAGCTAGAAAACTTCAGCCTACTTCCTGTAGGTCACCAGTAGCTCTTCATGAGGGTCAACTTTCAAAATTGGGAGAGAGAATGTTATAACAATCTAAAGCTAAAATATGTTCAAATAAACAAGCTGATTAATAGTTCAAATTACCAAATGCCTTGTATTCAAGATCTTAAGAATCAATTTATTGAAATCACAAGCCACCATTAGAAAGAAGACTGTGAAGGTGACCAACTTCTGCCAACTCTTGGTGATGGTAAAGGGAGAAAGAAAAATTTCCTTCCTAGAGCATTTACCTGTGTGGCTTTTTCTTCTTGTGTTGAAATAAAAGCTATTTCACTTATTTCAGTGATCAGACATAAGTATGTACAGTCACACTATGGTGGAATAAATCTTCCAGTGAGGTTTTATACCATCAGCCAAAGTGGACATACTGTTAAAGGTGCAGCTTCAGTTGTCTGAACTAAAACAATGCATTGTGCTTCAATAGCATTTGAAAACTGTCCCGTGCAGGTTATGTGTCGCGTGCTTAAAGGTTAAAGGAATAAATTGAAACATCAGTAAGATGCATGTAGATTATCCTCTCATGCACTTCGTCTCTCTCAAGAGACTTGTCTTGCTGTTTGCACATTCTCAGCATGTCTTTAAACCTCGTGATGGCAAAGAAATAGAGTTTGAGTTGTCTAAAAAGTTATATTAAGAAAACAGGGGTGGAGGAGGTTGGCAATACAGGGAAGCAGGTGGTAGTGGTAGGTTGCCTAGGTAAGCAGCAGTTTCATTCTTACACTTTGTGTAAGACATGCAGTTGTTTGCACTCCGAGTCAATTGTCATGGTATAGTCTCTGCACATCACATGGTCTGTACTTAGGTATACAGAACTTTTCCCTACATTTTATCCTTGTAACAGATGATTTAAATGTATTTTTAACATGGAGGGTGCTCCTCATTGCTGAGTCTATAATTAGGAGATACTCAGTTCAAATTCTACTGTGTATCTGTTGTGAAAACAGATGGTGGTTGCTCACCTTGGCTAAAGAGGGATGCTTTTATTCTTCTAGCTTGTACTACATCTATATATATGGGGTCTTTCAGGTAGACATGGCCTTGAAAAGTCATCCCAAGTGTGTGCATTACTCAGTTTGCCATAGAAGTGTCAGCACATCACTCCAGCCTGGCTAATAATTCCAGTTGATAAATAATTCCAGTTGAGCCTGCTTTCTTGTGACAGAGACTCTTATCTTAGAGGCACCCTGGTAGTGCTCACTAGATAATCCTTCTTTCTCGTTTAAGAAATGGAATAGATGCAAGAAAAGCAAGCTCCTTCTGTCTTCTCGGGTCTTTGGGTAAAGTGACCATGCCTGTTTTTAACTATTTGCACAAGTCAGACAGTCAACTTATATTATACCTTCCGATTTAAAGAAGAACTGGCATTATTTTTACGTATGCCTGGCTTGACATGGTGACACTGATGAGATTAAGTCTCTTTTTGTCAGTAGGAAGCTGCTTTAAAGGCCAAGACATTTCATCGTGAAGTCCCTCTAAGTGGGTAACTCAGTGCGTCGTGCAGTTCTGCCAGCTGGTGGCTGTAGTTCCCTTGCTGCCTGTCAACACTTGCTCTGCTGCTGCTCAGGTATTATCTTCAACTGATCCTGAAATCCTCAAAGCTGAGACGTGGGCCATTCCACTTAAGCTTGTGAGGACTGAACGCTCTTATGGGTGAGAGCTTGCTGTTAGATCTAAAAAAGTGGTATTTGAATGCCTGCCCGACTGATGTGACTGGTACTCCTCATTTCCATCATCCTGTGGGCAGAAATACCTGTGTCAGTCACATACAATTGGACCAATGAAGATGGAAGAGCAAGGGGCATTTGTATAACCTAAAGTGACATTTCTTGTATGAGGAACTACAGCCATCATGCATCCTTTCACCCATATTATTGCTAAGCCTTGGTAGTTGGCACTTAGAAGAGAACATACTGGCAAAAAAATAAGCGATAGTTTGTGGCTGCATCTCTGTAGGCTTATGCAAAATTGCAGAGTGCATGGAGCCCTTGGCTTATTCACATAGCCCCTGCAAGGACTGCAAGTATCTCTGCTTCTGCAGGGTGTGTGTGAGAGGTGTTCACTACTGGTTTTGGTTTTTTGTTTTCCTTGTGCGAAAAAGATCTCGTGTGTTGTCAGTGACACAGTCATCAGCTGGAGAGCGCAAACATGAGATGCAGAAGACTTGGGAGAGTATAGATAAAACAGGTTTTTTTCTGTCAGGTCCAGAGCATGGCTATTCCTCTGCCAAGGTGGAAAAACAAACCAGGGTCAGCTTCTGACTGGGGTATTGCTTTTCCATGTAGGAGAAGTACAAGTGTATTCCACCAACACATATGTATTACAAAGACTGAACTGTAACTCAGCATAGCAAATTTGATACAAGGCACCTTTAGGAACAAGTGAAGTTGTTTTAAGGTCCCTAATGCTTACCTGGTTTTGGCATGGTCTAGAACATAAGAGATGATAACATGGAAAGAAATGCTGTGAAAGTTTAGAGGGTGGCTTAAAGATGAAAGGTTTCTTCAAAGTAAGCTAAAAAACCCAAGAAAATTCAGTTATTACTAATCCACATTTCTTTAAAGGCTGTGCATCAAACATGCCATAATGCTCTCTTCTGCATGTTTTATTCAAAATATCTGTTTGTCTGATCTCTAAATGGTGGAATTGACTTTCAAAAAGGTTGGGTCTTACCATAGATATATTTTGGATGTTACCTCCCTAAGTACTTTAACAGCTATTTAATTCTGACAACTTGACAAACTCATATTGACAAACTCATATTGTGTTTTGTCAAGTGTGTTGAGCTGAAAGAAACTAGTAGACAAACCTCACTATTTTCTCTCTAGACAAACATTATTTTTTTTTAACTGGATAAAATGTATCTATTTATGGCGTCATTACAAATTTTCGTATGATTAAAAATCATGACATAAAGCAAATATTGTGTTATCACTTGCAAACACATGGACAGTCAGTTTTGCGTGTTGGTATTCATTGGAATATAACCATCATAAAAGTTTGAAAGATGTTTAAAATTTCATGATTTACTTTAACAGATTAAAATGTTTCAAAGCTTATTGAGAGTACATTTTACAGGAAACTTTGAGAAAATCAGAAAGCATTGGGTAGAGCAGTATGTGAAGCAGGAAAAAAAAATGTTTCTGTTGGAATGGAAATTGAGTGGAAGATGTTTTCCAGGTGCTTTTCACAATAAATTGAAATCTGAGGCAAATTAATTAAGAATAAGTACAAAATAGTGCTTATAGATATTAATGGAAATGAATATTCCATTGATCTAACTGTTGATCAGAACTTCCCAGCTTTTTATAACTAGGCAAGTACTGTTGCACTAATTTCATTCTTGTTTTACTAGTTGATCAGTGGAAGGGATCAACAGGAGCAGGACAGAGGGGGAAAGTTTTTGTAGTTAAAATAATAAATAAGTAACAAGATCCATTATTATAGGGCTTGACTGCAGAAACGGTGCTATTTGCATGGCAATAGGCAAACCAAGGTTGAGAGAGAGCAGTTTATAACCATAATGCAGCCTGTTCTGTTCTTTGCTACTTACACGTTGCGCAGTTCACAGATGCATCTGCGAAGACACTGCCCAGGAGCTCACTTGCTTGAAAATGGTTTAGAAGCATTTCATTAGGAGTCTCTTCCTACATAGTGTTTTCACCGACCGTGATAAAGAAATGGACATCCTCCATCCAAAGCTACTCTATGTTCTGCATCTTGATTGCTGAGGGGGCAGCGTGCTCATGACATTTTGAAATGATTACTAGAGTGCAGGAAAAGAGATGGGGAGCTTTTATGTCTTAAATCGGCCTGTCCCATCTTATTGTTAGTCCTTTATTCTATGAGTGGAGTAAGATGGTATTGCTTTTCATCCCTTCCTCGGGTCTACATTGATTTAGTTTTGTAACAAATCTTAAACAAAATATACTAGATTTGGAATTTTACATGAGAGATTGCATAATCATGACTCTCTTTTTCCTTTTTTTTTTTTTTTTTTAATCTAGTGAAAAATGTTTCCCTGAATTTACTGCATCATTATAATTTCAGCGTTTCTGTGTCTTTTTCAAAATTCTTGTGCTGGGCGCAACCTCCAAAATCAGTCAGATCATTGGCCTGGATTGGCATAGGTTTTGTGCATGCACATACTTAGCAAGAATAAGTTGTGGTCCTTTATGACAAACTCTTCAGTATTTTGCCAGAATTACATATAGCCTCTCATCTTTATATCTCATGCAATCTTTGTTGTTCTTAACTAAAAACAGCAGTTACAAAACTTAAAAATTCCTTGCTTCCATTTATTGCTTTATTAAGCTTTATTGATTTCTTTGAGGCTTACAGGGTAGGATTATGAAGATTAGTCTTCCTCTCTGTCCTAGAAATATCAGTTAAATCACAAAACCTGGCATGAAGATTCAGCTAGTCAGCTTCTTCATACCTTTATCATAAAAAATCTAGGCTACGAAATTCTAGTCTTGAGGTGACAGCAGTGTTTGGCAGGGCAGTCTGCAGGCGTTCTGTGTAATGCAGAAATCACCAGAAGAGTGAGTGCTGAATAGAAACTGTGGAGGAGTTTATCTCAGAGAGCAACTTGTCTGTATGTTACCATTTTTTGGCCAAAACTATGGTTGATGCCTTGCTGGACCTTTTTTTTTTTTTAAGCTTTTTACACCTGGAAATAAATGCTTCAATTTAAGTCATTCAGACTTTGCTTTGAACAGAAACTAGGTACTCTCAATTTGCTGTGCAGTTAGGCTTTGAAAGATAAATTTCAGAAAATTTAAAAGCAAAAGTACCTTTTCACACCTTTGTTTATTTTATGTGTATTTGTATGTGTGTAGTAATGTTTACTGGGCTTGCCATACACATTAATTTATGTTTTGTGCAGAAAGTAGGGAACCATTCATACAGAGCAATTCCAAATAACTGGCAGGTCCACACTAGAATTTTATATATTGATATGCTAAACAAGTATTATTTGTCTTGCCCTGGAAACAACCACAGTCAGACAAACAGAACTTGTTAGTTGCCAAGAACCCAAAAGTACTTTTCAGAAATGTTACTTCTTTATGGTGGAGTAATTTATTTTGGTTTGTTCTTGCTTAATTACATTTGTGTTTATTGCAAGAATAACAAAAATTATGTACGCTTTTCACTTGTTCTTACAGTCATAGAATTACACCTCTTGGCTAAATTATTTCCAGCTTTCGGGGGAAAAATAGGGATGGTGTATTAAATTCATTGCACCTATTTTCTATCATGTGGAGATCATTATTTTTGAAAAAGAAGAGAATAAGTAAAAGTTGTAGTTAATGTTCTTGAATTGAAAACTATTATGTTCTCTTTCTCTAGAAGTTATGGCTTGCACATATCACACTACATTTGAACTGTAACTATTTCTGCCAGTGTTCTGTAGCTTTGTAGAAATAAATTAAGCTGTGCTATGCATATATTTATCACTAATTTAGCTTCATGTCTGTTCATTTCATAGTTACATGCATCTGCAGTGTTAGGTTTATATGTCATATAAATGTAATAATACAATATTTAACAAAACAATCTTTGGTTTACATACATGGTATTTAATAAAGCCTGTAAATCCAAACAACTGTTTTATTTGCAGGGGTTTAAATGGGGCTTGAAAATTCATTTAAGTCAAAAAAGACATTCACTTATATAGAGTGAGATTTAGAAAACAATTTCAGCTGCGTGTTGCAGTATTCCTGAAAGCAATTGAAGGGCTTTCCCCATAATGATATATGTAGGGGAAGAAAGAAAATTTGCCTGTGAAACTGACCAGCTCTTTCACAGTAAAGTTGAAACTCTTCAACTGAATGGCGATATTTACCTTTCTAAAACTCTTCCGTGCTATGATTTAACCTAGTCACAATTTGACTGGGATTTTCTGTAGCATCCACAGGTTTAAAGGGGAAAAGTTCACTTGTGCTGAACGCTTCAGCCATTGTCCCTAGTCTGTTGCTATAGTTTCTGCTTTTTAATCCCCCCTTGGCCTCAATCCTTCAGCTACATATGCACATTAACTTAATTACCTTGAGTTCCCTCACTGGAGTCCGTGAGTAGTAAGTGTAAACCTGTGCGTGTTTTAGGGACATTTTTTTCTTTATCTTCATTTTTTCAGCACCTTCAGGCTAATATTGATGGCTTGCAAATAAACACCCTAATTTGAATATCTACGCTTATGACATCCTTCAGCAGAGTGATTGTTATCTTAATCTGTTCTCTGTCTTGACCATCAGTAGCATTATACTGTATTAATGGTTTCCTACAAAATCAGGGTAAAAGTCTGTGTTTGGAGCTTCAGTTGCTTAATGGAGCTTACATAAACTTCTCCATCTCATATGGGCTTCTGGTGTGCGCTGCCTGCACTGGCAGATCTCTCAGTTGGAAGGAGAAGCTGCAATAGAAACCTCAGTTTGGTACCTCTGTACAGAAACAAATCATAGCTTTCTCACTGAAGGCAAAAAAAAAAAGAAATGCTTAGTTCTGTGTTCGAATAAATGTAAAAGCTGAGGGACCTGTGCAAAGTTATCCACTGATACATTAGGTATAAAATCCTATGCGTCTTTGAACGTGGAATTTAAGCTATTGCTATTATGTCCTTGGTACTGGACACCCTGCCTCTCTGAGGATTCAGCCCTTGTACCCTGACAGCCAGCTGCTGTAGGGTTATGAGTAACATGGGATGGAGAAAGTGGAACTTACACTTAAGAAAGCCCAGTTTTAAAATACAATGGAAAATTTTAGAATTAACCAGAAATCTACTGGATTATTTTAACGATAAGTGATGTGATATGTTTGCCCTAGGTGACTAGTATTTTTAACGAGTTCTCATATTATTGCTGAATTTCAGAAAAGGAACTTTCTTGCATGGTTTTTTCTTTCATGGTTTTCACTGGGTAATACAGCACAAACGTTTGGAAGAACAACTGAATTTCTGTTGCCTTATAAAACATTAGGAATTAGGATATTGGCGACTTCTTGTCACTCAGTGATTAGACCCGTGTTTTGTCTCCTGAACTCAGTCCTACCTTTTCTTTCAGTCGAGGTGAAGCTTTTAAAATATAGAATGTTCACTGCAATCTGTGGACGTTTTTCTTTCCCCAGCTTTCTGCAAAAAGTATTAATGCAGTTCACATTTGAAAGCTTATCCTGTTAGATACATTTCTTTTTAATATACTAGGGTGCTTATGTGTACAACATGCCTTTGTTGGCCAGGTCTATAAAGTACTGAGGATTTAAGTAATTACTTGTTCTGGCTATTTCAATTACCTAGTCATATGGAAAAGAAAAAAAAAGGTAAAAAATGCTATGAAACCAAGTATTAAAATTGCTTTGGAATTGCTTGTCTTTCCAGGATAATGTAAAGTCTATATCCTTAGTGGTCTTAGGTTTTACTAGTTTCATTAATTTCTCAGTGACTATGAATACATTGTATGTCTACAATAATTTATAAAATCAAAATGTATTTTACATTAAATATGTAATACATTCTTTCTGGCTTTTCAACAACTGTTCTAAATTGGGTAACATGCCATTGGTATTTCTTCGATTAAAATTTGCAAATAATGAGTTGTAGAAATGGTTGAGCACCTGTGTGCATGTTGACAGTAAATAAGTTGGTATCATGAACACTTCTGATTTCCTGTTATTGTGATCCACGTAACTTTGCACACATTTACTTCTTAGAGGTTGCCTATGAATAATGCAAAAGTAATAGCTATCCTGATAACAATGCTTTCTGTTATACTTAGAATAAGAGGTATTTTTAAAAATTCTGTAACTGCAGTTACTGTAAATTATTTTTCTTACTGTTAGTTTTTGGTTTGAATCAGTAAGGGCTTGATGGAAATGAAGTAAATGATTTACCAGTATTCTGTGGGGGAGTGTGAAGCATTAGTTTCTTGCCAGTGAACTGTTAGAAATTTGCACATGCTATCTTCTGAAGCATTGCTTGATAAATTTTCATTGTACAGAGTAAGTAGCCAGAAGTTAAGATATCTAAGTTGGGCTACATTTATACTAACCACTGTGAAATTCTTACTAGCAATCTGAGTGTCTCTAAAATACACAGAGATTCAAGTCACTTCTGTGGGCAAAACTGAATGATTGTTCTGGCTAATGGTGTTGGGAGTCTTGGGACCACAGAAGGAGAGGACATGCAATAGTCAGCCTGCCAATCCTCCATTTAGAGGAGGATTTTCATTTTCTTGGAAGATTAATTTGCAAACTACTTTTAATTTTTAACCTGTGAAGTCTCAGTAAGTGTCCTCTGCTTGGGGCCTGATAGAACGTCGATAAACTGGTTCAATGGGAGAAAAATTACCTAGGTGTTGAAATGAAAATGTGCCTGTGTTCTTCCAGTCATGTCAGGATCAATACCAAGTTTTTCTGTTCTCGTAAACATCATCTTGTTAATACACTTTTGCAACCTTTTGTTTTTTGCGGAGAACTTAATGAAACTTCAGCTGGGAAGAGTGTTTTCTGCAAAAAAAAGGATACAAAGCAGTTGTTAATGAGATACTTTACAAAAAATATTAACTATACAGTGTAGATCAAAAACATGTAGAGAACAGTCCCATGCAAGAAAAGGGATAAACTGTAAGGCAAGACCACATCTAATTGTTTCTTTCTCTAAACTAGTTATTTTAATTTAAATAACTTCTGCTCAAATACAGAGATCTTTGAAATGACATTTTGAAGTGTTTTGTGTGAAAGGGAGCGAGTGAAATTGTGAAGTCACATTATGAATCTCTTTTATTTGTGTTCTCTTTGAATCACAGGAGGAAGGTCTTTGTGTTGGTGTTGAGAGAGCAGTATTCTACACCTTGCATTTAAGATATTCTCAGAGAAAAGAGTAATTTTCTTTTAATGTTAATTGTTCTTGATGAATAAATAATTTGACTATGAGTACCTTCTGAGATGAAGTCTGGCTTCAATTCTGATCTCACAGAAGACAAACCATAACTGGAAACCTTAATGCTTTCTCTTGAAAACTGCAAAGGCAGTGCGTAGAGACTCTATACTAATTACATTTATTCTTTCATAACGAGCACTAGGTTTCATTTATCCAGTAAGTATTTTAGATGAACTTCTAAAGTCAAGTGCACACTTCTAAAATCAAAGTGAAAAATCTTAAATTTTGTTGAAGGGTTTTTTTCAGAATTAAGTATTTTATAAAACAGGAATTAATAAAAAGCACCAGGGTGTTGACAAATGTATGAAAATAAAGCTTTAGGGAATGGCTTGCAGTCTTGTTTCCTAGGATTCATTCAGTGCTATGTAGTTGCTTTTTGTTACCACTGGAACATATTGGGCTCCATACCCAAGGTCCACACAATGCTCTTATTTCTATAACCAAACTGACTAACAGCATGTTGGATAACTTCTTTTGAAAAAGAGCATGGAAAAAGCCTTAACTAGAAGCTTCTGGATTTCAAATTCATTTATCTGCTTGGGAATTTTTTTATTTATTTTTTTTTACTGCCTTCTGTCATGCTAGGGCAATTTCTATTTTAACCTGCATGTCGTCACTAGCATAGGGCAGCTGCAGTTCTCTGGGGACCTCTCTGCTCCGCTCCAAAACAATGTCTTGGGTTATTCTATCATTTTATGCTACTGTTAGTCACTAAGTCTGCAAGTCTATCCCCTTCTCCAGGATACTTTGGTAATTTGAGAGCAGTAATAACAAAATGCTGAGAGAAGGAGCTCCAAGAAGTCCTCAGTGGCCTTAATTTAAATTTCCTCCTTCCCTACCAGTTTTTCATGGATGGGCTGTCAAAGCCCTCAGACGTGTCTAGCTGATCAAAAGCTTGAAAAGACCAGACTTGGAGAGAACTTTCAGGGCCACACAGCTTAGTAGTATTAGTTCCAGCCTGTTGAGAGCAAGTTTAAATGGATACTGACTACAATTCTTGAGATGCAAGGAAAAAAGTTATACTATTTATTCCTAGTGATTTCTCACCAGCTTGTATCATTAAAAAAATTCCCAGCATTTATAGAGCCTCAGAGGACAAATTATCGTAGGATACCAACCCAGGATGATGAGCACTTGCACTGGAAAAGGTCAGTACTCTGAGTATGTATTGACTTGGGAGAGCAAGCTAAAAAACCTGCCATTTGAGTGCTGTTGCTGCAGAGTAAGGAAATCTGTATCTTTTTCTCTAAGGGGTCACATAGAGGTTAGGCATGTAGTGCTAGCTGGTTTACATAAACCTCCTACTGCTGCATATCATCAAACTTATCCTCCTAAAGTCAATTTATGAAAACATTGCCTCCTCCTTGTTTTTTCTGAGGTTATAGACAGGAATCTTTACCACTTGAAACCTAGCACTAAAAAGAGATAATACCTCCTCTTTTTTTTTTTTTCTTTACGTAATAAATGTGTTGAGCATTATAAGATGAAGAGCTTTTAATTTTATGAAATTTGGTTGGCTGTCAAAGAGACATTATAACAAGTGGTTTCCAGCCAAATTGCATTTGCTGAGGAGTGATGGATCTCTTGCCAGCACTAAAGAGGCACTCTTCACGTTGGATGTCTGCACGCTCCTCGTGGGCAGAATGCAGTAATCTTTCTGAATGTAGACATTAGAAATTCCATAGCAAAAATGGAAGTTTTCATATTAACCATGTCACTGCTTCTAGCAGCTGGTGTTTTAACAAATAGAGGAATAGAGCTGGTAAAGTTGGGTGGCATTGTTCTTGCTCTAATGGCTTGCTTTTGTAACTGTCTTACACCATTGTAATATTTTTTTTCCTGGGCAGTGCTTTTTATTCTTTTTTTTTTTTTTTTAATTAAGAGAGAGAAGAAAAGAAAATGTGGGTAGTGCATAATATGTCTGCATCACTCAGGGACAATTCATACCTCTTCACATATTTCACTATATTGTTATCTACTGTAGGGGTGAATGCAGCATTAAAATGTAATCAAGTAGTTATTTTTGTGTATGTATAAAAGTTAGAAAAATATGTGATTCCATTGTAGGCAGCTTTCCAGAGCAAGTGAGTCTTGGAGACTTTTTAGGACCATGTGTGCAAACAAAAGAAAAAGGTGGTTGAAGTGCTGGGCTCATTAAGGCTAAGGTGAATATGTAACATTTCTTTGAGGATTTTTGCCCTAACAATTTGGAAGGATAGCATCCCAGGTATTATCTATCGAGTAGCTGTTGACAGTGGTATATCATCTGGATTGTGTTGATATTATAGGAAAAATTTCAATGTTTTGATGTATAAAAAAAATTTAGGAGGCAACATTAGGAGGCAAATCTAGGAAGCTACATTAAAATGTAAATTCACAGCTGTTTTAAAGAAAAATAATTGTTTAAGCAATAGATGTTTTGACTCAAAATCTTTATTGTATCAGGAATAATATAGCATACAGTTAGGGAGCAATTCCTTCCTGCATATTAACTGTTAGTTTTATAAATACAATCACCCACATTAAAATATTTATTCTTGCTTGTTTCTGGGATATTATTGCGTATCACAGAAGTTTAAAAAACAAGTATGATTCTTCTAGTGTCAAGGGCGAAGGCAGAAAAAACAGTTTTATCCATTTTCAAAGGATGACATTTAAGAGTTTTTAAAATACACGTGGGTTGTTTTTTTTAATCTGTAGATAAACCCGTGTCAGATTTGAACGTTTTAAGATGCTGAAAAGAAAGGCTTCCTTTGCAGCTGCTGTTAACAACAAGAGAAAGATAATACTCATTTCTGTTTGTGTCTTGAGCATTTAGTGAGGAAATTCTGAAAATTATTTTTGTGAATGCAAATAAAATATGAAATGACTAAATGATTTTGAGAGCCCTATGGAATTGATGCAATCCAAGAGAAAAATAGAACTGAGAACTCTTAAGTGTTATCGTCATAGGTGCAGCCTGTTAGATGCTATTTCTGTAATGAAAAGCCAAATAAAAATTATAAAATAATAATACTAACAATCCTGCAGTCAGAAACTAAGGTTAAAGTTGCCCATTATGGGGCCAGAGCTTGTTTGGGCATAAAAAGCATTTGTTGTTCTGTTGAACTTTTTTGTAATTAATGCTGTTAAAAATAAATCTAATTTATATTATTCTCTGGAGATAAGTGCAATACTGCAATAAAGGGGGATTGTTTGATTTTTAGAGTAGTATATGATGGCTGAACCAAATTAGGAAAGGGACTGGGGAGTGTTGGGGGCACTGTGAGAAATTCAGTTATATGTTCATAGTTCTTAACCCAGCATTTAGGATGATTACAATAGTAAATGGTTTAGTAAATGTTAATTTCACAATTCCTCAATATCCTGAATTATATATTCAATTCAGTGAAATTAATGTGAAGTTTAATTAGCTCATGTGCAGAATCGCCTTATTTCCAGAGTATGTGGGAGTACACCTACTGTGTGTGTAAGTAAGCACATACTCAATGAAATAATAACACTCATTTTGCTCATTGTATCATAATGTCCATCTCCAGCCAAAATTAGTTCATTTATAATTGAAGATATGGTATATTGTGAAGTTATGCCTGACACTGTACAAAATTTCCAGGGCAGGAACCAGAGAATATAGATAAATCATAACTGTACTCCATCCAACCTGCTTCGTTTTGGTATTGGTCATCAATTACTCTTGGCAATCATAGGATCCTTATAAAATGATGAGCAATTATATTAGAGAGAGATGCAGCAAAAAACTGAGAGCAAAAAATGCTATATTGGGATTTTCTTTAAACGTTTTGATTGCATTTAAATACTGTTGTGGCCAGCTGTTATATTTGAAAGTGTAATATGCTAAGCCTATGAGTTAGTTTTCCTTAAATCGACATGGCTTGTATGTAACTGTATTATTGGCTGATGAGAGTGAACAAATCCTTTTTTACAGCCCTACTCAGTGGCTTGCTAATGATAACCTATCTCAGAAGTGTTGTTGTAATGCGATTAATGTAATTGAAAACCGTGTATGGAAAAAGGAAACATTCTTTCTTCCAGGAAGAAAGCATATTAATTGAATATGTAAGTAAGGAAACCTGCAGAAGAAGAGAAAACCAGGTTGGATTTCAGGTTTCTGAGATGAAAACTGCAATTTCATAATTTTAGATAGAATTTGGGGATTGAAGGTTGCATGAATCTGAAACGATGATAAAAGATTTGTGTGAACCATGAAGGAATTTGTGTTTGTGCGTGTGCATGCATATATGTGTGTGAAGCAGAGGGTAAGCTCACCTGCATGGAGACCAGTAAGTTCAAAGACAGTTGTATAAAAGGATGAGGAGAGAAATCTGTCTCTTAAAATCATGCTTAAGCCTGGTAGTAAAATTGTATAGCTGTGTAATTAGGGGAAATCATTGTTAACTTTGTTACTGCCTGAAGGAACTAACTGCTGTTCAGTTTGGATGCACAAATACCTGGTCACATGAGTGTCCATTCTTATCTCTAGATGGAACTTCTAATACCGGATAGTTCAGATGGAGTTAGCATTAAAAAAACCCACAGAGATTAGATGGTCAAACTAAACTAGAAAAGTAAAGTTCATTTTCACAGCTGTCTTTGCTGGAATTCTTCCAGTGAGTTGACTAGTCTAAATTCCCAGGGTCTCTTTTAAGGGAAGAGCAGGCTGCCGTGTGCTGTTTGCCTAGGTGGAAGAATGGCATGAAAGACGCCCTTGCTACCTCCTCTTCCCCCCCACCCCAATTCCTGTAGTTGATGTGGGATGCTGAGATTTGAGTCTGTGGATTTACCTTAGGACTAGATTACTGATGGCCCAGAAAAATTTGCTGCCGTCCCTGTCATCTAACCTTCCCCAGATGTCCATAGGGCCGGGATACCATGTTCTCCTACCACTTGGAGAATGCAGGCAAGCCCTTATTTAATGATACATGAGTATTTCCCTCTGGACCTTTCAGTCTTTTAGAGTGCCCTCACATTTGCGCCATGTGCTGTTGTTGCTTTTTTTGCTGAGCAGTAGCTTGTTCTGGGAAGGAAACATTCTGCCTGGGTTTTTCTGTTCTGCTTGGAGCAGCAGCAGCAAGAGATACATAACAAAATGGTTTCATTATCATGATTATTTTTTTTTCAACATTATCTGGCATTTATTTGAACTTAATAAATTGATCTGTTTTGTATCGCAATGCAGAATGGGCGCAGCAGACAACATTTACAAAGGCCGAAGTACCTTCATGGAAGAACTGACAGATACTGCTGAGATAATAAGAAAGGCAACTTCAAGATCACTAGTAATTTTGGATGAATTGGGAAGAGGGACTAGCACACATGATGGAATTGCTATTGCTTATGCTACACTTGAACATTTTATTAGAGATGTAAGTGCTCAATCTGACACATGCTTGCAGAATGCTTTTGCAGCCTGTGTTATGTTAGACTGACTTTGACATGTATTTCCTTGTAGAAATGTGGCATGTCTAAACTCAAAGCAAAGGAGCACTGATAAAGGATACCAGTGCTATGCTGCTGTGTTTTAAAAAAAAAAAATAAAAATTAAAGCCAAACCTTCTTATATGTCTGTTTTATTGTTGTAGGTGGAGTCGCTGACACTGTTTGTCACTCACTATCCTTCAGTGTGTGAGCTAGAGAAGGTGTATCCAGAAAAAGTTGGTAATTACCATATGGCTTTCTTGGTGAATGAAGAAGAAAGTGCTGAACAAAAAGGTACAGTGTAAATTGGTCTGAGATTCTGACCTATAGGTATAAGTTGAAATTGTAAAATTGTTACGGTAATTTAGACCTCCAGATTAAAGTGAGACATCCAAAATCACTAGCATACAGCCTATACACACATTTTGGGGGCTTGAAAATCGAACAGCCATTTCTCTTTCACAGTTAATATAAGAATGACTGAGCTAGGTTAGATAAAAGAACCACCCAGCCCAGTATCCAGTTTCTCACAGTAGCCAAATACTAAGGATTAGGGAAGAGGGATTAGGAATCAAACATATGGCAACTCTTTCTCTGAAAGATCTCAGTGGCTGCAAACATTTGCTGTTTAGGGGGCTTCAAGAGACAGATGTGTTTTCTGTTTTTTATTATTGTCAATAGATTTCTTTTCAACAAGATTATCTAGTTTTCATGTGTATCCATGTGTACTTTTAGCATCTTTATCCTACTATGTCAAGCAGCTCCAAAATTTAACACTGCTTTATGTGACGAACCACCTCCTTTTGTTTGTTTTGAAACAACATGTAGCTTCACTTTATAGTCCCAGTTCTTGAATTAGAAGAGGCAGAGGAATAATCTGTGTTCATCCTCTCTATGCCATGCCTAATTTTGTAGATTGCGTATTATAATCCCTTTCAGTTCTGTTCTTACCAGGCAGAAGAGTTACAGCATTTCTTCTTGCCACTGTTGGTCTGAATTAGTTAGTATTTTCAGTAAAGTTTGACAGCTTACTGCTTAGCTCTTTTCTTGTTTAATAATAAGTATGTTGAGCAGCTCTAACTGCAGTGATGATCACCCTTCATGGTGAGAACTTACTGTTATTGTCAGTTTCCTATCTTTAAACCAATTATTTGCAAATGCAAAGGCCTGCCTTTTAGATTATGGCTGCTTAATTTTAATGCAGGACTCTTGTCAAAAGCCTTTTGAAAATCCACATAGGTTTTTATCCACTGGATTTCTCATATTAAATGGGTTCCAAACTTATAACAGATTTGTGATGTAGCATTTTCCTACATCCTACAAGCTGCTTTGATTTTTTTTTTTTTTTTTTTTCTTGATGAATCAGGTTTAATCAGGTGCTTGACCATTCTACTCTTATTCTGTTTTTCCTACTTTGCCTAGTAATGGAATCATCCTGGAATCATCCCTGAATCATTCCTGGAATATTTTTTTTAAGAATAGATATGATATTTGCCATTAACCTTCTCCCTAATCCATTCTTACTATTGTGTTATCTACTTACATTGTAAACTAATTGGGACAGGGTGCTTTAGTATTTGCCACTAAATAATGTGTTTAAATATATAATCTGTCACTTTTAAACTGATTTTCAGAGGGTTAGTTTAAAAATTTAGGGTTTGGCTGGAGGGAGACTTCTGCTTTTGTATTGTTAAGTATTAGAAGCAGGGATCCCTGAAATACCCGTTAACTTTGGTTGCAATTAGTTCACAGTAACGTTGTGTTTAGGTGAGTGCTATCTGCCCACGCTGGTGTTCCCAGGTAAGAGCATCACTCTCCTGAGCATCAGCATGTCCCTTTCTCACAGAGTTCATTGATTGACCTGTTGATCTCTGATACTCAGAAAACTGAGACGTTATCAATGTTCAATACTTACTCTTCCTTTGTTATTGGGTCCATGAAACCCTGTTTCACTGCTCTTTTTCAACAATTCTGCTTTCGGTATTTGTTAACCTGAACCTTCAGACCATACTTAGTCTTCACTGTTTTGCTAGGGAAAGCACAAAAGGTGTAGCACCACTGCCTGAGAGCATCAGCACATCCATGTTTCTTACTCTCTCTGTATATTTGGCTCCTCTTGTCTTAACATTTTAATTGTTTTATTTAAGGTGAGTTTTATGGCATGTTTTTTTCCAGTCTTTGGCTTGATCGCTCAGATTGAATCAGCTTGAGTCATCAGCATTTATGGAAATCTCCATTGTTTCTAAAAAATTTTTAAGGCAGAATAATGAATGCAGTAAATGACACTATCGTTTTTCTGCTCTTTACACAAGGCCTGGATTGTGCAGGGGTGCAACATGGATGTCTAAAGAGGATAAGGAAGGAGTAATCAGATTTATAATGATGGTTCTTATGCTTCCATCTTATTTTCATGGAATAGAAAAAATCCCTAGTGGAAGATCCACCATCCTAACCTTTGATTTTTTTTAAGCATTTTCCTACCAGGTGTCTCCTAGCCTCCTGGTAGGCAGCAAACTTTTTGTTGTGCTGTAGTTATGGACTTCCTGACTGTGGGATTACTGAAATTTATATTATTTTGTTATTGCTTACCAGGAATGAGATGGAATATCCCAGTTACAGCATAATTAACCAATTTGACATACAAAGCTGCTATGTTTCACACACACACACACACACACACACACACACACACACACAAACAAGTCTGCTGAAAAAGACAACAGGTAAAATTATATTAAAGAATTTTTTCCGTCTCACAATGGGCAGGTAAAATGTGGAATCTCAAGGAAACATTTTTTCTTTCATATTCACATAATAGAGGAGGTTTTGATTTTGATTTTATTTTTTTAGGATCTGAAGATGAAGAGAATCCTGAATTTATCACTTTTCTTTACCAAATTACTAAAGGAGTCTCTGCAAGGAGTTATGGGCTAAATGTTGCCAAACTGGCAGAAATTCCTGAAGAAATCTTGAAGAAGGCAGCTCACAAATCAAAGGAGTTGGAGACAATAGTGAATATGAAAAGGTCAGAAAAATTGTGATTTTTCTTTTGTTTTCCCCTGCCCCTAATGAAACTTCAGCGTTTCATACAATGTGCAATAAAAACAACAGGAAGAGCCACTTCAGATATCCTCCTACCCTTCAGGGAAGAGACAGTGAAACAAAACTTTGAAAAAAATTTTTAGGAAATTGTGCTATGCATTTCAATCAGAGATTTATTTTATAGTTTGATGTTGCATGAAAGGCTAATTGCTGCCCTCTGAAACAAGATTGGAAAAAACTAAATACGTGTTGAGCTAACATTAGGAACAAAGTATTTTTTATTTTCTTATGGCAAATGTTAGCAAATTTATTCTTTCAGATATTTTCACTGTATTCAGGAAGATGAATTTGAAAGATAACAATCTTATAATATGTACTTCTGTTCTCACCAGTCATAGTGAAAATATCAATAGGTTTAATTTAGAAAGTATTCATTTTTATAGTATATATAGTATAGTATATATATAGTATAGTATATATATAGTATTCACTTTTGAACTTTTTGAACTTGAAATTCTATTTGCATACTATAGTGTAGAGGGGAATGCAGATATTCTTCTTCTGGTTTAACTTAAAAATAAAAACTTAAAATGTATTTTGGTTGCCCCCCAAACACACAAAATTTTACAGAAAGTCTGGGGATTTTAATATTTTTCTGATAACCAATTTTCATTTAGGGGCATATGTCCATTATATATTAGACTAGTTATGAAAATTGCCATGTCTATCAAATATCACCATCTTTATAAAGCCTGTAGTGTTATGTACACAGTGTAGATATAAATATGTTCTAATATTGATATTTTCTACTGATTTTTTAATTGTTGTTATTTTCAGTGGCAGTCCTATCAGCAAAATTTAAATAGCCCTCTAGGAATATAATAAATCAAGGTGTTTGTTGCCCAATGAGCATAACTAATCCTTACAGAATAATCTCATATGAGAAAATTTTAAGTAGTAATTTGTGGGTGCAAGTAATTTTGAAATGTAACAGAGCTTAGCACTTAACACCTGTTATTATCCCCTTTTAAGAAAGCAAAATAAAAGCATTCTATTGAAGATACATGACAGTTTATGGGAAAAATAATGTGATATCTTATGCTAATTGGAAATAATCCATAATTGACAAAAGTAATACAACAAATTACTAGCAATGTCTTAACTCTGCTGTTATAGGATATGTATAGTTCTAAAATCAAGAAAAAAAAAATTTGTTCTGAAACATGAGAGTATGAGCTGAAAGGCCAGAGTTACTGTGCAATAAAAATGAGATGTGAAATAAGTGTCCTTTTGGTTTGTCTTCCTTTTTTCTATGAAAATCATGCTAATAGTTGGACAGGGCACAAATAAAGCTCTAGCATTTCTCTGTTGCTAAAAAGAGTTAATTGCATGCAAAACCTATAAGCAGTAAAAATAGTGTATGATGAAGTTGTTAGAAGACTGATTTACTGTGCCCATAGAGGGGTAAAGTGAGGGCTGACTGGGCAATCTTAATTATGGGACTTAATTCTGTCCCATTTATCAACTTCTGAATATGTAAGCTACCATCTGTATTTTAGCTTTTGGTGTGTAATTTGCTTGTATTCTTAAAGTGAAGAGGAACAAATACTTAATCTAAAGCTGTGATGAGTCCTTTATCCTGACTAAGTCTGGGAGCTCCAGAAGGTCACGCTTCATTGCAGGCTGCTGCCCCCTGAGCTACACCAGCCCAAGTTCTGTGGAGGGACTGGCTGCACCAGGCTCCCCAGGCTCATCTCCTGCAGGCTGCTGCAGGAGGAGGTGGTTCTTCACCTTCTCTCCATGGTGAAAGGGCTGGGTTTTTTGCATGGCCACAAAACAGGCCAGGTCAGGAGTCTGATCCAGCTGAAAAGTCATCCTTTCTCCAGTTGATACCACGCAGGTTCAATTTCCTGACGTTACATGTGAGCAGGCATTACTGCTTGGAGAAGGAGCAGGCCCTTCGTTCTGGCAGCAGTCAGTAGAGTATAGGTATCCTTGAGACTGCAGCCCTGACTGCCAGAGCAGCCATCAGAAGTTTGACACTTTTGCCTCCCCCTTTCATGGGAGATGGTTCTGTGGAGGGAGGTCAGGGACAAGGGACATCTGTCACACCAGTTCATGAGATTTGACCTGTACTGGGTTATTCCTTCATTGTAAACCTCTTGCATGCACTTTGGAGGGACCTTTGTGCATCTGTATAAACCTGGAGCTCAAGTCAGTGAAAAAATAAAAAAAAAAACCACCACCAAATGCATCTGATGATTTCACAGTGCATAAATTATTGAATTACGTAATTCTTAGTTTTTCCAGTTCTCCTATGTAGGTCATTACAGAAATATTTTCTTTGGGGTATTCCTGTTTAATTTAACTTACTGCCATGATGTGCTCTAAATGTCGAAGTGTTGTTCTATACCTTCTCCCCAAAAGAGACATCAACACTTTTAAAAATGGGCATGATGTGGTAGGAAACAAAAGATTATCATGATCTTGGGAATCAGACTCAGACCTGTTCATAGCAGTATACTTGTGCTGTCACAATACCCACGGGCCAGCTGCCTTGTCTTATTTTTTTAAATCACTTTCATATTATTTAAGAAAATCCACTGGGTAATTACATCCAGTCTTGACATCTTTGTCGTCAGGAATGTGTGTTAACCCATTTTAAATAATCTTGTTGTTATTTGTCACGGCTCTTACAAGTCCTTCTTAAATCAAAAAATATTAAAAAGAAAATAGGAAGGATGTGTACTCATTTATTTTGAAAATGCATTGTCTCTTTATGATTCTACCAGTGCAAATTTGTATAAACTGAATGCTGAAAATTAAATCGTGCAAAATACAATCCTGTTTATTTCCTTTAATGCTTTACTTTTGCTCGGTGTTGTATTTCATCTTGTCAATGCTTCTGGTACTGTAAATTAGTTACAAAATTAAATTGTTGACTGTCCTAGAGCTGGAGTACATATATTGGAAAATGTAACTGATTGTTTAAAGATCACATAGCATTTGGGGCTAAGCAAACTGCTGGTTTTGACTGCGTATAAAATCTTGCAGATGACTGCAGGGCTTTTAAGGTTTGGTGTCTTTAATTTAAAAATGTGTCCATATTTTGATTGACTTTTTTTTTTTCATCCCTTCCAGAAAAAAACTGAAGTCCTTTGCTGAAATATGGAAGATAAATGATTCTCAGGAACTGAAAAAATGGAAAAGTATGTGTGAACCTGAAGATGAAAGAAAAGACGGTTTTTAAACCTCCAATCATGCTTCCATCTTTAGATGGAAGGTATTGGAGATGCAAAATATAGGTCTAGAGGCTAATAGGTTCTATCAGGGTGTAGTTCCAGGTGCATTAAGTGACTTTTCTGCCTTTTGAGAGATAAGAGATGCTGTGATATGATGCCCCTCATCCACTTCTTGACCGTATGTCACTTTCTCACTCCGTGTTCCTTCCCTGAAGTGGTTTCCAACCTTTTCCTTAATTGCAAAAAGTCTACTGGCATTGGATTTCGTTTATAATATGTTTAGAAAACATGAAAAATTATGTTGGTAAATTATTAGGTAAATCTTTTATAAATAAAATAATGTCTTTTAACTGTATTGTACCTCATTTTCTAAAGAAATACTCCTCCACATTGGGGAAATGTAACTGAGTCTTGACCATGCTGTATTGCTGTGTAATCGGTAAGAATGAATACCATAAAAAGACTTGTTTTTTGTTCTGCTATTTATGCATTTAAAATTCACTGGGTTTGTAGAGAACCTCATAACTTTTACGTGCACTGTGAGTTTCAGCAAGTGTGTGTTATGTGGCTGGATATGAGAGATTTGTTTCTAGTCATGAGGTTGATGATGGTGTAACCAGTAGTTTTCAAAGCAGCAGCACAAAACATACATTGGCTGTGTTTTGTTTTCCCTCATCTTTATCCTCATGTATGCCTGCTTCCTTTTCACCTTCAGCTTTTCCCCTGATCTTGACCCTTTCTGGCACAGTCTGAAGAAAGACTTACTCTAAATAATGTTGGACTATCGTAAGATGAACTGAAAGAGGCAATTCAACTATGCAACTGGCATCCCCAGCACTCTGTCAAATGCAGAGTAAAACTGGGAAAAACAGAAATGTTTTAAAAAATTTTTATTTGCAGTTATCAAGTCCAAATTTCAAATGGGAATGTGATATCCAAATTGGTTTTCCTTTATAAACATAACCAGGTGAAATCGTTTACTGTGAAAATGGAAAATGATGTTCACATACTTAAACCTTGGCAAATAGTTTGTTGTATTTAAAACATTTTATTAAGTGGGAAGAAGTGAAATGAAGTATCATGTTGATTTTGCTATAAGGAAAATAATAAAATGAGGTTTTGTTATCTTTGAGACAGCTGAACTGTTCTATTTTTTTCAGTAAATGAGGGAATTTTTTGCAAAGTAGTGCTTGTCAGATGAATATGAAATATTTTTATGGGGAGTGATTGAATTAGCCTTTCCAATATGAAGAACTTTGTACAGAAAAGGGTGTAATTTTTTTAGCTGTGATAAACAATTGCTAGGCTTCACCAAAGACTTTTTTCCGGGTTCCTAAGATGACAAATCATCATTTGAACAAATATAGTTTGCCTGCCACTGAAAAGCAGCGATCAATATGAGCATCTCCTTCCAGAGTGTGCAGTGTATTTATCTAAACTGGAAGAGGTGAAGAAGAAAACTGGTCTTTCACATGTGTGTTTATCTGTGCCACACACTCTGAAGCACAATGAATCTAATACTCCATGATTAGTGCACACAGATGCAGTGCGTTGGATCGAAGGACTTCTGACCATAGTCTTCCAAGAGAATAAATGAGCCATTGCCAAATTCCCATATGTGCTAAATGTGCTTTTAGTGAGACTCACTTTGCCCTCAAGGGAGTATTCAGACTATGCTCCGACAAGAAAAAAACACCTGGATCCAGTCTGAAAAAAAATGAAGAAATACAATTAAGCATAGGGAATTGGATACGCTGTTCCTGGCCTGCTCACACTATCAAGCACAAAGCAATTACAGCAGGCTTTTCTCTTAACCTCTGTGGCCATGTTGGAAATAACTTTTGATTTTAACCCTGCTGAGTTCAACCGTGGAGGTTATCTTCCCATCCTGATAAAGCTTCTGCTGGATATGCGAGCTAATTATTAAAGCTAGTGTTTTATTCACTGCTGACCATTATAATTCCTATCAGATATGTAGGGAGTTACGACCATTTGAGAACGCACTGTATGGAGATGCATAGTATTATGAGATGTGTTTACTGCTGGGTTTAGGATGCATTTGCAATGAACCACAGTGCAGACTTATCTAGACCTTGTTCTGCTGAGAGGGACCAGGGTGAGCACCATGTGAGGGTGATCGCTCTGGGACGTGACAAGTTCAAAGCTCTCTTTGCGTGAGATCAGGCACAGTCTAGACAGGCAACCAGACAGACATTCCTTGGCCTTTGGTAGCAGAGAGTGCAAGAGGGATATAAGGAAACAAAGGCTTGCTGGAAAACATTAATTTTGTAGGAGGTTTTTGGGTTTGGTTTTTTTTTTTTTCATTTCTTTTGCTGTGGTGGTAAGTTGGGATTTTTTTGTCTGTCATAGCAGGAGTCCTTCCAAGAGGCAGAGAAGCTGTTTTCCGTTGTTTGTTTGTTTGTTTTCTCTTTTGTCCCCTTTTTTTCTTTGAAATTCCAGCGCACCAAGCTGCATCTTAAAGACAATTTGGTAGTAGTATGATCTTGGAGATGTGCTCTATTTTTAAACCTGAGTAATCAAATTTTGTCTGTGTGCAGAGCCAGCAAGTTTGATCCCAGGTACTGGTGTCTCTAAGGTTAAGGAAGAGTGATGTGTACTTAGATTTGGTTCTAAGTCTGGTTATAGTGGGAATTCATGCTACTCTTGAGTTTCCCTTCAAGAAAGGCAAATCTAAATATTAGTATTTTTGGAAACCTGACTAGAGCATTGGCTCATACTGCCTGTACCAGCACGTTATTCACATCGTTAAAATTTAATATTAATGTGAAAAATACACTTTTGTGCTATACCTAAAGGTACAGTCTCCTTGAAAGACTTTTGCACTTTATGGCTTCTATAATTATTTTTTTTTTAAAGATGGTATTTACTGCTTCCTTAAGCTTTTTCATTGCTCTCTCTTCCTTGCTGTTAACATAAGAGTTCTAATGCCTTTGTGCATCTTGTCTTGAATGCGTTGGCTTTAGAAATCTCAGTGCCACAGGTTAGCGACAAAACCTGCTAGACCATTTTGATGGAAGAGAAGGAGAGAGAGAAGGCTGGGTACACTGTCACTGCCTTTTTGTGTTCGGTTATGTAAGAACGTCATTATAGAACGCGCAAAGTAAAATACATTACCAGTAGCAATTACCTTTCCTACTGGCATACAACATCTTTCACTGAAGTAACTCTCCAGAGGATTATTTTTTTTTCCATTGTATTGCACAGTTTTCCAGAAGTATTTATAGAAATGACATGAATTTACCTACCGTGTAAGTTTACAAAGCATATAAATGAATTTAAAGATGAGTGAATGGCAGCTGAGTGAGGTATTGCAGTAAGCCTGTGCATTGCCATGAAAGTAACGTTTATTTATTGAAATCTATTGGAAAGTAAATTATCCAAATATTTCTACCATATATAAAATTTAGTGAGAATTTAATTCAATTACTTAAACTTCTCAGTAGTTCTGATATATATGCGTGTTTCATAGGGAAGTAGAGGTTTGGTAGATGCATTGCACTGAGAGAAGACCCCGTTCCGCCATCGGGATCACGCTTCAGAATTGTTATCAGAGACCCTCCTCCTCCTGTCGCATCTCAGGTGGTCATTGCAATCTCCTCCAAAATCCCAGCACCAGAGCTGCAAGTCTGGGAGACAAACCTGAACAGTAAATCTGAGCTGCCTGTCTTTTTCCACTTTCAGATTTTAGAGCATAATAACAGAGTGGATGGTTCTCATCACCTTTCAATTGTTGCTAAACACAAAGGCCGTAGCAAGCTGAAATTTACCATCTTAGCATAACTTTCCCATCTGTTTTTAAAGCTTTCCTTCATCTCCCTGCAAAATCTCTGGCAATCAAATCCAGATCAAACATTTGTTAAATTGGAATTCAGTTCCAGGGGACAAATTAGCAGTCTGGTGATCTGAATCGGGAATTTAAAAAAACCATACGGCCAGAGAGCCCAAGAAGGGATTGACAGCGGAACAAGGATGAATTCAGGATTGAAAATCCAGCTGGCAGGGGAACATGGGATTCAGTTCTGAGACCACGTACTTGAGTCTTTGACCTGCATCAGTCCAGTGCTCTTAGGGAATCGGAATCATAGAGTGGTTTGGGTTGGAAGGGACCTTAAAGATCATCAGATTCCAACCCCTTGCCATGGGCAGGGACACCTCCCACCAGACCAGGTTGCTCAAAGCCCCATCCAACCTGACTTTGAACACTTCCAGGGGTGGAGCAGCCACAGCTTCTCTGAGCAACCTGTTCCAGTGTCTCACCACCCTCGCTGTAAAGAATATCTGATGTAAATCTGCCCTCTTTCAATTTAAAGTTGTTATCTCTCAGAATCCCTCCCACCTCTCCAGCAGCCCGCACTAGGCTTTCTGGGCTGTGCTGTTGACAGTTCTTGCTTTGTAGCTCTCTATAAGGGAAGCCATGGATTTCCCCAACTTGGTAGAGTCCTATTCTAAAAATTATAGAACAAAATTATAGAACTCAGCTTACCTTAACAGTGCTATGTTTCTCATTGGACATGGCTAAGCACATTTGGTGTGGAAATCCTCCCCTTGCTTGAAATGGTAAATCACTTCCTTCTTCCTCAGCTACAGATGCACAAATTCAATGACTCCTTAATTACATTACAGTTTTTTCTCCTTGCCTAGCCATAGAGACAAATAAAAAGCAAAGGATGTTTTTGTGATTTCTTAAAAATCTTAATAAAAAAGTTGTGAAACAGTCACCTTGTTCTGTAAGATATGAGTCCTTGCAGTCCGTGCTGTTAGCTGTGAGGTGGTGTATTTGTCTGAGACTAAACTGGTTTAGTGAGCTGCAGAGAAAGCAAGACAGTGCCTAATGCTATTCAGAAAAAGGGTGAACAAGAAAAATCCAGATATAGAAATCTCAGAACAATTAGCTGTTCTAAGAGTTATGGAATTAGGAAACAGGATGGTTTCCTCCTGTGTTGTGTCAGCATTTGTTGAAGAGCAGCAGGCACCCAGTTTGATTGATACTTTGGCGACAGTCTTGCTAGCCAGCAGGTATGGGGATGTAGTATTAAGAGAGTTTGCCCCAGGCTAAATTCTGCAGTGAGCCCTTCCCCTGGATGTCCAGCACTCAGGCTACCTACAGCATCTTCCCTTTGGAAGTGTGATCAAGAGCATCTTGCCCAAAGTAGTCATATTTGGAGGTGGTGCCTGATCACGGGATTCGTGTCGTTGCAACCACAGCTCATGGAGGATGAACTAGGTCCAGGGCTGCTTTTTTTCCCATGAAGTCTGGTTTGTCACCTAGCTTGCTCACTGTGCTGTGAGGGAGGGCAGGGAGGTAAGCTTGGTGGCCCCTTTCCACTTCGTGGGTCCCCCACGCCTCACTGGTGTTTTCATCACTCAGGAAGAAGGACCTCTTGCTCCGTCCCCAGCCCCGCACAGGGTCAGCAGAGAACAAAGTTTAGCCCTGAAATGCAGAAGTTAGCCAGACTTTCAAATGCACACATGTAAAAGAATTTTCATAAAGAGGCACAGTTATCAAATATTTATGTTCTTTTGAACTTGCAAGGAATCTGTAATAACATTTTGACTGTCCTCCAAATGCTTCCTTGTAAGTAAAAATATTTTTTCAGATATTACAATATAAGGTGTTTTTTAGTTAAAATACCGGTAGCTGCACCTAGTAATAATAATGAAAAATGCTTATGGTTTTAATGGGTTTTTAACTTTTTTTTTTAAGTAGTCAGTTTTTATGGCTTTACAATGTGCTATAAGAAAAAGGGGGCCTCCTGCAAAAGAAGGGGTTGGAAAACACAATATGCAGCAAATTTTAAACACACAATCTGCAATAGGAAGGCAGAAATCATTGTAACTTTTTACTTATAATAATCCAAGTATCTAGGGTGACTTAAAACTCAGACTGTCCTGAACACCGGGAAGATTCTTAGCCATAATTATCTTACTCTTACGTAACACAGAATAAAAGCTTCAGTCAAGTACTGAGCTTTTCCTTCTGCCTGCATATTGAAATATTTCTCTTTGCATATTCCTCTCCGCATAGAGCATTAGAAATTGGCTATCATCTGAGACCATTTCAGAATATCTCGTGTATTGTATGAGCACGTATTTATAGTTCTTTGGAGTGTGTGTGTGTTGCGGGGGGGGAAGTCACAGCGCCGTGATGCTGATCTCTAGAGGCAAGCGTCGCTGGACTTACCATGGCGGCCCTCCTTTTGCTGGAGGGTTTGTCAAGGGGGTGGACTGGTGGTTGCCTTCACATAGCTGCAGAGGACCGTCTCTCCCTCAACAACCCCCAGGGCCTTGGTCCTCTGGCTGGACCGTGTCACTCATGGGAGGGGAGGGAGAGCCGGGGGGGGACACATTGCTGTCCCTTCTTGGACATGGGCAGGGTGAGCCTGCGGGGTGCAGCAGGGCCCTGGGAGGGTTGGGTTGTTTAGTCAGCTGAGATTCCCACCGCTGGGGAGGAAGGGAGAGGGGAAAGGTCTCTTCTCTGGTTATCTCTTGAGTCGATCCACCACAGGGGACAAAACCGCAGATGGGACACATGGGGCAAATATTTGTTTTGCAGTGAGATGGCTAAAGATTGTTCCTTAGATCTCTACTTAAATGTGCTAACTTAGGCAGCTTGTCACCCCCCCGTGTGCCTGAAACATCTCTCTCAGTCACTGAAAAAACAAGTGCTTTAGTGAGAGCAATGAAAGAGGGGAACAGGGTGTGGGGGACGCTTAAGGAGAAGGCCTTGAAACGGCAATTTTCATAGAATCATAGAATGGTTTGAGTTGGAAGGGACCTTAAAGATCATCGAGTTCCAACCCCCTGCCATGGGCAGGGACACCTCCCACCAGACCAGGTTGCTCAAAGACCCATTCAGCCTGGCCTTGAACACCTCCAGGGATGGGGCATCCACAGCTTCTCTGGGCAACTTGAACCAGGGTCTCACCACCCTCACAGGAAAGAATTTATTTCTAGTATCCCATCTAAATCTCTCCTCTTCCAGTTTAAAACTATTACCCCTTGTCCTGTCGCTACACTTCCTGACAAAGAGTCCCTCTCCGGCTCTCCTGTAGCTCCCTTTAGATATTGGAAGCTACAATATTCAGGATATTATAGCTCCCTGTTATAAGGTCTCCTTGGAGCCTTCTCTTCTCCAGGCTGAACAACCCCAGCTCTCTCAGCCTGTCTTCATAGGGGAGGTGCTCCATCCCTCTGATCATCTTCATGACCCTCCGCTGGACCCGTTCCAACAGGTCCATGTCCTTCCTGTGCTGAGGACTCCAAAGCTGGACACAGTATTCCAGGTGGGGTCTCACGAGTGCAGAGTAGAGGGGCAGAATCACCTCCCGTAGAATCATTTTTGTCATGGTTTCAGCCAGCCTACCCAAAAAGTGCCTCACCAGGGAGTGACAGGACTTGCAATTCAGATTTTTTTTCTAAACTGATCTCAAAGTAAGTAAGTTCTAATAACACTAAGCACGTAACGCCGAGGTACACTGAGATGGCTTTTCTGTCCAAGATGGATATTCTGTCTGAGAATATCCCCAGCATTGCAAGCAGCACGGCGTGCAGTGAGACCACCCTCTTCCCAGCGGGTTGGTATCTGTGGTGCTCATATTCTCCTTGGCCGTGTTCTATGCACACTTGGAGTTAATCGTCTCATTTCATTGTGGCTCACCGTGAAGGTATTTGTGTCTGAAGCGAAATACTGTGCTCTGTTTGCAGTGCTTTGCTTCAACAAGGGCTGTATTAACGCAATAAGTAGCTGTATTAAATGACCCGATCTTCTATGCAAGTTTCTGTTCTTAATAGCTTCCACGTAGGCTAATCCTTTAATTAAATTTGCAAACTAAAGCTGTGTGAGCCTTCGACACTCATTTTTCTGGGAAGCAATTAAGTCTTAGAAGTAAGCTCAACCCTGTGGCCAACGATAGGCTTAGTCTGACATTGTGGTACGTCCAACAAGCCAGCAGGGGCTGAGAGGCTGTAGCTTTCCTCCCCTCCACTGTCCCCAGTGCTAGGAAAAAAAAATAAATCTCCACCTGTTTCCCAAGTGATGTGTAGCCTGGAGACAGCAGCTGTGTGCGTGGCACCCGGACTTTATCCCTTCACTTCTCATACAGGAGTGTCTTGATTCCCCTCTGGATCTTTCCCAAGGCACCTTTGCATCATAGCATCCTCTCTGCCTTCGCTGCCTGATTTCCTCAGGACATAGATTTACTCCCAGTGGTAATACTTCCAACAGGCTTCCTAGTCTGTTCCTCATATCCACAGGTTGTTTCTCAGCCGGTATGTGCTACAACCGTCTCGCCTGCCATTGCCTGTCAGTTTTGCTTCCTCCTGTTAAAGGTGGAGAGTGTTCAACAAAAAAATGTAAAAAGTCCTTGATCCTAAATCTAAACTTTCCTCTGTGCCCCTCGCAGCTACTTCACTCTCCCTCAGGTAACCAAACTGCAGGCGTTTCAGCAGGGGCTGGAGGAGGGCTCTGGATTTCCTATTCCCAACGCTTTAACGTGAATGCATTCCTTCATGGCACTGCTCTTCAGGCCAGCGTGTTCCGCAGCCTCTCTTCTCTCCCCCGCTTTCTGTGCAGACCTGTCCACACGCCTCATTATCAGATGCAGGATTGATGAGACCAGTCACACAGTAAACAAGCTGTTTGGCTGCAGGAACCTTTTCCCTGTGGATGGGGAAACGCTGGACCACGCGTGTGTTTCCCTCTTGCCAGGGTGAGCGAGCTCCCTGCTGTCTATCTGCAGCTTCTTAGCAGGCCCTCAATTCTAAAAGTTTAATCTTTAGGGCCCCTTAAAAAGGTTCCCAGGGACTTTAGCAGGAGTCGATTTAGATTCTAGCTTAGAAATTGGTTTGTTATTTCCCCCAAGTTTCACAAAAACTCGCTAGCATTGTCTCGATACCTTTGGTTTTGACTTACACTTTTAATCACTTCTTCCTTCCATATTTTTGAAATGTAGGTAACGGAATGATAGGGAGAGGCATTTTGACTTTTCATCCACCTTTATGCAGTAATCCTTTATTACTTTGATAATAACTATGGTACTGGAAAAAAGGAATATCTGAAATTATATTTTCAAGTTTCAACCTCACTTGGTTTCTCAGTTTTAGATCCACTAAGTTTTGAGGCAAATTGATAGCAAGTGTCCCAGTGCTGTACACCAGTTTCCCTTAGCTTACTTGACAGACTTCTGTGATCACTACTAAGCATTTAAAAATCTTCCCTTTCAATTCCTGCCCCATTATCTTTTTGCATCACAGACACCTGCCTCGTCAGGCACTTACTGAAAATAGATATTTTTTTTTAAATTGTTCTTGTGTTTAAAACCTCACCAGCTTCCTATAACAGACCCCACAGCCAAGACATCTATTAACATACAAATGTGGCTGCCCACTGTTTCAGAGGAAATTGGCAAGGCAAGGGGAAGCATGGTGATGCAGTGAGAAAGGAGCAAAGAAACTCTGAAGCTGCCTGAGCACATCAACGCCGTGCATTATCAAACAGGGAATGCTGCCCCTACAGAGCTTTCTGTTCAGCTCGGAGCAGGTGGGCACTTCACTGGGCTTGGTCACAGCCAGGTTCTGGGAGGAGAGGAGAAGGTGGTTCTGACACGTAATGCAAATTCGTGAGGTTGCTAAAACCCCATCTTCCCCTTTAGGAGGTTTACAGTGGTTTATGTGCAATTCATTGCATTTAGAAGATACGTTTTCCCCAGTGAAGACCACATAACCTGATAAAAGATTTATGCATTGTATTTGGACTGGGTTTGCAAGTGAAGAAATCATTGCTTATTAAAGGACCCAAGGCAACATAACCTTTTCTTTGCTGGCAACGCGAGGCAGAAGTGTCAGAATAGTTTATAACGTTACAAACAGGGAGAGATGAATTATTTGCAAGAACAAATTCTGGTCCTGCACCAGTGTCAAAATGGTCTTGTCACAGGTTATGAGCCGAGCAGTGTATGCGCTCTGAGTACTTGCCTTAGAGGTTACCAGCTACTGCATAGAAAGTTATTGACATACTGAAGCCACATGGAAAGGTGCACGTTCTGTCACCTGACTCCATTCTTCTTTTAGAAACTGGGGGGCTCTACATTTTGTACATGCCTTTTGACTGTCGGAAGACAAGCAGTGTAACTGACTTTGGTCCATGTTACACTTGTGAAGATGTTGATGCTTAGGTAGGAGTTTATACTGCTTTGGAGTTTATGGCTTTGAGACTGGAAGTAATTCTCCTGAAATAACGGGGATTATAAATGAACACAGGATAGAATTGCCCTTAAGGAAGACACAACATGTTCAACAAGTGGCACTGAAGTCATGAAAACAGAATATATGTTCCATCTCTGGTAGATTCCGTAAGTCCCTCGCCTACAGACAAAGCTGGGCAATTTCAGCCTAGGTCAACGTTCTGACACTTGTCCACGTATCATAGACAAGCTACTGTAAGTTATGGCCTCTGTGGTGGTGTCCCACCACTTCAGAAGTATGTGTGAGCCTCCTTTTATGCTAGATGTACTATGGATAGGAGATGGACATAATCATATCATCTCTCATGTCTCCCCTAGAGCTTCCTCTTTCAAGCCTTGAGTATCTTTTAAACTTATTGGCTGGTTTCAATCCATATCTCAAAGATGCGCTCCTCAAGAGTGAACAAGAAAGCTTTGTAGCTGTGGAGAAAAGACCCAAGTGAGTCCGAAAGACGTGCTGTGGAAGGGCAGGCAGGCATTGAGCCCTTTCTCCTCTGGTGAGGCTGTGGTCAGCGAGCCCACTGGCTCGTGCAGCAGTTGCTCTTGTGCAGCCAGGCCACTTGTGCACAGAAATGTCTCCCCCAGGCAAGAGGGAGATGTCTGCCGTGGGGAATGTTTGGGAGCAGACTCAGGAGACTGGAGGAAGAAAGGCTCTGCTCTTTCCATTGTTGATGGGGTGATGTTAGACATCGTGCTTCCCTTGAGACATTAGCTATGTTGTCAGATAACGAAAGTGTGTATAAACCAATTCACTGTATTATTCATATATGTAAATATACATGTATATATTCCAAAAGCTATGTTCTCACCTGTTGGAAGCACTTATTTTGAAAATACATTGTTCTAATGAAATATATATTCTTTCTATATGCAGCCATCTAACGCTTCCCACTGGGTGCCCGTCCTAGCACCACCAGTACCATAGCATGTGTGAATCCACTCCAATTTTTTATTAATGATAAATGTCATGCCGCAGTATTGGCAGGTGTAAAGGGCACGAGTCAGCTGCCTGAACACAGACAACTAATGCCATTTGAAATACCCTTGGGGGTGGCTGAGACATCCTCCTGAGGATGCTAGATGTGACAAGGCATAAAGGGAGCACCCAAGCTCCTCTGGCATGGGTCTTGCCTTGGGGCATTTCAGGGAGGCTGGAAACTATGGTTGTGCAAGTTTGGGCAAGTCAAGCCCCAAGACACAGCAGGAAATTTCCTGCCTGATGCTAGTTTTGCCTGAGCATTCCCTGGTTGTCTCTGCAGCTTGTCGCACCTCAGAGGACTGTACCTGAATGTTGTTATGTTACATCACAGCCATTCACATGCAAAGGACCTCTCACAAAAAGTTTTTTTAAGGTTAACTTACAAAACCTTTCACCAACACGGTTCACTGTTGTTTCAAAAAGCAGACATCTGTGTGAAAAGGGGTTGAACCTGGTTGTACTGCACTCCTGGGTTTATTTATGCAGCAAAATTCATACTCGGTCCCCACGGCTTGCAAGTTTTGTTTTAGTGTTGTGACATGTCACCGCAGCCAGAGGTGGCAAGGGTGTAGTCATCTGTGCTTCTCAAGTCCATTCCAGGAAGAGCGCAAGGCTGAAGGGTCCTTTGACTCTCGAGAGACTACATCTGTGTGAACTTCCTACTGCAGAAGCTTTGCCCCTGCCTCTCGAAGCTGCTGAGTGTACTCTGAGCACAGCGCATCGGTGCGTAGCATCTCTGAGCACTGCTGCCTGCTTTAACCCGTGTCAGGGACAATATCCACTCCTTGGCTTTAGAGGCCCAAGATCCCTACTTGTTCTTCAACATGACCAACAATAATTCCCCCTGAGAGACAGTCTGTCTATTTATTTTGATTGTTACCAAGGCGGCTTTTTTGTTCTGTTTTTTTTTTTTTTCCTTCACCTCCCATGTACCAGGAATACATATTGCATTATAAACAAAATATAGTTTAAGGATTTTTTTTTATTTATTTATTCTGAATCGTAAGCAGCCTGTTGCTATGTACAAAGTGAAACCTTTTAAGAGGGCACTTTATTATGACCTCCATGGAAAACACAAAACTAATGTATCTAACTCTCAGCTGAGGATTGTTTATGTGCTGCAGCAGTTAACTGTTGGCAGAAGCCTTCACCTCGCACTTCAGTAGTAGGTAACAGTCTGTCAGTCATCTGCTTTAAGAGTAGATGTTGTTTGGATAGCATTGGCAGCAATTTCATATTTGTGCAAACTTGTCAGGGTATATCTCTCCTAGGTGCACAGAATGAGTATTATTTTAAACATTTATGTAAGCAGCAGAGTTAGCAACTGCTCAGAGCCCAGAGCTGGAGTTTGCCACCAGAACTCTAGAGTCTCTTCTCAGGGTTGCTCTGCAGTGCTCGCTCATCTTGGCTTCTTCTCCTCCATCTGCAGCAAGGGAGACAGCACAGGTCTAACTCAGGGTTGCGATGCCATAAATGTTCAGTATACGCTTTCTTGTGACACGCCTTGTGAAGGTGGAGAGAAGCAGCTGCTGAAGACAGTCTTGCGCATGGATAGAGGTTAATCAGGTAATTGTCTTCAGCTGAGAGCCAGCCTTCAGAAAAGCGTGGTACACCAAAGAATGCTTTGCCTCTTTGTCTCTTTGTCTAATTTTTTCCACTTGGCTTTAGGTGAACAGGATGATAACGATCTGGGACAAGATTCCCATGCCAAAGCATTTGTTTAGGCCAAAGAGCCCACCCTTGCACGAAGGCCAGGACGTGGGAAACCAATTGCCCTGTTGTAACACAGGCTTGGTTTGGCCCCACTGGGAAGGTGAGGTGGGACTGGTTAATCCCACCATCCCTGCTGAAGCATCTCCCCTGGTATCTTGCCCACCAGCTCACGGCTTGTTTCCTTTCCTGCTAAGCCATGCTCTAGCTTATTTACTTGCAATGAAAGTCGAGATTTAATCACCATTCACACCCAAGAGCTCCTAAGTGGCATCGTGGGTGCTTTGCTCCTGTCACCTCTGGAGAGCTGGTGCTTAGGAAGGACCCAAGGCAAAGTCCTGGCTGTTCTGGGAGGTGGATCAGGACAGCCCCAAGTCATGCAGTGATGGGGAAACAGGGGATTCAGAGTACTGCTTAAAAGGTCCTGCCGACATCCACACTTGCTGTACAGCAGCCCTGTGCTGCTGGAGAGAAGTTAATGTTAAACTCATTATCTCATGAGGAAAAAAGTCCCACTGGGTACAGATAAGAATAAGGGATACTTTGTTAGGTTTCTAATTTGCATAATTAGAGGTTTTGTTCTTAGCAAACTCGAGAGCCTTGCTCTTATTTGTGCTGTTATACATACGAATGAAAGAAAGCCTGTTTCCGCTCTCGCACCTTAAAAAAAGATAGGTCATTTTTGCATCTTGGGAATGAAGCCATTTCTCTGGAGCCAGGGAGTGGAGTCAGGGCACAAAGCAGCAGCTTTTCAAGGCAATAGCTGATAATAACAGCACCTCGTTTCTCCTCACCCCTCAGTCACGAATTGTGGTAAGTGCTGTGTAAGTCAGGACACAGAGAGCGGTGATCACTGAGGGGAAATCACTGCAGCCTGGGCCCGTGGGGAGAAGCACCACTCCTAAACAAGCCATTGCAGGAAGCCCTTTGTGACAGAACTTTCAAGGGAAGAGACGGCATTCACAAGAGGACGATCGTTTTTCTTCAAGGCTGAGGACAACCCCTCAAGGAAGAGGAGGGGAAGGGTTTGTGTGGGATGAGCTGGGTAGAGCGGTCACCTTCCCAGCCCTAATGCTAAACCACCTTATCAATCAGAGCAGAGCTTGGAAAGGAAACTGGTAACATCCCTTCTCTTCATGCCTCTTGATGGGTTTAGAGGAGCAGGTATTGTCTTCGCTGGTAGGTTCAGGAGCTTTGATTTTCTTGTGCAGCACTACCTGCTTCAAGGTTTGTTACTGCTCACATTGTGCTTACAGGTGGCAGCTGCAGACCAGAAGTCACCAATATATTCCTAGATAAGAGACAAAGGTAAAACCAGCCACAGGAAGCTGAAGTATTTGGGCTGATACCGGCTGCATCTTCCCAATGAGGGTGAGAAGCAATAGGAGCGATGAGCGGTCCTTGGGGATTCTCTCTTGCTGGGGATTCGTCACATGTGAGTGGATGCTTTGTAGAAGAGATGGAAATTGATTCAAGGTAACGTCCTGGATTGTGATGTTTAAAAAAGCACACTGCTTATTTTCTGCCGAACTTTCATTTTGATCCAAAAATACAGATTAAAATCAGAAGTGAGGGAAGCATACAAGGAATGAAGAAGGGACGGACTGGAAAGTCAAATGTAGGACAAAAGAAGGTGAGATTAAGTTTAGTTTAAATAGTCCGCAGCACTCATGGAGGAAAATTTCTGTAGCAACTGAAAGATTAAAATAAACATTCACGATAAGCTCTGCTACAGGCAGATATGCTGACATTTTTGGCTTTTTTCACTTTTCTGGATTTTTCCTTCTGCACAGCTTTAGTTCTCAGATTGTCAGACACCAAAACCACATTCCTCCAATTAGCAGATCAGCTCCTTTAACTTTCTCAGAGCATCCACAGATGGATTATTTCAACAAAAGACACAATGAAGAGATTCATTATAAAGGTCACAAGTGAAAAAAAAAAAAATTACTGTTTTGCCTCACTTCACAGCAGAACCTTACCACCTCAGCTCGCAAAGTCTAAGCAGGGCACATCAAGATTTCTTGATACTACTGAATCATGGAGGGGAGTTTTCACAGCAAGTAAAGGGATATTAACTTTTTTTTTTTTTTTCAGTATATGGAAGCCACAGCATCCTATAACTCAGCTAAAATTGTTAAGAACTGAAATCACCCGATGCAATACCATCTCTGGGGTTTCAAGATGAGGTTTTAATGCATTCTGCAAATAGAATCATGTTGATTTCTTTCAGAAACAATGAAAAAACCCATCTACTCTTGCTAATAAAACCACAGCATATCTTGCTACAGTTATGGAATGCAAATTAAATTTATTTTCACAAAATAAATTATATTATGTCAAGTTGCTAGAGTGAACAATAGTTATTGTCGGGAAATAGGTTCAGATAAGTTGTACAAACAACACTTCCTCCCTTAGATTTTCCCAAATTGAAATTGCAGGTTGTGGCCTGGGGACAGAGTGTACCCTGAGCTCTGGAAGCAACGAGAGATTCAGTTCTGGCTGGTTTCCTTGGGGTCTCAAAGGGTGTGAAACTGCCCTCAGCAGACCAAGCCCACAAATGTTCCCTGCTGGCTTTTGTCCTGAGCGGGTCCTGCAGGAAATCAGTCATTGTTCTGGGTGATGCTACCCACGGGTACTGTGCTGTTCTTCAGACAAGGTGTCTGCACAGAAGCAGTCAGAGCGTGGGTTACACAAAATCATCTCATCAACGCTGTCTCGTAGCTGCAGAGCTCCCGAGGGGGGTCTTTGCCCTCCCAGTAGAGCACCTCTTAGGCTCACTTCAACAGCGTCAAGCACTTGGGTCTTTTTTTTTGTGTGTGTGTGTGTGTGTGCGTGGTCCTCAGCAGAGAAACAGCCATGGGAATAGTGTGAGCTGCACAACGCAAAACCTCTTCTGATCGGGCTGTTTTGAGTAAGAGCATGAAGCATAAGCCAGCAGCACTCTGCTCTCTGGCTGCGGTGCCTTCTGGTTCCCCACGGGGAGGGATCTTCAGGCTGACAGTAACTCCAGACTCTGCAAACCTCCTCCCTACATTGACTGCTATTAAAGCAAATAATTAGATTTTTTCTTTCTCCCCATAGGCCTAAGCCAGCACAGGAAGAGTAACAGAAAGCAAAGGGTTTTGCACAGGCTGGATGAAACACAGTTTCTAACAAACATCTGACGTGCAAAAGTGTCGGATGGCCAGTTGGAGGGATATGACTGTAGAAACAGCCCAGCCACAAGGGACGGTTTAGTTTTACAGATCAGTCATTCCAAACCTGCTGGTGCCCTTCGGGAATTTCCCCCAGGGGATGAGGGGGAGGAAGAGAAGCTGTGGGAGAGCGTGGCTGCTTCTGCCCGTTCCCTCTCACCATCAGGTTTCCAGGGGGCTTGAGGGCCAGGGGTGTCTCGGCACTGCTGCTGAGTGTGAGGAGGCAGTCACCATTACTCGGGTTCCTTGGTTATTTGGGATTAATTTACCCCCTTCTGTGTGTCCATCTCCCACCTACTGCCAGGAACACGCCGGAGAAAAGGTGGTGCAAGCCATCTTGCTGTCACCCTCCAGTTCTTCAGATGCCTGAGGTCCCTTTTCTTATTCCTTTTCTCTTCCTGGGTGGGTAATTAGCTGAACAAAAATTAACAAGTGCAATGGTTTCTTCTGAGGCATTTCCTGAGGCATCCATACCTTCCTGCAGAATTGTATGTAGCATATGTTGGTCGTTTGCCATTGCCCTGTAGTTCCAGGAAGGCATTTTTAATCAGTTAATAAATAAATGGAGTTCCTTAAGTAATACTTATTATCTAAAACACCTATGTGCAGATTATTTTTGCTGTTCAAAGTCACTTTCAAAATTATTGGCAAAAGAAGGTCATATATAAACACCCTCTCACTCCAGCTGTAATTTGAATGTTTCATACCCTCAGGACAACGTGAGAAATAGGTCCTAAAATGATGCTATAGAAACTCGTGCCAACTTTCTTCTAGAAAAGAGTCATTATTAAGTCTCGGATATGTCCTGTGAGCTGAACTCACTGAGGTTTCTGAACAAAAGCCTACATTTGAAGATGAAGGCAGTGCAGCTAATCGTGTGTAAATGCCATTAAGACAAGAAGGAAGAGAGACAATAAGGTCAGCTCTGGAACCGTAGGAGAAGTCACTCAGTCCTCTACATGCTCTGCAGCTGAAGAGTGCCAAGTTTTCCAGTGTTTTTTAAAATTTAAATTTGGCAGTGAGGTTTTGTTGGCAATTTATGCAGAGAAGGGTTTAATTTCATTAAATGCAACTGTGTCCCCTCCAGAAACCTCCTGCTCCCACTTCAGAAAAGGCACAGTTTTCACAGTTGGCTTAAAATGCTCGAAGACACGTTGCTGCTGACGGAAGGTGGTGTCATCCTCCCACCCCGAGCCCTGGACCACCTCTTTTTTTACATCAGCACCAGCAACTGTGTGACTGCAAGGCAAGAACTACTAACAGTTTTATTGCTTGATTGATTTTCAGGCAGATGTAAGCAAACTGGACCAGTTTACCACACAACCATGGGACTGCTATTGCCTAAACAAAGCAATTAGTGAAAATGTGAGGCCGGGGTAGGAGAAAGGAAATGGGCTGAAACAAGAGCAAACCTCCTCTTTTAAAAGGCAATGCAGTATTATATCGAGTGAAGCTGTACAAAATGTTGCATCCTAAGTGATCTGCAAACCCGGGTGGCCTCGGGCTCCAGTTCCACAAGGATGTTTTGCCAGAAAAATATCTCTGCTGGCAAGAAAAGTGTTCCCACTCTCCTCTGTGTCATTCCCTCCCTTGCAATGGCCAGCAATTTGTTTGAATTTTGGGGATGTGATTTTCATGTCCCCAAAACTGAACTGTTTGGAAGTTAGTTTTGGGGTGGTTTTTTTTTTGGTTTTGGGTTGTTTTTTTTTCCCTAACATTAGAGCAACAGTTTATCCTATAATCTGGTTTAGGTGTCAGTTTGCAGAAAAAAAGATCCGGAGCCAGTCATCAATCATAAACTGAATATGAGTCAACAGTGCCATGCTGTTGTGAGAAAGGCAGACGTTTAGAAGAAGCTCTGTAAGCAGGACTGTGTCCTGCAAGACAGGGAATGTTACTCTCCTGCTCTCCTGAGGGTCGGCGAGGGCTAGGAGCGAGCCCTGTGTCCAGCTGTGGGGACCCTGTCAAGAGAGATATGGACCTACCAGAGTGAGACCTGGAAGGGGACTTGGGGACGATGAGTTTTCTGGAAACAGGGCCAAGGAAAGGCTGCCTGGTGGTTTAACCTGGAGAAAGAAAGACATGGCTGACACTCTTCTGAAAGGTAAAAGGCAGCTGCAAACGAGGACCAGCCTGTTCTTCATGTCCCACAAGAGTATGGAAGGACAGAGGCTTAACATGCCAGGAAGGAAGATCCAAGTTATACATTAAGGGAAAACTCCTAAAGGTAAGGTTGGCTGATGACTTGAATAGGTGGTGTGGAGCATCTGGGAAAAAAATCCAGAGTCTTGGAGACCTCTGAAGCTGGTGAGATACACATCAGGCAGAGATGATGCTGGCATTGCTGAGCCTGCCTAGGGAAGGGAGGGGATTAGCTCTTTAAGTCTTTCCAAGCTCTGTTAATGGTTAGTGTGTACATGTGGGTTTTCATACACCTGTGAATGAATAATATATTTCTACGTCATGTACTACTATCTCGGTGTTTTTTGCAATTATTGTAACAAGCCCTGTGATTTCAGCAGTCAGGGAAGACTGGTTTCCTGTAAAAACCTTTCTCAAGTGTAAATGATTTTCATCTTGTTGTCACAACAGGAAAAAATTTTAGGAACTGCCTAAGGACACAAAGATCAGAGGGTGTTCATCCTTGTAGGTCGTGAATTCGATGACGTTTGCCTTTTTTGTCTCTTACAATGTTACCTAAATGATAAAACTGTCCTCTGAACTAAGGGTTACCTGGGTCTTTTCAACACAACCTTCACCCTCCCTTCAAGAATCTGAAGCGGAGAGGCTGCGGGGGGACCCCTATGCTCCGGTTTTGCTAAGGAATGCTGGGGTTTGGGGTTTTTTTTAAAGGTACCAAAGAGAGGTGGGCAAAGGGCACTGAGAAGGGAAGGCTGTTAACTCGGTGCTGGCAGTCAGACACAGATGGCATCACATCACATCACTGACACGCGCTCAGCCCATGGGAGCTGCAGCAATAACAAGTCATAGAATCATAGAATCACATGGGGTTGGAAGGGACCTCTGGAGATCACTTAGTCCAACCCTCTGCCAAAGCAGGTCCACCCAGAGCAGGTTGCACAGGAACATGTCCAGGGGGCTTTTGGAATGTCTCCAGAGTAGGAGACTCCACCACCTCTCTGGGCAGCCTGTTCCAGTGCTCTACCACTCCCACAGTAAAGAAGTTCCTCCTCATGTTTAGGTGGAACTTCTGATACTCAAGTTTGTGCCCATTTCCTCTTGTCCTGTCACCGGGCACCACTGAGAAAAAACCAGCCCTGTCCTCCTGACACCCTCCCTTTAAGTATTTGTGGGCATGGATCAGAAAGTCCACACCGAGGGGGGCTCAGCAAATGCATTTTAGAAAGGACGTGGCGTCAGCCCTTTTCCCAGGATGGGTGAAGAGGTCTGTTGATGGCTGCATGTACAGGGTATTTATGGGCAGGCAACATTAAGCCATGGCAGGGTTAGGCAGGCCCTGCAAGTCTGTAACATACAGAGCTGAAGCAGATGCCGCTGAAAATGCTGTTTCTTTTATAAAAGTGTGGTGGCAGAGCTGCCGCTTGCAGTGAGTGCCTGTGCCAGAGGGGTGACCTCCTCCTCAGACGCGGATGAAGGAACAGCACTGCCTTCCACCCCAAGGAGGACTTATGGTCTGGCTTTTCTATGCAACCCTATAAACGAGTTTGCATGGGCTGTAGAAAAAAAGAGGATTGTGGTTTCCAGGCCCTTTGAATCTTTATGGTCTCCTTTAAAAAAAAAAAAAAAACAACCCCAAAAATAAACCAAAACACCAAACCAACAAAAACAAAACCAAAAAGCTCTCAAGAAAAAGGAAAATCAGTTATCAAGTTTGTACACATATGTTGTGGACATGAGCCCGAGTGCTACCTTATACAGATGGGGTCATTTTGGGGAGGCAGCAGCTCTTCTGTCCATATGTGGCATGCCTTCCTGCATTATGACACTCCATCTCCACTGGCTTCTTTTTTTAAAAAAATTTTTTTTTAATTTTGAGTATATGATTGTCTTTACCGCAAAATGTGTTTAGCCAAAACTTTCAATATAATTGATTATAATGAAAAAATGCGTTTGGGGAATAAACTCTTGCTTCTAATGCAAATAGTTTCGTATTTCTGCTCAGTTTTCCTGGGTAGATGAGCACGGCAGGAAATCTGTACTTAGCTGTATTTTTGTTTGATTAATTAATAAGATTAGCTTAGAAAAGGGTGTTTTAGAGGTAGCAGAATAAATGGGCACTTTGAGATTTTGTTATCTTCCCTGAATAATGTCTTTATGAAGTGTTTTGCTGTGTCTGGAAAGAAAATAGCAGAGAGAACCTCAGCAGTGAATATTACTAGGAAGTCCGAATGAAGCCAGCATGCACTAACTTCATAATTTTGTTTCATTCTTGCCTGCCAAACTCCTTTACCTAACTCCTCTTCTTGTCTGTTCCTCGGTTATGCTAGCACTTCTAATTTTAACAGCTATTCTGATGCATATATGTTAATAGACTTATATAATTTATACAGTACATCCTAGAAAGGCTGACAATGTACAGCTCACAGCTCAATCCAAGCTAGAGCAATAAAGCACGGCATAATAGTGGTGCAAAGAAATTAAATCAGTACAATACTTTGTATATAAATTATATACATTTAATCTATATTTCATATCCATTTTCATGTAATAACTCAATTTTAGTAATATCTGATGCCTCTAATTTTAGAAATTAATATCTTTTAACTGTTATGGAAGAAGAAAATTTTGATGAAAGAAAGACAGAGTGGCATAGAACAATAAACCCACCATCTCATATATAACTATCTGTATATATATATATATATAGATATATATGTGACATATCCAAATGTGAGTCAACTATTTATCACAGTTATAAAGGATTCTCTCAGCAGAGATGAACAGGCAACTGCAACGTGATAAAATTAGTCCAGCTGTGATGGTTGCCTAAAGCTCCTGCAAGCATGTAGGTAGGATTAATCACATAGGATTCATTACATTCCTACCTACAGAGTAAGGAGCAAAAATCTGCAGGAAAATGCTTGGCACATCCTGCTTTTAAAAATGCTCTCTTCTGATCGTTTAGGTACTGTGACTAGTGCCATAGATGGGCTGGAACAGGGGCAATGAGATGCTAAATGCACCAGCCTGAGCCTGTTTACGTTTGGAGGATTCTCCAGGGGGGAGTTTCTCCCTTTTTCTTTGGCGCTTTACACTGGAGGAAGGTGTCTCTGAGTGTGACTCGACAGATGTGTGGGGCACACTGACCTCCTTCACGGTGACTCTCCTCCCCCTCCCCATTGCTTTACGTGTTATGAAACTTTTTAAGGACAGAAGGGCTGCGTTCCCTCCTCTACGCTGTCTGCTGACCGGAGAGCGGATAGCAATTCAGAGATAAATGAGCAATCATTTGCCCTAGTGGAAATTTTATAACTTGGAGGAGGATTTGTCCTAATTACTGCGTTTTACTGAATATGAACTAGTGACCTGAGGGCACGAAGCTCTGTATCCCGTTACTAATTCCACTTACCTCACTTAGAACATTTTAAAAGCCCTTCTGCAAAAGAGACCGGTGGCTGTTGGAGGGACTGAGAGGAAGGACTTGGAGTCATTCTCCCCTCCTGCACAGACCCCAGACTCCAAGCTGGCTGCTGTCGTTTGATGCTACCTTACCAAACACTTACCAAAACAATTTCAGTTCACCCTGTGCCTGCCAAGAAAGCGTCCTGTACTCTAGACCTCTCATTTTTCTTTCTTTCGATTATGCTGCTTGTCAACTTGCATTACAGATGGGTAACACAGAAACATAAAGACATACCCTCCAGAATTAAGAAAAAAAAATCAGTTTCATAGCATGAAGAAGCTTAATCATACATAGTAATTACATCAGTAAGTGGTAACAACTACAGCATCCTAGAACGCCCCTTAAATCCAATGGTAGTAACATTTGAAATAGAAATACATACATGAACAATTAGTAAAGATAATGAAAATCCATATTAAGAAAGAGCATTTAACACACATATAGAATAGAAAGCTTTCTGTGAAAAAACCTCAGGAGCTGTCTCTTTGCCGTACAAGTTAAAAAACCTTCTCAGAAATCAGAACCCTGTAGATGCCATGGAGAAGTGCACAGAATGTATTTTCCTTCCTCAGTCTGGCAGAACAGGACAACCCGGCACCTGAAGCTCTTCCAGTGATTTCTCACTGATGTACCTCAAAGTGCTTCATAAATAAGTTCAAGTATTTATTCCCACTGGACTGAAACTAAGGCGCGTGGAAATACTGTATCAGCTCTAATGCCAGTGACTTTCGCCGCGGGTGAGAACCAAGGTGCTGTAAGTTCTTCATGCTGGAACTGGTGGTGATTTTTCTAATGGTGTGGTCCATAAAAAAAATAAATAATCTGTTTGACTAGCACTAAACATTTCGAGGAAAGGATAGGATAGTATTTGTCCTCAGACTTTTCGTAAGCCTTTTGAAATATGTAAGACCCTTTGTCTTTTGCAAAACCAGAACAAAAATACCTGAATTTTCCAGGCTATTTAAATGGCTGAGCAATTTACCATTTACCTAATCCATTTATTCCCCAGAGTTTTTGGAGAATAACCTTTTTAGAGATTTCTGCACTGAGCACAATTGATGATGGATACATTTTTTAAAAATCTTAAAACTGGGAAAAAGTTTCTCACCCAGTCTTGCACTGTAGGTTTCATATCCTTACTTGTGTACCTACAGGTTGTGATAATTCCAGATCTTTGTGGCTCTTCCTGAAGAAAACTCTAAGCCATTACCTAACAAGTCTTTACTAATGCCTGACAAAACTATTATGCAATAGCTACATCTGATCTATATATCCACACGTATGTCAGAAATTTACAATTAGTTCTCCAAACCCATTCTATGCCACAGCGAAAAAACAAAAACAATATAAATCAACACAAGAAGTATTTTCACGCTACCTCCTTCTTCAGTCAAAAAAATGCCACTCAAACAAGAAGCAATCTTAGTCAAAATTCTTGAATATTATAAATGTAACTTTTTTACTGGTACTGTGTATTTAGCACACCACATTGGAATAAATATACCTTTCAGCTCTGCTTGCTACCGTGAGTCTTACCGAAAAGGTAGTTTTAATACTCAAAATAATACATCTGGCCCAAGAAGACAAACAAAAAATAACAGTAATACAAATGGGTGAAAATAAATTTTGTTTTTTGAAATTATAAAATTATTTTTCACTTATTGTATATTAAAGAGGAACCTATTCATTAATAAGTCACAGTGTATTTCTGCATTAAAAAAGACCAAGTGTATTTTTATATGGATTCAGGCCTTTATCCACCTCAGCATGTAACAGTAGTAGCTTTGTGACAAGTACAAAAAATGTGATTTTTGTGTTCTGTTTAAAAACTATATACAGTAATATATGAAGTGCAATTAATATACTTCTACATTGGAAAGTGTTCTACTACAAAAGATGAAGTTGCAATTTTTTGGTGTGATGTTGAATATAATTGTAGCTGGATATCTTTTGATTTTTTTTAAAGTTTTATTATGTTTCTCTGAGCTATGTTTTGTCTTTTGTTCTTTTCTTTCATTTTTTTTTTTTCCCCCCAGAAAAGTATACGCCATAGCTCCCAAGCAGCTACAGAGGTTATTAGCTGAGAATTTTAACAACATAAATCTGGACCAGGAGGAATGTGCATTAGCAGCAGCAGGTCAGAAATTACAGATACCTGCTATCCTATTCCCACCTGAGCAGAAATTCCTGAAACAAACAGTGGCTGATGTTAAGCTTAATTTCTTTACTCTTGTTAGGCAAGAGAGTTGTTTGGTATCTTTTTGCTTGCGTGTGCAGGGTGATAACATTGGCTCAGATCACTGTTGTCAGGGCTGCTCTGCCTACAGCCTTTTAAGATATTTTTTTTTCCTGCTGCTACACACATTTTCTCCAGGCATTTGTACAGTCCCAGCTGCATCTGAATGGATTCATTAAAATGGTTTCAATATATTGCATCTGTATCAAATATAAATGCAATGTTCTCATAAAAAGACATTGTCTCAGAAATTTCACATGATCTTGAGATGATGTGGGTACCCTGCAACGTTTGATTTCTATTAAGAGAACAGTGGATTCCATTTCCCATAAAACTGATTTTTATGGTATTTGGGTCTGCCTACCTACAGAGCAAGGTGCTGTACTTCTGAAAGCTGCTCAGCTGCATAATACATTAAATGTCTCTTTCAAGGTGACTATGGGGAATGTTACTTCTAGTTTATCAAATCTGTTTCTATTGAATTATGCACCCTTGTGGCAGATTATTTGCAGGCTTTATGCCAGATGGATAGAATTCTCTGTATCAGTATCGAGCCTTGTAAACATCACAAATTCTTCCCAGGGTTACTTACTTATTCCAGATGGCACCCGCTGCGCTCTCTGTATCTTTCTTCCAATCTGTGGGGCTTACTTTTTCCCAAGAAAAGAGAATGGTTTAATATTTTACACATTTCTCCTATTTTTTATGCCAATATCTTGACAGAATAAGCAAAAACCGATTTGCATTTATACTTGTTCACATTGAATAAGATTTATACTCATTTCACGTTGAATAGGAAAAAAAGGAAATTTTATCCTACTACGTCTTTTTAATTCCAAAGTAATTTTCTTAGTTACCACGGGCTTTCTGAAACTCGGAGTAATCACAGCCTAGTGTCTGCTGAACCCTTTACTTGCAAGAGCTCAGTCATCAGGCTGTCTCTCTTGACTCACATTTGGAGAACATTATGAAATCTGTGTTATGACACGCCAATGTATTTGGAACATTTAAACTACTAATTTAAGCTATCTATCTCCCAAGAATGTCGAGACGGTTTCATGCTTTGGCTATTTGTGAGCTGCAGGACAATACTCTTCTTAAGGGTACCACACTAATCACAGGGTCTGTGAAATTCTCATTACACAGCTCTCAGAACAGGGAAAAAGGGAGTCATCTCTATTAACTTGAAAAATCAGGTCTCAGCCCTGGCAGTTGTATTCCCAGTAAGTGAGTATGTGCCTCAATGTGAAAATTTTAGCCATGTGAAGAAAGTTTAAAAATACTATTCTTCCTATGCTTTGCATCATAAATCAGGAGCTTAGTTTATGTCTGTTGTAGCTGTATTATATAAAAGTGCCTCTGGAACTTTTAATTAACTGAGTATGTCTGCAAATCTTAAAAAACTTTGGTCAAGCAGCTGAATGTTGGCTCTTCCATTTTAATCCCAGCTAGTGAACCCTTGCTGTCCCGGGGGCAAAGGAACCAGCTGAGAACAGGCGTAAGGAGAAAAGCTGCCTGTCCTTTCTTCCCTGGGTGATTGTAGCGCTGACTGGGACCATCAGCACCTCTGTGTTAGAAACACCGCTTTCTTTTTCTGTGTTACCCTTTATTTAATCCTTTCACTTCATCTGGGGTGTTGAGCTGACCCTGCCCGACTCGCCTCTTCCACTGCCACACTGCTGCCCGCCAGCCTCCTCAATCTTCTCCCCCCCTGTGTATTAGTCTCTTTTCTTCCCATTTCAGAGTCCCACTCTTACCCCTAGGATCTCTGTGGGTGATGTTCCACCTCTTCACCAACCACCTGGTTTTCCAGCCGTGCCCTGCAGCCGTGGCCCTCAGGTTCTGTCGCTCCCAACTTTGCCTTCTCCACCACTGTCTCTCCATCACCACCCCCCCGGTAGGTCCTCCCTCTGCTCCTCGCTGTGAGGATCCTCATGCTGTCTCCTCCAATTCCCCAGCCATTCTTAGTCCTCGCTTACTCACCCTGGCTTCCTCTGCTCCTTACCTACTGTGCTCTCATTACCATCAGTCCGCCAACCAGGATGAATTCTTCCACAACCCACTTGCTTTTGCCTCCTGCCTAAATAGTGTTATTTCTTCAGTTTAATTGAGTCCCTTGATTCCAGCTTTTCTCCTTTTTTTTTTTTTTCCTGCTTTTCCTTTTCTCCAGTCTGACTGTGAGACAGCCTTTACCATGCTTTTTTTTTTTTAAATATTTTTTTTTTCAATCGTCCTTTGTATTTTTCCACGCTGTGCCTGACCACAGGCAAGAACTCCCTGGTGACCTCTACAGACACACCAAACCATTTCTTTCAAAAGTTCCTCTAAAACCTTCTTCTGCTATTCTTCTCCCAAAATCTCAGCAGCAAATAGACTAGTTGTGTACCAAGGGTGCTGCTTCCCACAAGGAGGAGTGCATTTACTAGTCCTTGTGCTTCACATTTCAACTGACTCGAACGATCTAATCTTAGACTAAAGTTGTTCCTGGCATGGGTCCTTTTCCCGTGTTCATGCAGCATTTAGCACGAAGAGGCTAAGGCATTAAACCACGATGATAATATCCTCACCTGCACAATAGGTGAAAGATCTGCAATTATCTGCCTTCTGCTGAAATCTCCCCCTGGAAGAAGCGGTCCCTTTGTTACCCTTCAGCATGGCAGTAAAAATCCTTTCCTCTGAGCCTTTGAATCATGTGCATCACTGTGTGTGGAGCTGCAAAACAGCGAGGCAGCTCTTGGGTGTGCTGTATTGAGGGGTCTCAGCTGCACATAGAACTCCCATGCTCTTTTTTTGGTTTGTTTTTCCTTAAAATGAGCGCAGATGCTCTTCTTTGCAAAGACAGGCAAGGGGCATCAGAGGCACTACTCGTGCTTGGCATGGACTCCCCGTGAAACCACCCTGAGGGTCTCCCTGAGGAAGGCCAGGGAGGGACTGGCACAGGATTCCTGAAGGAGGGAATCTCATGAGCGCCTGTTCCATCACCTTTCTCGCAGGACTGAGCAGTATGTGCAGTGATATCTCTTCTACAGAAAGGCTGACCCCAACATTTGCTCCCAGCTGCTAAAAAACATAAAGAACCATGAGGAATGAATTACCGTGACCGTACACAACGATTTAAAGGTGGTTAGCCAAGACAATTCCCCCCCCCCCCCC
>JAOQGH010000019.1:72965175-72997387 GCA_025769975.1 Gallinago jamesoni
TTAAAGTTGGTTAGCCAAGAAAATTCCCCCCCCCCCCCCAAATGTCTGAATAAAATGGGAAAAGTAAATCTCAAATGACATCAAAAGCTAGATTAAGCAAGCACAAAATTGTTTGTAGTAATTTAAAAGGAGAAAGATAAAAGGTAAATGACATTTCCATACAAGTGAGAATATCCCATTGTTTTCAAGATATTCAGGACTTACTCTACAAGAGATGTATAATACTGTTTGAAAAATTTCCTGCTTTTTCAGGTGACTAAATCTTAGCCGAATATTATAAATACCTTTCACATAGCCAACTTATGCTTTGTGCCTTGAAGAGTAAATCATGATGTCAGCAAAACTGTGTGAGTAAAATTTCAAAGATGATACTAATTCACTTCCACTTTTCAGACAATATATAAGATGAGATACATAGGAATACTCTTAGTGAAACTTAGTTTCTTCCCTGTAAGATATTGTAGCAGCCATTCAACAGCTTTACAAAATTGTTTTGTATTTGATGCATTACCTTGACATGAAAAGGTAAATAATGATTTACTATCCTAATTTAGTGATAAATAAGCATTGTAATAATAATAATAATTAATGTAATAATAAGCAAATGTATAACAGCATAGAGCAAATAGATACAAACTCACATGTAAAAGTGACAGTATAACAACACTTTTCCATTGTTTTAATAAATTTTTATTACCATTACATTAATGGTATTTTTCCAAGTTATTTTACCTAATAGAGGCCTAAATTTTACATACTTTCTGAAATAGATTTTCCCGTCACCTGTCACTCAGAAGAGTGACAACTCACTGACTTGCCCTCCAATCTCTCGTGGTCACTTCAGGGCAGCAGAATCAGAAATTGCACTGTCACACGACTCTATGTATTTGACTATACATGATAGCTTTGAACATCATGCAGTGAGTTAGTTCCCAATGGAAATGTTAAGATAAATGTAGGCTAAATGTGTTAAATTATCTCAGCTGATATGTGACCACAACTTTCCACTATAGTTTCACAGAAAGCTCCTTGGGACCTATAATGACACAATACTCAGGAAAGTGGTTTTATAAACGAATCCTCTGGAATGAAAATATGAAAAAAGCATAAGTCGGCTAGGAAAGATTTAAAATAAAGTAAAGTAGTGTGCTTATCTGTATGTTCTTTTATTCAGAGCTCTATGGAATAAATTACAGAATCCTCTGCATCACATGTAACTTGATCTTGTTCATACATACGAATTTGGCCTAGAAGTTCTTTTTTTAAAAACCACAAACCAACCCTTCTTTGTTCTTGGTAATGAAAAAATAAATAAAAAAATAATAATCATACTTACATATGTTTAGATGTATTAGTATACAGGCATATAGATATGTAGTAGATACTTAAAGCAACAAAAACTAGATTGTGCTTTTATAACAGTGGTTAAGTAATAAAATATCATTGAGAGAACTAAATCTTACTTTGAACAATAAAGCACAGGAATTCACGACAAACTGATGGTTACACAATCAGCATTCACTGTATTGAAAAGGAACATTAGATGCCTTATAATTCCTATGGATTGCTGTGAAATGACATATTTAACATTTTCAGCTTGGGAAAAAGGCCTGCATGTCTGGGAGAAAATGATGTAATAAAAGGAAACCCTCTCTTTCTTTATTTTGTAGTTAAAATATAACTCCTGTCATTTATTTTCACAGTATGTCTCAGGTGCTGTGGTAGAATAGATGGTGTGTAACGACTTCAGATTTACGTAAAAGCTTTATTAATGTTCAAGTTACATGAGTTGGGACAAAAACATGCAACCTTATATTGGCAAAGATGGGTTCATACTGTAGCATTCAGTCATGATATACGATGTGTTTGTTTTGGAAAGCACTTACTATTCACTTAGTGTTAAGTATCTGAAAACTCTTTTGAGTTGCAGTTCTCTTCTTTCCCTGAGTTTTACTGCCTTGCCATTAACTAACTTCAGGAGATATGGTGTCCCAGGAAATTTCACACGCCGAATTAATAGTGACTTGGCTAGCACCAGCTGAGTGAAACTGAGTTTAAGATGCATCACAAGAGGCAAGTAAAAACCCAGTCATAGGTACGCGAGATTAAGAGTTATTTTATACATGCCAATCATCCAAATGATCTTCAATCCCTGTCCAAATCCTGGACATTTGCTGGTCATTAGGCGTTGAACTCAAATTGCAGGATGTGAAGCCACAAGGGAAATAAGTCAGTTCCAGCAGGATTTGTGCATCTGCTTGCTTCTTCTGATACAAAGTTCTCTGTTCACAGAAAGGGAGCCTTAAACCTCCACATGGGTCCACAGCTCCTCTAAATAACACTCAAAATCACAATTGCTGACAGAGATCACACAGGGAACAGTTTCTAACTCGTTCTGTGCATTATACAACATACCGAGTATCGTAATTTTCACATTTTTGTTCAGACAGTCAGTAGGAGAATCAATTTTCTTTCTTACTCATAAGACTCGGTAAAGCAAAAGAGACAGAAAGCTGCATATGCAAAATACGTTTTTAAATTAAAGAGTTTGAAATGCCTTTTCATGAAAGAGCCTTAAAAGGCAGCTTAAATAATTTGGTAAATTGAAGGTGCAGGGTCCTCCAGTTGGTAGGAATTTCCGCATTGCTTATGCTTTATGTAAAACAATTCTTGATACCAGGTCCTTTGCCAGACCTTATTTTTTTATTTTTTTATATATATATATATGTATACAATTCAGGTCTACTCGTGCCCTCACCCCAGTGCCCTGGCAGCAGAAACAAAACCCTGCTGAACTCGGGTGTAAAAATAAACCCAAGCATCTCCTCTCCAACAGTAAGATCTGCTACTCGGGAGGTGACAAGCCAACCCCCCTTCCCCTCGCCTGTCCCCAAGCTCATCCCGCGGGCTTCCCGCAGCCCTGGCCGGCTTGTGTGCTCACCACGGGGATGCCCAGGGATGTCGGTCCCCGGGGGTGAGATCTCCTCCAGCCCTCCCTCTCCTCCCGCCCCCCTTTCGCCCCGACCCGGCCTTTAAACAATGTAAATATCGGTTTAAAAGCAACGGGTTTTTCTGGGTTTCCCTTCTCGTTGGTTTTGTTTTTTTTTTTTTCCTTTAATTGTGCCACGCGAAGCCAAGTTGCCGACTCTCCCCGCCGCGCTCACCCAGCCCTGCCGCTTTCCAAGATTTTTCGCTCAAAAAGAATCGAAAAGGCCAAAAAAAAAAACCAAAAAACCCAAACCAACAAACTACCGGCAAACCCTCCGCAAGCCCCAAAACCACCCCAGCCGCTCCCGCCCCCGACCCGTCCCGCCTGCAGGTGCCACATCCCACGACCCCATCCCCATCCCCCGGCGGCCGCTCGGTGCCCCCCCCTCCCACCCCCCCCCCCCACCCCCAAGTCCCCACCGTGTCCCGCCCCGCCGCCGGGCGGAGGGAGGGACCGGGGCTCTGCGGCGGCGGCGATTTTGCTCTTTAAATCGCTCGCCAAAGCGGATTACGGCTGATCCCTCCACGTCACGCCGGAGTTGCCCGTGGAGGGGTGGGAGGGGGGGGGTGGGGTGGGTGGGGAAGGGCATGACGACGGGGGACGGAGCATCTCTCCGCCAGCCCCCCCCAGCTCTCTTCCCGCGGGGAGAGGGAGGGGGGACGGGGACGCGGAGACGGGCGGTGGGATGCCGCGGCGGGTTTAAGCGGCTGCCGCCCCCGGGGGGGCGGGCGGAGCTCGGAGGGGTGGGCGGGGGGGGGGGGGGGGGGTTGCGGGTGCCGCCCGTCGGTGCGTGCCGGCGCCCATGAAGCGCTGCCGCGGCGCGGCGCAGCCGGTACCGCCGCGCTGAGCGCCCGCGGAGGTTGCCCTTCGGCCGGGGCGAGTGGCCGCGGGCTGCCGGCGGCCACCATGCAGAAGAGCGTGCGGTACAACGAGGGGCACGCCCTGTACCTGGCGCTGCTGGCCCGCAAGGAAGGCACCAAGCGGGGCTACCTGAGCAAGAAGACGGCGGAGACCAACCGCTGGCACGAAAAGTGGTTCGCTCTCTACCAAAACGTGCTCTTCTACTTCGAGGGGGAGCAGAGCGCCCGCCCCGCCGGCATGTACATGCTGGAGGGGTGCAACTGCGAGAGGGTGCCGGCTCCCAAGGGCTCCGCCGCCGGCAGCGCCAAGGATGCTGCGCTGGAGAAGCAGGTACCGCCGCGCCCGGGGGCAGCCCGACGGCCGCCCCGCTCCCCGCGGGAGGGATTTGGGGATGGAGAGGGTGAGGAGGGCAGGCAGGGTGCGAGGGGGAGGGAGAAAGCCCTGGCCGTCGGGGCATCCGGGCCGCCTCCCCTCCATCACCCCCCAACCCCGGGAGGGTGACACTGGCCGTCCTCGGTCCCCGGGCCCCGGTGCGGAGCTCGCTGCCGCTCCTGTAGCGCTTCAAAGAGCAGCAGCCGCGCAGAAAGTGACTTTCCCGTCTCGTCTAATGAGTTTTCCTTCCACCCTGACTCTTCCCCCCCTGCCCAGTGTGTGCACACCTTATTTCAGTAGAGTGCCCGGAGAATAGCATCTCACAAACGAGGTGTTTAGAGGCTGACGCTTCTGCGATACGGCTGCGTATTTCCAACCAAACTCAGCAAACAGAGGGTGCGAGGGGCCAAAGTACCCAAACAGCAGGGGGTGGGGGACGGACTCCCAGGAGTCACTGAGTTTCTCCCTGGGCAGCCGTGGGGCTGCTGCCTGGCACAGCGATGCTGTGAGGGGCGACAGGCTCTCAGCTCTCCCTTGGGAACCCCCTGTGAGAGCCGGGTGAAGATGTGCCCTGATTTACAGCCTGCTGTTCAGCAGAAGTCAGCGGGTTCTCTGCCAGGCAGGTGTTGTGAAGCTTGCGATAAAAATGGTGGCGCAACGCTCCAGCCTGGTCTTGCCTGCCTTTCATGGGGCAAGGGGCGCTGGAAGGCTTTCCTGGGATTCATTCCCGTGAGGTATAATGGTTCCGAACACATCACCTGCCAAATTCCACCCTCCGCCCCCCCCCCCCCGCCCAACCCGAAAGCTGATCAGTTTGACAGGCATGTGTCCAACAAGCGAGTGGTTAAGTACTATCCGTGTATTACGTAACTGCGAGGAAGAGGAGGGTGTTGTTGTTCAGCGTAGATAGGGATCGGGCATCCCAACCACACGCCTCCTGCTGCCTCATGTAAATGCGGGATCTAATTTGCCACCCGGTTGAAATTTGTTTGAATCTGCCTCTGGCCTGCCCTGGTGCCTCCCCCCCCCCCCCACCCCGAACCAGAGAGAAACCAAACAGGTGTCAAACTGGTTTGGAAAAGTTTGGGTAACTGTTAGGGAGGGTGGTTTTGAGCTGTCTGCAGGCGTTCCCTGCTGATGGCGAAGAGGGGACACAGAGCTAAGCCAGCTCCTGGAAACTGGCACATCTGCGTGCTATCCCAGCGTTACAACTTTGCGAGAAGAGCACAGAACCTTGTCCTATATATGTGCTTTTTTTTCCCATTTAGAACAAATCCTTCCATGCTCAAGCAGCCTTTGAGATAGTATATGTAGTTAAGTATACGTAGTGAACTTTGGGAAGTTGGTTGTAGCTACGTCGTATTGATCCGTCACGTTGTTGTTTGTTGCTTTGAGACATGTTTTTGTAAGCGTTGATAAATGAAATACTGGAGGATTCCCTAGATGAAATTAAACATGAATTTTTTCCCCTGCCTGCTTTACATTGGCTTAGTGCACTTGTTTATTGGTAGTGTTGTTAAACTACAGCTTGACTAAGAGAACTGTGTGAAAACAATGTCTTTCCGTATCTGTTCTCCAGGAATCTTAAGTTGTGCTTTTATATAGTGATGAATGTCTGAGTTGTTTGTAATTACATTTGGCGGTGCAGAGACATAATAATTACAGGGGATGAAGCTGAATTTTGCTTTGCTTTAAACATCAACCATGACCATGTTTTTAACAATAGCAGAGTGCTATTAAAGAGTCAGAAAAATGCTTCAATTTTTTTTTTTTTATGGGATCCTAGTTTGAATTTTTCCAGACCATCAGATGGTAGCAGTGATAGCAGACCATCCGAAAATATCTTCTTCCTGTTCATCTTTCATATGATGCAGAATAAAGCTTTGGAGTGTTCGTAGTTTTTACAGATGTTTAGTCATTAAAGTGTACCCTTGTTTGTATATTCGTACAGACACAAACCCTTACTAGGGTGTACAGGAAACTCTCACAGTGACTAAAACTGATCATTTACAAGAAAAAAAAAAAAGGTAAATATTTGAAAACTAAACAGTCCTTTTAATTCAGAAAATGTGCTCATATTCTTACAGGTGTAAAGTAATAAACCGTGACTTTTCAGTTTATTAACAGAGGAAGACAAAATTATTTTAATCAGATGATAATGAAAACTCAGTGTTGTACATGTTAACTACTGGCAGTGTAAAAATACTGCCTAGATTTAATTTGCTTTGATTTAACCACACAAATGTACTAATGGAATGAAAAAAATGAGAAGCTCTATGCCAGTTTTTAAAGAATCAGATCATTCTTCAAAAGAGAAAGAAGGAAGAAATCATCTCTTTTAGTCTGGGTTTTATTTACCTAGGTAATTTAGACATTAGTGTGATATGTGTTATAAAATTACACAAATGAGGGGGAGAAAGGAAGAAGAATTAATGACACAAAAGAGCCTCACCAGCATCCTTTGAAAAAGCAATGCATTTTCTTTAAGTTACGTAACTGAAGATTGTGGAAAGTGCGTGCAGAACAAATACATTTTGTTTCCCTCAGTTTGCAGATGCCTTTAATTGTAGTTCGAGTTGTTTAAGGATTGCTTGTCAAGTCATACGCCAGGTAAGAACTGTGCTGAGAAGTTGTCAAGAGTTCGGTGGGGAGGGCGTCGGAGCTGTACGTCCCTGTGGCAGAGACTATTTCGGCCAACAGCTGTGTTCAGGTTTGGGTACCGAGCTCCCGACCAGCTCAGCAGCTTAAAGATTCACACTGAACCACTGCTGATGCTGTTGTGCCCTTCCAGCAGTCCATTGTGAGGGGACATTAAAGCTTTACAGGAACCACAACAGCGTTTTGTGGAAGATGGCAAATGCCTTCGTAAGATTTGCTGTAATATTAAAGTATTAAGAGCTTGAAAAAAAAAAAAATTACAATGACAGAATGTACTTTTTTGGGGGGGCTTTTCCATTAAGATTTTAGTATATTTTTTTCCCCTTCAGAAGGATACCTGCTTCAAAGCAAATTCTTCTAAAAGTACAGTACCTTTCTTAATATAAGCAAACTGCATAAAGCATGAATCAGTTGATACTCTGTGAATATGGGATCCGATCAAGCATGTTGTAGATATTAAATGATTTGTAGGGAGAGTTTTTATTTTTAAGGAAAAGTGTTTTGATCTCCCTTTGATTTTAGAAGAGCTTTTGCAAATGCCAAACAGGTGTTGCTATCCATCCTGATTTCACATTCAGGAAAAAAAAAAAAAGACAGATTTACTGAAAAAAAACCAAAACAATGTGGAAGAAGCTGAGTTTCAAAACAGCAAATCAAGACATGAAAATACTACATGTGAAAAGCTCAAATTCTGGTATTAGTTAAACTGCTTCTTCCTGCAGGAGCCGTAGGCTGTAAACAAGTGCAGCTCCCAACAAGTCCTCCGCTGTGACAATGACAGACTTGATGAGAATGAATTTCAGCTTTTGTTTCAGAAACTGTGTGAAGAGAATGGCTTTGTCTCAGTGAGTAGCTAGGCTCTTTCAAAAATAAAAAAACATGCCTAAAAATTATGCTTTCTGCAGTGTTTCATAGGAGGCTGGCACTTGTGATCCAGCAAGTTCACAGATCTTTTTTTTTTTTTTAAAGACTGTTGGAAGCATGTGAGTAGAGGAATGTAAATATTATTATTATTATTATTGTTGTCTAAATTGGGAGGAGGCCTATATGTTTAGTTTCTTTCATAACTGTGGATTGAATACATGGAAATGCTCTGCTATAGTTATTAATAACTGCCTTGGAGTATTTAAGCTTGTAAATGTTATATGATTTGAGCAGAGACTATTCTTTGTATGTTGCCTGCAATAATCTTCTTCCCACTTAGCAAAATTAAATGCAGTATTAAGTCCATGTCCCCACAGATTAACAGAATCCAATTATTTGATTTTTTTTTCTGCTTACTGTAGCTCTGTATTTATTTTATAAAGGACATGGTGATTTTGTTTGAAACCTCTCTATTTTACATACATTCCTTGAAGTGATAAGGCAGGCATATGCCACCAACAGCTTTTGCTGTACCTCACTGCTAATTCAGTGTATATAAAACCTAGCAACAGTGCTTAAAGGTCATTTTTTTCCTGAACATATAATGAAATAAAAGTTCATTTTTTCACTTTTAATAGTAAAAAAACCCAGTCCTGTGGTGTTCAGCATCCTCTGTCTGTTATATGTAGGAGATAGCTGAGGAGTGGTATTATCTTTTGGCAAGATAGCTTGCCACTTTTAGGTGTAATATTGTCCATAAATCTTACTGCTTTGCATGTGGGCAAGTAACTCACTGGGGTGTTTCAGTGCAAAGGTCCACCAGAGATGCCTGTGTTTTAGAAATTTCCTGCAGCATTTAAAAAAAAAAATAAACAAAAAAAGATGAATTTGTCTTCTCAGTATCGGAGAAGAAAAAGATTTGTTGGGGTTTTTGTTGTTTTTTTTCTTTCTCTGCACTCTTTTTTTTTTTTTTTTTGATGGACTATCTTCAACATGAAGAGCTAATTAAAAAAGATGGCTGGTTGGAAAGTTTTAAGATACTAGTGCTATTTTGAGTTAATGTTTCTGTAAGAGCCACTCAGAAAAGAATCTTTAGATGGTTCTTGCATGAAGATGACTTCGGGGTAACTAGCTGTTGTTTGCTTTCCCAGGAGACCCCTGTGCCCCCTCCGTCCTTCGGTCACTCTCATGAGACGATGCAGTTTGTGGGCACTTTCAAGAAATACATTGGTTCAAACCATTTTGAGACGCATTTAAGGAGTAGCTGAAAAATGAGTTGCTGACGTTGTGCTTAAGGCAAGGTGCATCCAAAAGGGGTTGCCCCTGGCTTTTCGCACTGAACTGTAAAGTGAATTGGCAGCGTGCTTTCTGTCCTAAGGCCACGGGGGGTAAATAAACAAATGGAAAAGTCTAACTCTTGTGGTCTCTCCAGGGACCTAACTTTGGCATTTGGTACATATTTTGTGTTTACCTGCTTGCTTAGTAATGAGCACATTTCGGGGATAATGAGAAGAAGAGAGAAATCTCATGGCCGTATTTGTTGCTATTTTGTCAAAATTTAAGCATTTTTTAAAGCATTTCATTCTAACTCTTAAAAATACACTTTTCTGCTGTAAAATTATTTGTAATATCGCAAAAGTAGAGAAAGTACCTAGCTGAGAAGTGAGTTACAGGTAGATCTAGTTTATTTTTTAAATGCCCTCCTCTAGAAAGTTTAGTTAAATCCACACAGATGTAACTCAAAGAATATTGATGCTGTTGAAAAGTTTAATGTTAAACCTTTGGCTACTTTAGTCCATGTCAAGTGACTTTGGTCAGAAACTGGAGACTGATCTGTTTTTTTCTGTTCTTGAGTGTGTCTCATGTTTTGAGGCGCAAAAGGCAACAAAAGACACCACCTGAATATCTTAGACTAAAGAGTGATTAAAAGAACACCGGCAGTGATCGTAGTAAGTCCAGATTTTGGTGAGACAGAGTTTTATTGAGGAGAAAACACGGGGTGAAATCCTTAACATTTCTTTGTGAGGCAGATTTTAAGATCCTGAAATACTACATTATGCTTCAATAGAAGTGCATACTCCTTAATTAAGTTATGGAAAAATAATTAGATCTCAAGGCAAATTATATTTAGCAAAGGCTTATTTGTGGAGCTGCCGGGAAATCTTTTTAGCTGACAGGTGAAATGTCAACGGGAGGAAGACTGGAATCAGGTTAGAACCAAGTCGGAAATGCACCCCAAAGCGTAGAGACCAAACCCTCCACGCTGACCCCTTGCAATGTAAGAACAACTTGTTCCACCTTCTCAGCCTTAAACATCAGGAGAACTCTGCGCAGAGCGACCAGAACCTGCGCACAGCTGCGCCTTGCAGCGATGATGGGAATGCTCACATTGCATTTAAAATGAAGTGTCATTAACAGCTTAACACCAGTTTCATTCTTCCGCCCGTCCTACAGTCAATGCTACTGCTTCTTTCGCTTTCTCCCTTTTGTTGGCAGAGTCGTATTGATTTTTGCACAGTCTGTTTAGTTCCTCAAATGCAAGACAAAATTTGTAGAAAGCAAAAAAATCCCGAGCACAAAAATAGTAAGTTCATCCCAATTAGGCAAACAGTTATACTCCCTTTCTCTTAATTTGCCTTTATTTAACTTTTAAAATAGACTTGGTGATTTTCTTCTTCATCATCATCCAAGCCACGTACCCTGTTTTCTTGTAACATGCCACCTGTTTTAATTTCTCACCTGAATAGAAGATCCAGGCAAAGCTACTTCTATTTCTGTAGTAATCTGGCAACGTTATCAGTCTTTATATATTCATATATGATGTATTAAAATCTCATCACTAGTAATACAGCAGCGGGGGTTTTTCTGATCCACTTGCTGAGGATTTTCCATCCTGAGAATTTCTTGCTCAAATTGGCCACATATAATTACCAGTTTTGTACATGTCACTTGCAGAACATCTGCATTACTGAGTAGTTTTTTGCAAAGAGAGAAGGGGCATTTCCATGCAGCCCATGATGGGTTTCCTGGAGCTTACATCCACGTTCCATCTTGAGCAACAATGATGTCCAACCCGGTTGGTAGTGCATAATGGACATCTAGAGAGCTGGTTGCTGCAGGACCTGCACTGCAAGCAGGGCACTCTAGGTAGCATCCCACTGTCTGACTTCCACATACAGTGGAGCATATTCACACCAAAAAGAAGCCCCCATCAGTGCAGTAAATCATTAACATAGACACCATGCAGCTGGTGAATTTACTGATGTCTGAAAATACCGATCCGCTGCTTTTCGCCATCCTTAGCGACAGATTTTGCTGCTGGCAGGAAAAATCTCTAGGTTCTCTACATCCGCTGCTTCAAAGCAAGTTGGGTACCACGGCTGCTGCCGAGTCTGAGGCAGCACTAACCCATTTTTCAGTATGAGTGTGACAACCGTTCTCACTTTGTGCTTACTCAAGTGGTGATGGACTGGCCAAATTTAGGTACTCTTTCATGGATCTGCTGGGGAAGGTGTGGGTAGAATGCATCTGGATTGAAAACAATGTTGATGTTTGTTTGTTGCCTGATTGTTGATCAGCCACAGCAATTTAGAAAGACAGTGTCATCCGCCTGTTCACACAGCTGAAGGAAAACAAGATTCCACATAGTATCCCTTTTCAGTTTTTTCTGTCTACCAGCCATTACTGATGCTGAAGATAAATTGAGGAGAGGTGATTTTTTTTTTTTTTTTAACACTGTGTTCTGCACTAGATGTCTAGGAACATATGCTTACAATCTAGCTTCCAATGTTTTTTTTTGATGTACCAATCCCATAAGGTTTTCTGTTTTAGGTACAGAATCAGTATATATGAAAGCAGAGGCTTCCCCAATTCAGTGCATTTTTTCCATTGTATTTTCCGTGAGCTCAGAACTAACTCAGTTTTATTGGAAGTGTTTATAAAGTACCAATTCTGATCGAGTTATATAGTCATAAGTGATCTCACTTTCAGTGTTTTACTGTGGAGACATTTTATTGTGACAGGTCTAATTCCACTGCTGCTTTTGAAAAAAATAGATTGTCTTTTACAAGTTAAATGCTGTAACTATTGGAAAGAATATGGGTTTATATGCAGTCTTCATCTTATAGTTCTCCCCTTTCTTCTTATAGTACTGTGGAACAGTGACTTTTCTCCGTTTTTTGCCTTTTGAGTTTTTGACTTTGGTTTAATGGCTGAGAAACAGAAATTACCTGCTGCTTAATCGTTCTGCAGTTTTGACCTAGTGTGGTTCAAGGTCCCCAATTACTGCAAGGTTTCCATTGCAGTATGGTGTGTCCTTTGCAGCCTTCTGAACTCTGCAAGCTCATTACATAGCTTTTATTTAAACGTTGTGCCTCTGTTTAGCATTCTTTGAATAAATTTTAAACTTTCTGTAGGTGTCTATGTATTTGGAGTCGTGGAATGTAGAGTAGGACGCCGGTCATGCCATGTCAGGTGCCCCACACTATTGCAGGCAGTGGAGTCGCAGCAAATACAGTCAGCAAAGCCTGGAGAACTAGTCACCCCGTCCTGAATTAGGTGTCTACATTTGTTAAACTGAACAGACCCCACCAGGAGTAGTGACTAAATCTCAGAGGGCTGTTGAACTCAGACATCTGGCTCACGTGTGTCCCGGGCACCTCAGATAACATGTTCTGCTGGTGTCACGAGGAACATCGACATCTACAGCCAGCCATGAGGTTTGAGTGTTCATGGCTGCAGACAAAGTTCTGAAATCTACCATCTACCATCTACCATCTAACACCTAACATCTGTGTTAGATGTTTTAGGTATGTGCTGGACCCTCATATGTTGGAAGTTTAGGGTGATTGCAGGTGACCAATGGTTCTTTTTCTTTCTGCTTTCTGTTCACTTCCTCTCCCTTACACAAGTTATTTCTCCTGTTTCAGCAAATGCTAAAGATTTTATATTCTTCTCTGGAATTGTGGAGATTGTGTTCAGTGACTTTGACAGAATCTCTCTGATGTCCTCCAGAATGAAACCAGGAATTCATTTTTAATCAGGAATTCATGGATGCTCAGGCATGACAAGGAAATTGCATCCTTTTTTACAAGCCATATTTTCTTCTCTTTGGCACTCAGAAAAAAATTAGAGATATAATGAAAGTACTTCTTCCTAATAAATCTGTTGGGGATAAGTTAAAAGTTGTGGATCAGCTGCAAAGGTCTTTTAATAGAAAGATAGAAGAAAAACTGGCAGAAGATTGGAGGGAACCAACACTGATACCTGTGCAATGTCATCACTAGTCATGGAGATATTTGTGTGTACAGATGAAGGGAAGAACAGTAATAAATGACAATGTAGTCATAAAACTACTATTACATTTGGTAGCATAAGTATTCTTGTCTATTCTTAGGGATTGACCGGGAACATCAGGCAAATCAGGGCTCCTGGGGTGGTCCTCAGGCTTATAAGTGTAATTTGCTGGGTGTATTTGTTGGTTTTTTGACTGGGGTCTTTTGTTTGTAGCTTTCTTGCCCCAAGAGGTCTATAGTGACTGAAAAGAATAGCAGGTGAGCTGAGGAACAGTGATGGGGAGAAGATCCACATGACCTGGTGCTTTCAGAGTCTGAATCTTCCAGAATCCCAGAAGCCAGGAATCTCAGTATTTTTGTGGCAGCAGATTGGAAGTGTAATGTCCACTGGAGAGGTACATACTTTCTCCCTCTAGTGGCTATCTCACAGGGAGGATGCTAGCCAGCTACTGCTGTTCTGGTGCCAGCCATAAGGTCCAAGGGCTGGAGCCCAGCCTCTGGTCCTGCAGCTGCTCCTTACAAGTACTGGTGGGTGCTTGCTGCCTCTCTGCTGCTTTCCTGTGAAGTCCAAGGAGTTGTGTGGACACAGTGTAAGAACAGGGCTGCAGACCGAGCACCCAGCAGCTAGAGAAGGACAGAGCCAAGGCTCCTCGAGCAGCCCAGCAGTCAGACCAGCTTTCCTCTGTGTTGTGATGCGCTCTGCAGTTTCAGGAGATACGTTTCTTTCCTGGGCCTCTTTTCTTATAAAGTATTCAAGAGAAGAATTGCGATTGATATCCCTAAGGGGGTAATTTCCTATAGGACTTCCTTCTGCTTCCCTCCCCTTTTCTCAGCGTTTGTGGTATGTGAGGCACGAGGCTGCAGGAAGAGAAAGATGATTTCATGGTAAAATCAGAACAGCACCTGTGGGGACTGGATTCTGCCTTTTGCCTAGGATCTCTGTGAAAAATTGCACAAATTACATCCCCAAGGTGTTTTACAGTAATTAATCATTCCTTAGTTTGGAGACCCAGCTTGGCACAAAAGCTAGGCACTCAAGGGTAGAACTGACTTCTGTGAAAGCAGTGGTTAAAACAAATAAAAGTGCCATTTAAGTACCAAAGGCTGATGTTTTTTCGGCTCAGGCATCCAAATTGAGCTGCATCTGAAACTGCTGGATTTTGTGCTGACCATATTTGCAGTAATTCCTTCTTACCTCACTGGCCGTTGTGAAAATAAATGTGTTAATCCAAAGGGAACATCTGAAAGATGTCATGAAAAGTGTCATAGGACACTTCATCATGTAAGAAGTTTCCGAACTTTGCTGATTAGTGTGCAATAGACAAAGCAGGGAGACGTGCATTCAAGAATCAAGATAAACCAAAATATGAAGTCATATCTCACTTGTAGGTGGTAAGTGAGGTGGGATCTCGTGAGAGAAGAATCGTGTATTGGAGGACTGCAATCATTACGCTTGTACACCTGGGACTAAATTAACAATGCACAAGGCAGCCTCAGATGTGGCGCTTCTCCAAATCTCTGTGTACCTGGCTTTGTAATCTAATGATGCCAAAAACTGAAAAGAAAAAAAAACAACCAACAACAACAAAAAAACAGCCTCCAAAAAATCAAAATAAAAAACAACATGAAATTGAGGTACAAATGCATGTGAAAAAATGAAGCTCTTTGACCCACACGACGTATGTTACGGAAGCAACCAGACAGAGACAATGCAGATTTGTTATTGCAATAGGTGTAAGCTTGCAGGCTCTAGACGAGGGTTTTTCTTCTATTTTTTGCTGCCTGCTGCAGATGGAAGTTTCGTAAGTGCATTTACTTGGTGGCCTGGGGGAAAGCCTAGCTAGCTGGTGTCCAGTGTGATAGGGCCCAAAATGTGCAGCGACCTGAGAGAGCTCCGCCAGCAGCGGGATGAAAATCACTGCAGACCGGTGGTGAGGTCATGCCCGCACCACGTACGCTAAAATTAAAACGCTTTAAAGGAGGATGCTCTTCCCCGGGTTGCTGCTTGGCGTTCTTTGTAGCTTAGCAGCAGATGACTTTGGCTGCACGCCAGCGAAGTGAAGGGAGTGAAGGCAGCCGCTCGGATGCACTCGGCAATTCAGAGCAATGCCAAGTGTGAAATAAATAAATAGATTTACCTTTCATTAAATAAATAAATAAATAAATAAATAAATAATAAAGAAAATATCTTCCCAGCTCTGTTTTAAATAGGTTTTCTTAAACACCATTGACTTGCTGCCAATAGCTCTTCGATTCTGTATTTTACCCTTACTTCTTTGAAGACACAGGGTTGTGCGTGTGTCCTAGGTGGGCCCCCAGGCTGGGTGGTGCGGAGCAGAAGGGTGGTTATTTGCATCATGCACCTCCTGGTTGCGTTTGCTCCCCGAGCCCCTCACTCCCTGTGGCCGCCTGGTTGAATCAGTTTCTTGACTGCCTTTCTTCTTCAGGAGTAAAACAGGCCTAATAGTGCTTCCCATATGCTAACATATGGGTAATGCCATCTGCATGGGGATATTTGTTTATCCTCACAGTATTTTAGGGTGTTCGTCTGCAGCTTAATGGGTGAACACGGAAGTGGATACCGAGTTAGTCATAAGGTGCCACCAGCATGTTTCCTCACACAGCAAAAGCACGTGGTAAGACCTGAGAAGTGCCTAATCTTGGAACCTACAGCTGGGGTATTCCTCTTCTAATTAAATTAATCTAATAACGCGGTTCCAGAAGGGAGCGTGTCCAGAGGAGAGCCACCAAGCTGGTGAGGGGGTCTGGAGAACAAGTCCTGTGAGGAGAGGCTGAAGGAACTGATCATGTTTAGTTTGGAGAAGAGGAGGCTGAGGGGGGATCTCATCGCCCTCCACAACTACCTGAAGGGAGGGTGTAGAGGGGTGGGGGTTGGCCTCTTCTCCCAAGGGAATAATGACAAGACCAGAGGACATGGTCTAAAGTTGCAGCAGGGGAGGTTTAGATTAGATATCAGGAAGAATTACTTTACTGAAAGAGTGGTCAGGCACTGGAACAGCCTGCCCAGGGAGGTGGTGGAGTCACCATCCCTGGAGGTATTTAAGAAACATGTAAACATGGCTCTTCAGGGCATGCTCTAGTGCCTGAGATTATTGGTTTGTGGTGAGGTGTTGTGTGTGGCATTGTGTGTTGGGGGTTTACTTGGTGGGTGCTTTTTTTGTGTGTTTTTTCTGGTTTCTGTGGGGTCTTTTTGTTTGTTTTGGGTTGTGGGTGTGGTTTTGTTTGTTTGTTTGTTTTTTGGTTTTGTGTTTTTTTGGTTTGGTTTGGTTTTGGTGGTGTTTTTTTTATGTGGTTGGACTTGATGTTCTCAGAGGTCCCTTCCAACCACTAAGATTCTGTGATTCTGTGAATTCATTACTTCATTTCCCTCTGCCACTGGGGGGTCTGTTGGGTACGCCTTACAGATTTGTCCTTCCAGGCAAAACGCTCTTGCTCGTCCTGTTGACCTTGATTGTACCACTTACTCTTTTAGGCAGTTTGGTTTTGGTGCACTTAGCTGAGTTTGGAGTTTCTTTGTCATTTTTTTTTTTTTTTCCTCATTGTGCAGTGCTGGGAACACTGTATGGATTTGCAGCATCTCTCTGCTCCTCTCATTCAGATCATACTAGAAAATGACTCAATGTACTACCGAGAGGGAACACATGAGCAAAACCAAGTACCAATATAAGACTCATTACATCACTTGTGTCCCTTCTCATAGCTTCTGGAATGCATTGTGTCTTACTCTTGTAACCACTTCTGTAGCTTCCAGGGCAACAACTTTTTATTTCTTGGTCTGCTGAGAGATCCTGACTTTTTACTGTTGTTTTCAACAACAGTGGAGAACTGTAAGCAACCAAGTTTTCTTATTTTACAGTGGTGTGGTGCACAGGGGATTACTTCAAAACCAAAAGAGGTCATGTGCTTTACTCAGCTTCCTTGCAACAAGCTTGGAAGAAGGTGCTGTGGGTTGAGCCCCAGGGTGCTGTTGTAGAGACTGCACTGCAAGGTGTGGATTACTCCTGAGAGAGTACAGCTGGGGTATTTGTAATCTCAGTGGGAGTCCTTGGGTGTTTGCCATCCCATAGCTTCTTACCTGTCTCATGCTCGTGGGATGGTTTACCATAGTGGATGCTCTTGCTATCACAGTCTAGTTTGTGATTCAGCCACTTTCTTTAACTCATGTTTTGGCTGCTTGGTCTTGCTATTGCCAGACTTCCATACCTTTGATTTTCTGACTCAGGTACTACACCTCTGGGTGTAGGGAGTGTATAAGACCTTGGGTGGAGACCTAATGAGTTGGCTATATGACAAGTGTAACAGTAAATGTTGGGTCTGCTTTAGATGGCTTGTAGAATAAGCTGAATGTCCAGAGAGAGCTCTAAAGATTGCTTTACGAAGGTCACACAGGAATTGCAAGTAATTTTGAAAGCAATTCTAATTTTTATAACTAATGTTGCTTTTTGACCTCTGTGGTGGAGTGTGAAATTTCTTAAGTAAGGGTAGCAAAAACATGCAGCATCCAAGGCATCTCAGCTTTTTGAATTCTGTTTTTTCAACTTTCCTAATATGTTCAGGTGTTTAGACTTTGCCTCCTTACTGTAATGTCTCTATTTACATGCAGTAAAAGTAGATATTTTTTTCCTAAAAATTGCTCCATTTCAATTTAAAAATTAAAAATTGTCTAAATTAATGAGTAACTCAGGAACACAGGTGTCTTTGGCTTTGAATCCATCCATTGGTATCCAAACTTTTTGATTGAGTGAACCTCCTGACATATGCTTGAAGACTTGGAGGCTGTAAAATAATCATGTTGATTGGGAGAAGTTCCTGGAAGAGAGCAGATACATTCATAGCTCCCAGGAGAGCAAAAGGGAAGATCCAGGGGCATACAGGACAGTCACTATCACCATAATTCCTGGACAAGTGATGAAGAAAATCCTCCTGGAAAGCATGTCCACACACAGAAGGAGAAGAAGGTGACTGGGAATGGTCAGCATGGATTTACAAAGGGGAAGTCTTGCTTGACCAACCTACCAGCCTTCCACAATGAGGTGACTGACTTGGTGAACGAGGGAAAAGCAGTAGAGGTTGTTTACCTCAATGTTAGTAAAGTCTTTGATGCTGACTCCCATAACGTCGTCATTGTAGGCAGCTGGCAAAGTATGGGTTAGGTAAGTGGGCAGTGATGTGGATTGAAAACTGGCTGAATGACCAGGCTCAGAGGACAGTAAAAGATGAAGTCGAACCTTCACACAGGACATTTAGTCCTAAGGCAGAACAGTTGGCCCACATAGTAGGAATTTTTTTTTTTTTTGTAAGGAAAAACTGCAAGGCTTCCCACTTCATTTTCTTACATTTTCCTCTCTGCTTGCTGTCAGGAAATAAAATCATGGGAGAAAAGAAATACATGTGCCAGGACATTGTTTTAAGTTGCTGTACAGTGATCAGTCTTGCTTTTCTTTCTCTGGAAGAGATTTACTATTGGCTCAGCATCTTAGCTGATGTTTTGGTGAGGACCATAATAAAAACCTGAATTCAGAATCTCTAAGAGTTCTCTTAGAAATAAAAAGATGAAAATTCTTTCTGGCTTTTTCTAATTGTGATGTGGTTTGTATTTTTTTTTTTTTTCTTTTTGCATAGATTAGTGCAGCATGTGTGAGGTATGTATTTTCTACTTCAGCTCCTTTCTGTTTTCTGGGGGAGTGAGAAAGGTTGTTTTGTTTTTAATCATTTCCCATCTGATTTAAATTTGAAGTATTCATTCTGGTTTGGCAAACGTTTAAAATGTAGCAGGAAAAAATTGTGCAACGAGAATAAATGTAACTTCAAACTTTCTGTGCTAATGAGCAGAATGTGATATAACTGTTACTAACTAAAGCCGAAGCCTTTTTTCCTTCTCTTGAGGTACTTGTAATATATCCATAATTCAGCATTTTTTCTGCTTTTCATTTTCTCCTTGTGCTGAGTTGTAGTAATATTTACGAAATAGTTAGGTTTGCTACCCTGGGAAATGTAACGTAACTTTGGATCTTCTTCAGGCTGTGTTTATTATAGAGGCAGAAGGAAGGAGGGGAAAAGGGTTATTAAGGTTTAGTATATTCAAGAAACTGTCAGAAGGGCTAGTGTGTGTGTGTCTCTGTTACCCTCTTTCTTGACGAATTTCCCCTTATCCTTTACTTGTCTGACTTGTCTGTACTGTTTATTCAGATGTCTTTTTCTTTCTTTATTTAAAAAAAAAAAAAATCTTCACCCCCAGGAATGTATTTGGGGAATACCTATTTGGTAGTGAAGCTGCACAATGTATAAAACTGGAACACCCCCAAGCAAAGCTAAGCATTGTAAAGGTTTATTCCTACTCCACTTACTTTTATAAAAATGCATAAGTGGTGGTTCTGACATCAAAAGCATGGAAATAAGTGTCTCTCCTTTACTGTGTGTATATCTGATACAATTTCACTGGAGTGGATTATTTAAACTAAGTGACTTCAGAGTTTAGACTCCTCTAAATATATCAAGTGGGACCAGGTGCCTGATCTGCTTTAATACCATGTACCTTTTATTAGGGATTGATCAGCTGCCATTTCCATTTATGTTTGCTGATGTTCTTTCTTGATTCAAGGTTATTTTTAAGTAACCCGGGCCAGGAAGGATATGAGTGGGGTGGAGTGCTGTGGGAAACGTGGACAATTAATGGAAAACATGTTTGGAAGAGAGTTTTGGGAGCTTCCAAAGAAGTGTATTCAAATGTAATTGACTAGCTTGATTAAAATTCTTATCAGAATCAGGCTACCCCCTTTCCCCTCTTAAAAACCCCTGAATGTAGCTAGAGAAAATTATTTAATAATCATTGACTGACACTAATACTATCCAGTTATGCATATATTGTATATATAACCTGCAACTTATTAGGGGTTACTCATGTTGTGAGAATGTCAGTACACATTAATTTTTAATTATTGTTTGGGATACTGGGGTATGTCAAATCTGCTTAAAACACCAGCAGTTTTCCATAAACAATTTGAGAAAAGCACAAGGCACCTACAGCAGAAATAAGGAAAGTTTCAGGCTAGAATTGTTGGGCCCTGGCTTGTTTTTAACTTTGGGATTGCAATGTAGCACAACAGAGTTATGAAATAACATTGTTTCTTGGACTTTTATGGGTTTTTTAATTAAGGGCTTAAAAGGTTACAGCTAGTTTAGTGAGATACTTAAAACCCATTTTGTGACTGAGGGTGGGTATATCTGTTTACAGTGTTTATGTTGAACAAAAACTGTCTCATAGAACAAATTTTTATGGTTATAGCTGTCAGCAGACTATAAAAGCCCTTTCTACCAGAAAATCTAGACTGGCGCTAAAAAGCCTCAATTTCCTTTCTCTTTCCTTTTCTGCCCCTTTTCCTCCATCAGGCAGCTGCACGGGAAATCTTTGATCTCTCACTGCTTTATTAAAGCCCTCTTTGACAGGCGAGGGTAAGGGCAGGTTTTTATCATGCAGATGACATTAGGCTGTTCCTAAAGCTATCTCCTCCCAGTAATGGGAGAAAATACGCCGTATTGTAAACTGCTCTGTGATGAATGGCATTCATGTGTTGGGCAGAGCCTTGTTACCCACTCTGCTGCTTGCTTTGATGTTCCCCTTGCGTTGGCCAACCTGTGAGTTCATCCCTGTCCCTGGGTGGGGTGGGTGTAGGGGACAACGTTGTTTGTAGATACGTCGTAGGAAGCATGCACGTACTCCTAGCAAATAGCCTCTTCCTGGCAGATAGCAGTGGGAAATTTATTTAGCTGGTGTGTGGTGCCTTTCAGCAGCCATTTGGGAACACGGGAAGCCTTAACCCACTGCAGTGCCCTCTGTTAAATACTCAGAGAAGCTAAATTAGAAGATGCTGCCCATACGTGGAGGAGCCAAAGCTGTGTAGCCGTAGGCGTGTTAGAGCTGGGCATGCTTAGCTTACCATACATAGACACAGGAAAGCACGGTAAGACACAGCAGACATTCCAGATTGGATTAAATGGAAGTGTTGGCACCTGTTAGCATAATAAACACAGAGCAGACAGCAAAAGCCCCAGTGATCAGTAAAACGAAATATACAATATGGACTTAGAAGCATGGAGAGATGCACTTTTTTTTTTTTTTCTGCTCTTGAAGTTTTTACTGAAAACTGCTCGGAGGATGGACTTAACGCTTTGCACATGAAATACTTGTTTTAAAAACCTAGGGGGAATTAATTGTTCTTATGTACTCATTAAGCAACACTGGGTTATTCTTTGGAAACATTTGCCAATACTCGCTTCAAGTTGTTTCCGGAGTTGGAACGTGCTGGGGTCTGCAGGTGAATTCAAGTGTTTTAAAAATATCTTACTCTGCATATTATTAAATATTCTGTAAAATTTAATGTATTTGGAGCAATTAAAAGTTAAACATATAAATATTTAGGGAATGGCAGTAAACCCCAAGGTTTTGGAAACTTCCTAAGTTACATTTTCAAATTAAACCCTCTTAACCTTCTCTTATCCCCTAGAAGAGCTCCTTCTTGTAGTCCTGAACTGTTCTTCATGAAATGCTCTTCATTAAATGAATTTTATGTAACTCCTGTCGTCAGGGACTTCCAAATGTGGTAGTAATAATTCCTATTTGTTGTACTTGGCACCAGTTACACACTCAAAGTTGCTCAGTATTTTTTATATTAATATGAAACTTTTCTATCTGTAACAAAGGTCATGTTTTAAAAATATTGCATAAAAACTCCTTTATGGTTAGCCATATTACTAGCCATACAAGTAGGTTTTCCAGAATCACTTGAGAGCCAGCAAGAATAATATGATTGCTTTAAGTGTATATGATCTCATATACACTTAAGATAATCTAACATATTGGAAAAAAAAAAAAAAGGTCTTGAAAACTTGCATTAAAATTGGTTTCCTAGTCACACACCTACACTCAGATCTGGAAACTGATGTCTGGTGTCTTGCCTGAGATGTCCTGATGGTTGCAGAACATTCAATAACTGACAGTTGCAGCATTCTTACCTAGCTAAATATTTCCTGATAATTTCATTATAATCTTTGAGGTCACCTTCTGATTTTCTGTATTCTGTCTCTGTATCCTTGTCTTGATGTGGCCTCCTCTTAGTTGAGTGTGAACCCTAACTGTTTTCTTGAGATTGTGTTGGTATTTAGGCCATTAGGGTACTTACCTACAATTTATTTGAGAGCCTTTAAATGCTGAGGGTTGCATATGGCTAGAGACCTTTCACTTTAGAGTAATTTTTGTTTTAATAAATGAAAGTGATTGCCATGTTTCTGTAGTGATGTCATGTGGTGCAATTTATTGTTACCAGATAATGTTTACATCTTGACTTCCTAGCCTGAAAGATGAATGAGGTCAAAAAAATACAACAAAGCTATGCAATTGGGTTGTGTTTACATGGCTCAAGGCAAAACACGTGTTTGGCTTAGCTCTGTGGATAATATTTGTCATTATGGTGCATAGAGTGCCTTCAAAAAAATGTTTAGGAGCCAAGAGCACTGGGCAACTTCTGAAGAGATGGTATACACTTCAACTATGAACACTGTGCTATAAATCAAACTTAATTGCATGCCATTCATAATTGTTAGTGATTCACTTTACAGAATGCTAGCTTCATTCTTGTAACAGTAGCAGGAGTTGAGGATTGATTCTGTCAATGTGAGCTTGACCACCATAGATCAAAAGTTCAGTTAGCTCTCTCTTAGTGTTGACCACTGATGGCTGGATAAGTGTGTCGTAACGAGATGTGTGTGAAGCTTTCCACAAACTCTGTCTTAAGCTCTATGAAGTCCTGCTTTTGCAGTCCTGATCCCCTGAGCTGAATTTCATGACTTTGCAGGGAACAGCCATTTTTTTCTCACACTTTGCGAAATGCCTTTTTGAATCCCCCCATACTTGCTTCTAAAGTCTTCAGTGGCTGTTGCAAGTAGTTTGAAGGCTCACTACATGTTGTGATAAAGAAACACCTTTTGATTTTTAATCAGCACCTTAATGCTGTACTGATTGGGGGCTGATGAATCTCCTGCAGCTTCATGATGCCGTGTCTGAGCAGCATCAAGGCACACAACCTCCTGCCGCAGTGCACGCACAAAAGCCGAGAGTTCGGTACACTCAGATCAATGCAAACACTCAGCTCTGATGCAAACACAGACACCACCAGTGGCCTCATACTGTTTTCCACTCTGGCTCAGTGGGAAATTATACATTTTTACAGTATGGGTCCTTCCAAAAAATGGCCTAGACACAATTCATCCAGTTCACCACAGTTCATCCAGCTCTTGGATCCTCCTTCCTCCAGTTACTTCATGCACAGAAATACACATACACCAAGCAGGTCTTTCCACTGACCCCCAGACATTATGCCCTCACCATTAGTTGGCTTTGACCTTCTGGCCCTTTCAGTATCTTAACAACTCCTCCAGTTGTCTCACTCACAGGGACCCACCTATCAGCCCAGACTGACTTCTGTATTGATAGCTGGCTGCCAGGTGACTTCTGCTCAGTGGCTGGTGTGCCCTGATATTCACTAGCCATCACATTCAGTCCAGTTTCTGGCACCACAGACATATGGCCCCTGTGAACTGTGATCCATCATCTAGTTGATGGCCCTTAGAGGTCCATACACACACATGCACACAGATACAGACGTACTTCATCAAGGAAAATAGTTAGAAATGGAGTTTAAAGAGAAAACAAGGGACACTGTAGTGATCAAGCACAGGGCACAGACAGGGAGATGTACTGACCAGACTGGCCCCTTTTATCAGCTTATTCCTTTATTTCCTCATGCTTAGTCTTCCCTTTGTACTTCTTCTTCCTCTTCTTACTCTTCCTCTTTTATTCATCCCATAACAAGTCTTGAATATTCACAAAATGTTCTTCCCTGCTTCCCATAACAAGTATCCTACTGCTGTAGGCATCTTTCTCAGCCTGAAAGGTGAGCTGGAGAGCCTTTCCATTGACTCATCTGGATGAGTTTCTCACAGTAGGTTCTCTCATCAGGAACCATTCTACACATTTCAGTTTGTTTCATTACTGTTCTCTTAACTTACAGCTCTATCCTCTCCTTTCTGAGATGGAGACTCATAGAATCACAAAATGGTTTGGGCTGGAAGGGACCTTGGAAGATCACCTAGTCCATACTCCCTGCCACAGGCAGGGACACCTTCCACTAGACCAGGTTACTCAAAGGCCCATCCAACCTGACTTTGAACACTTCCAGGGGTGGGGCATCTACATCTCTGAGCAATCTGTTCCAGTGTCTCACCACCACATGATAAGAAATGTCTTCTTCATGTCCAAGCTAAATTTAGCCTTTTTCAGTGTAAAGCTGTTGCCACTTATTCTGTCACTACAGGCCTTTGTGAAAAGTCTTTATCTTTCTTGTATGTCTCCTTTTTATATTGAAAGGCCTCAATAAGGTCTCCCTGGAACTTTCTCTTCTCCAGGCTGAACAACCTCAACTCTCTCAGCCTGTCCTCACAGGAGAGGTGCTCCAGCTCTCTGGTCATTTCTGTGGCCTCCTCTAGACCTGCTCCAACAGGTCCGTGTCTTTCCTGTGCTGAGAGCTTCAGAGCTGGACACAATACTCCAGGTGGGGTCTCATCAGAGCAAAGTGGAGGGGCAGAATCACCTCCCTCAACCTGCTAGCCATGCTTCTGGTGATGCGGCCCAGGATATGGTTGACTGCAAGTGCACATTGTCAGCTCATGTCCAGTTTTTATCCACCAGTACCCCCAAGTCCTTCTCCACAGGGCTGCTTTTATCCCCCAGTTTGTATTGGTATTAGGGATTGCCCTGACCCAGGTGCAGGACCCTGCACTTGGCCTCTTTTAAAGTTCATTAGGTTTTCATGGGTGCAATCCTCCGGCCTGACAAAGTCTCTCTGGATGGCATCCCTTCCCTCAGGCAAATCAATTGCACCACTCAGCTTGGTGGCATCAAGCCAGGATGTACCTAGCACTGAAAATGTAGTTTGGCCATTTATATACATTATGGCATAGGGCCACTTTTTGTTTTGCTTCCGTGCTGTTCCCAGAATGTCGTTCTGATGAGTACCAAGCCACAGACCAGAGGTTTTCTGTTACAGCCCCAAGGCCTGACTAGTGCATAGTCGGCCCAGGGCTTACCATCATGCATGTAAAGTACAGATTGTCTTTCACCATACACTTCTTTTCCTGTTTATGTACATTGAATTTCAGCTGCAGTTTTAACACTCCATTGGTTAATACTGTAAAGCTTTCCTATAGGTGTCCAGAGACAGTCTTGTTCTATGCTACCTTCAATAATTTACTCTGGCAAGAAAACTGTTTGTTTTGGACAGAAGATGTTTTCCTTTTTTATTTTTCTTGTAGAGGAAAGGTGACTTAGATGTTAAGAAAATATGTTGTAGTATAATTAAAATGTAGTTATTAGTTTTACTGTAGATGTACCTCCCACTAACATAACATGATACATCTACATTTCAGTCACACTTATGGCTGAAGTTCAGTATATGAAATTGGTCTTAAAGCAATTCTAGTTCCTGCAGCAGACTAGTCATAACATGACTAGATTTTGTGTGACTAACTGCCTGGGCATTCATTCAGTGTCAATAAATGCTTATTTACTTTTTTCATAAGTAGCTATTCTGAGTATTTTCTATTTTTTAAAGTATATAACAAATTTGGCAGAAGTCCACTGTGAAAATTTCTGGAACCACAAAATAAAAATCTCACTGCTTAATGGAAGAGCTGCTAGTGTGTAGTTTTCTGTGAATCAAAATAAAAGAAAGGTTAAATGCATCTGATGTACACAGAGAACAATGTATTTACCTTAAAAATCAATGCCCCCCTTTGTTATGAAACCATTTTGTATGTTTAAGTTACAGTGTGGGAAAATAATTGTTAGTAAAATCATCATATTTCAATTTTATGCAATGTATCTGATTCACATAATTGACTGGAAAAATCTTTTGTGTGTCGGTGCAGTTCTGAATAACAGATCTATGTGTGCAAACAAACACCAAAGTGGTGGTGATCCTGCGTCAAAAATGGTTCATTAGCTTCTGTGCTAAGTCTTAACAATAATCATTACTAGTATGATGAATGAAATAGCATGGTTTTAGTAACATGAGCCCAAAGGCTCAGGTCATTATTCATGTGTATCTAAATACATGAGCAGCAAAGTGATATTTTTCGAGTGGAAGAGTGAGGAATCTGGGAAATTTGGACCAATGCTTGCTGAAAGTGTAAGACAGTTAAATAGCCGCCTCGGTACCAGGTTCTTCTTGTTGTTGTTGCTCCAATTACCTGCTGTAAGAATTTTATGCGCTGCTAACCTGAAATGAGCTCTTTTTCACAATGCCTTTTGGGTCAAGGCTATGTCAGCGACGGAGGAGGTTTTGCCATGCTACTGTTATAAACTGTGCTTATCCCTCATAAACACAGTTGCTGTTTTTTCCAGGCTCTGGTGTTCTGCACACCGGAGTGGAACGCTGTGCCCCTTCTGCAGGGGCATGAGGGTGTGAAGCAGTCTTTTAAACTAATCTGTCTTAATTATGCCCAGTACCTACTCATCTAGTGCATTTGATATTCCTCCCGTGCTTTAGCAAGACTGATGTGCAGGGGTTGTAATGAGCGAGGAGTGGCCAAGCAGGATGCTGGCAGCTTCTGGCTCCACAACTTCTCTGTAAGTAGTCCTTCTGCAGAAGGCTGTGTTGTGTGACCAGCAAGGCCCTGTTGGTCTAGGAAATCCTGAGGAATATGGCCCCTAAGCAACAGAAGGAGGTGAAGTTGCAGAATTTCTTCACCAAAAAGGTTATCAAACATTGGAACAGGCTGCCCAGGGGAGTGGTAGACTCACCGTCCCTGGAGGTATTTAAAAGACAGGTAGGCGTGGTGCTCAGGGATATGGTTTAGTGATGGTTTTGTCAGTCTTGGGTTACTGGTTGGACTTGATCATCTTAAATGTAGACAATTCTGTGATTCTATAAGCTGCTGAGACCACCACTCTTGGTTGCTTTATGACTTGGTGTCTGTGGTGAACCCAGTTGCAAGTCCCAGTTGAGCATGAAATGTCTGATGCGCATCCTCTTCAGATATACCGGCTTATCTATCAGCTACTGGTTGGTGCTGGAGATGGATTACTGAACTTGCTTTGTGCCACTATGGCCATTTAATTACTAAATTGACGGGCACTTTGTTGACTCTTAGGAAGTTCCCCCATTATATTAAAAAATGTAGTATTTTTGATATCTATAAAAATCTTCATAAATTGACTGAAATTGTTCATTTGATTTGTTTTATGAGTCAGCCTAATTGGTAACATATAGTGTTTCTTTTCTCTAATATTCAAGGATGGAAAAAAACTTGTTTGGGAGTTAATGCAGGAATTAAGAAGACTGTGAAGAAATAGTGATGCTAATTGGAATCATATAATTTTAACCTCAGTGTAACAGAAATCAGGGTCACAACTAAAGATCCCAGATTCCTCTGCATTTTTTAGAAGTGTTGCCATTTATTTCAATGATGATAAGATTTCAGCCTGGCAGTCATAGTTTAGCCAGCCTTAAAGAAGAGGACAAATTATTAGGAGTTAAACACCCATTATTCTTAATTACACTAGTAGAGCCAGTAGTGCTGTATGATCAGTGTTTTACAGAGGCATTTTGAAAATCCTCATCCGAACTCTCCATCTAGCTATGTAAATATCTGTCTTTGGATTATTGACCTTCTTATCAGGACATGGTGTTTTCTTGTGTGCAAGCCTCAAATTATACTGGGACATCTGTCACCTTGTTATATCGTTAACTCGCTTTCAGCTTGTTTTGTTAGAACTCTGCTTTATAACTACTTTAGCACAATGATATTATGATTACTTTGCTGTGTACTTTAGAAGAACGGGAATAAATTGCTCTTCAGTGTTTCGAATATAAATGGCAGTCATTTCGCTGGAGCAATGGTATAGATTGGTACCTATGTTGTGGAAGTTTAAAAAATGATCTCATGTAAATATTTACAAGAGATAGGTCTCAATGGTAACTTGAAATACCTAAACCCCAAACCTTTAAAAATGTAGACAGCTATGTCACTGCTTTTAATGTTAAGATTTCTTCAAAAAATTCAAGCTGCTGTTGTAATATAAGAATGCTACCTTTTTTCATTATTGAGAAGTAAACATGGTTACTTGTGGTGCAGGAAAAAAATATCTACATACCTTTTAAGAAAAGAATTGTCTCTTTGCAGCACTGGTGGTGCAAGTGCAAGTAAAACATTTACATACTGTGTTTTGTAATACCACATGCTTTTCTTTTATAACTATTAGGAGGAAAGTAGCTCTTGCATCTCAAATCACCGAGTAGCCACTGAAAGCAGCAACTAGGGGCAGCCCCTAAGAGCTGTGGGTTGGTTTTCGTAATTGTATTCCCCTTTTTTGTCAGCTGTTTTGTTCTTCCCCCTTCCTCTGAATCATTTAAGAACTAATGAGTGACTGTGGTCACAGGTAGGGTAATAGATAGGTGGCTAATTTGAGCCAGGATAGCAAAACCTAGAACCACAACATGTGACTGCCTGCTGTGTTCTGTTTATACAGAAGTTCTTTTATAACCATGTTTTTACTCAGCAGTTTCTGAGAAACAACCGTAGCTTGTCTTCATAAAGCCAACAATGTTTTGTCGTAAAGGAGTGGGAGCAGAATAGAAATGATCCCATGGGTCTTGATGACTGAGTTTAAACTAGGTCGTGTGCTTATTGATTGCATTTCGAATACAGACGATGGAAGATGTGAGAAGACAGAAGATGTGAAACAAGCTTTCACATGTCACAGTTTACCCTGGAGCTGTTTGCTCACAGCATCTTGCTCCCAGCCTTGGGGGGGGTCACTCGGTCTGCCCTCAGACTTGTCTGTGCATCCCTCCTGCTCCATCCACAGCTGAGCTGTCAGCTCCGTACAGTAAACTAGCCTTCTGGTTCTGTGTATCGCTGAGGATTGTTGTCTCTGTGTTTAAGCAGTCAGGAATTTAGGCACAATTAAAGGTTGCATTACCTCACAACAAGTGTATGAGAGTAGTTGCCTGAGTCAGAGCGGTACCTTAGCTTTGGAGAGTGCTGTTCCAGGTCAGCTCTCTATGGCTGGACCCCGCACAACTTCCTCAGAGAATTCTTGATGCAATTTAGGGGATGGGATGGATGGGATGGGGAGGGGATGGAAAGATAGTGATGGGAATGTCGCTTCAAAGCAAGTATTTTGTTGAACAGTATGCTCCCTCTTCTCCTTTTTCTCTCTTACTGCAGCTGGCTACATCATTTATGTTTCTGCAGCAGGCGAGTAAATTCACACAGCTTTTATGCTGCATCGTTTTTTACATGGGGATATAGAACTACACAACAGTATGTACAAGAATGCACTGTGAGCATCTCTATAAAACCAAATTCCCCAACTGTGTTAAAAATGTGAACTTTGAAACTTGTAGGTTTAGTTAGCAAAAGCACTGTAGCTACTTTTGCATTATTTCATCTTTGGAAATGATAATATTAAGGGCTTGACAGGATTGTTTTGTGGGTTTCTTTCTTCTCCTTAAGAAACCTGAATGAGGTTATCTTTCTGACACCATGTCAGGCGGTAGGATGGCAATCTCCATAATTACTACAACTTGTGCAGTAGAAGTGGTATCCCATTTTTATGCAACTGATAGAACAAAGAGGTTCTTAATTTTTAACATTACAAAAGCTAGAGAGGAGGCGTCAGAAATAGAAGTGTAAGAAGGAAAGAAAGCAGGATAGGAATCCAGAGAGGGTTTCCGTGGGTACTGGTCTTCAACTTCTTGTTAAGATTATTTTCCATGGAAAAAGTAGTTTCGAAAGACCTGAAAAACCTTCCTTTGATTTACTGCATTTTATCCCCATGTGATTGAGAACATAGTTTTTGGCTGGTTTGTTTTTGTAAGTCAAATTATCTGCTGACCCACAGTGACATGTTTGGCTTTGAACTGAGTTGCCTAAACTTTAATGGTCTATAGTGCTATGGTGGCTCAAAAAAGCCATGTGTGGTGGCTCTCACCTTTTCTTGTATATTTTGACTTCCCACTGCTTCTACTGCAGCTGAGAGCCAGGTGTCCTGGAAGACATATCACCATAGACCCGTTGTAGAAATACAGCCTGGATAAGGAGTACCCCTGTACCAGGTAGGACCTGTACTTTAGGCAGGTGTAGGTTGGTGTGGAACAGCCTTCAAACAAAGTGGTTTTTGGTTGGTCCGTCACAATAAGTTGATTCAACACAAAGTGCTAAAAGCTTTTGTTTTCTGTTGATTTTACATTGCTAAGTAATTCTTGACATGACAAAACATTAGAATTTCCTGTAGGGTTTTTTTTTTCCACTGTTTTTTACTACTCCTCAGCCCTCCGTCACCCGTGTCTGGTGTAAGCCAAAGCAGAAGATGTTAAGCCGTATTTTTCCTCTTACTTGGGATATTCTTCCAGGAAAGATCATTTAAAGAATATTTTGTCTTTTGCTGCAGAAAAAATTTTGTTAAGTTTCTAGTAAGAAGGTGGGAAAGGCTTTTAACTGACCTGAAAGCTGTAGCTGATTTCCTACTGTATTTTGACATTATGCCTTGTATGCCTGTTAGTGCACAAAATTATTTTTCCTTTCTATGGGGAATGCCTCTGTTTTTATTAACAGTGGCAAAACTGGATAGCTTTTCAGTCCTTACACACTGGTGTATGTTTCTGTGCCTTTGAAGAAGATAATATTCATGTGGGCTACAAAGCTCCAAACATGAGAGAATTTGAGAAGAGAGATTGAATTTCTGGCATAGTTCTTCCCACAATACATTCCAGTGAGTTAAAACCAAAAAACAACAGGAACTGTTTGTATTTCAATGCAGCTATTGGTGATAAACTGCTTCTCAGATGTTTTGGTTGAAACTGATGGCTTAAAGATGTGGTGGTGTTCTTCTGTGTATATGTTTTTTTTTAAAAGGATCAATTTTGGTTAAATTAACAGAAAAAAAGAGGCAATTTATATTTTGACATTTATGTGTAAATGGAAAAAAGAAGTGTAAAGAAAACTGAATATTAGCATTTGCCATGTGAATACTTCTTTGATCATTCAGGCTTTACTGTTACGTTACACGGAAGATGTGAATCGTGAATATAATTTTGAGAAACTCCAGTAGAATTGCAGAGATCATAATGTCTAAAACTCGATATTGGCAGCAGCCCTAAAAGAAGCTGCAAAAACGTCCTTTAAAATGATTCTCTTCGTATTCATGCTGCAACTCATTTGGTTGCTCTGGTTCATTTGCCATCCTAGATTTTTCAGCAATTTGGTATGAAAAGTGTTGCGAAACAAACGAAGTAGAAAGCAGAGCTTTACTTAAAATAAATTTCTATGATTCTATGGCAAGTTCAAGACCTAATGAACTTCACACTTCTGTCAAACTGGCAAGAAATCAATAACGTTTGGCCATTAGACAGTTGCAAAGGAAGGATCAGGATGCTGTTTTGCACTTCCCGAGCCAAAGCTTCATAGGATTTATCGTGGAATAGCAGCAACGCTACCGTTATGGGAAAGTTTTCCTGTTCAAAGATGATCTCCCTCAGGAAGTCAAACTCTCCTTGTTTATTCAGGTTAGCTTGAGAAAGCTATCGCTGCTGGGGATGTGGCTTGATATAGGAAGCAAAATTTGAGGTTGCGTAAGAAGGAGGAACACAAAATATTCTCTTTGTGGAAAATGAACAGAAAATCCCATTGTTCTGCATGCAATTTATTCTTCTCTGGGAGAGTGAAAGTGATGCCTGTATTTTTCTTCCCCCTCTCTCTCAACCATTTTGTGACTCTGTCTTCTCCCAAGTGATGATGCCAGCTTAGAGCTGCTCTCAGTTCTCACTGTCACCAGCTCTTCTGCAGAGAAGCGATGCTTGATCAGTGGTCCTGTGTATGCTTTGCAGTTCTCAAGTTGTGTCTGCAGACAGCAGGATCAGGCTTTACTGCTACCGTGAGTCTGTGTGGGACAGCCTGATGGCAAAGTGGCTGGAATGAGGTGACCTTGGTCACTGAGCCTGAGCAGCACTATGACTCAAAGGGCCACAAAAATGATTAGGGGGTTGGAGCCCCTCTGCTCCGAGGACAGGCTGAGGGAGCTGGGGTTGTTCAGCCT
>JAOQGH010000019.1:73005237-73054195 GCA_025769975.1 Gallinago jamesoni
ACCACCACTCTCTGGGCCCGGCCCTCCAGCCAGTTTTTAACCCAGCGGAGAGTATACCCATCTAAGCCATGAGCACCCAAATGCTTGTTGACCCCTTCAGCGAACTCCACAGGGCTTAAAGGAGATGACAACCTTTTACAAAAGCCATACTGACTCTTCCCAAGTACATCATATTAATTCTGACGTCCACTAATCCTGTTCTCATTATAGCTTCTACTAATTGCTGTGATACAAACATGAAGTGTATTGGCTTCCTATGTCTCCCTGGAAACTTTTAAAAAAATTGTTATGTTTTTCAACCTCCTGTCATCATTCCATTCTCATGTTAATTTAGCAACAGTGGGCTACGAATTTCCTGCCAGTGCTAGTGGCACAGCAAGTCTCAAGATGTGGCAAAACCCAGCCCTGGCATTTGTCTTCCCTTGGCTCAAGGCATATTACTCTCCTTCCCACTAACATGTTGCTGATCCAGTGATGAGGAGGGATTGTTGTCTTCTCCCTCACCTTATCTCCATACGCTCATCCATTTGCACTTGCTCCCTTTTAGGGATGCTGCTGCCTTCTAAACATATTCCCTTCTTTTCTTTCCCTTCCCCAGGATGTAAGAAATACAGAATACACACAAATGCTTTGTATTTGAGAAGCTGGGCAAAAACATATCTGAAAACGTTATGCATTAACATATCCTTGGATAGTACAAGGTGCTTTGATTTACTCTGCAATTTGCTGCTTTTCCTTCAAGGATTATTGAGAAGTCTTCAGTTGCTGCAGTGATTGTCCTCTTCTGCTCAATAGTTTTACTAGTGCTTGAGATTGTATACAGGTTTCCTTCTAAAAGGAAATGTCTGTAGAAGTCAGGAATGAAAAATAATTTTAGCTTGTCAGCTTGAATTTTAATTAATCACGTCTCCAACCATTTTAAGCCTCAGGTTTTTTTAACGTGTCCTTATAAAGATCAGGTAGTGAATATAAGCTTTAATGACACAGCAAACGATTAAACTTCCTCATACCTCACATTGAAGACAGACTTTTATTAAAGCTCTTAAATTTTGGTAGCAGTCTTGGTACACGACTAACTTTTCACAGTTGTTTTGCATTTATAGTCTTTGTTGTTATCAATATTGTCAGTTGGAATTTTCTTTTCAAATTACTCTTGAAGTCCTAGCTTGACAGATTAAACCAAGGGTGTTCAATAAATCACTGGAAGATCAGGAAAGAGTGTATAATGAGGTCACACCACATTTAAGATTTAAAAATGATGTTTTAATAGTATATTAGGAAGATAATTAGATTTGGTTTATGCTTAGTAAGAAAAGTTTAGGGAAAAGCAGTTCATAGGCAAGTAGCAATTACCAAACTATAGTAATTTATAAGCCCACAATACAACAAAATGTGGTAGTCACCTTGGAGAAACATAATTTAAATATTTATATGCTGTGCTGGTGGAAGGATAAGGTAACAAAACTGCATGGTGTAATTTCCCCAGTATGACTGTTTCCATCTGGACACTCAAAGCTAACCAAATTTAGGAGGAGCTGGAAGCATGAGCTTGCAGTAGGAATTGTCAAGCAGCGTTATTGTCTAGGGCAGCAGCTTCTCAGCCTGTGATGGGTAGCAGCACCACCATGGGAAGGTGAGGGCTCAGTCTCCTTGGTCCTTCAGTGTTCCTGTAACTGAATTTTTGCAGGCATCACCTCTAACCTACAAATGGAAAAGACACATTGGATTACAACTACCAAGGGATGAAAAGGAGTAACCGATGAAACAGATGTAGTGATACGTTATCAGGGGACAGGAGATAAGAGATAGGAGATGTCCTCTGCAGTTTCCATGTGAGGTGGAGGGAAGAGCATGAGCTGTGGGACCATCCCCACGTCCTGGAGAGTGAGGTGCCTGTGTCAGTGTGACTCTCGCTTCATAAACAGCAAATGCTCTTGTCGGTCACAAGGAGAACGGCATTTTGCTGTCAGGAAGTCTTAGTCTTAGGGTTGTCTGTGTTGGTGGAAGCTCCACCTCAGTATGCCCTAAAAGTATGGTTTCTGTTACAGGGCATACATCATTTGGGTTGGTGGTTTTTGTTTTTGTTTTGGTTTGGTTTGCTGTTTTTTTTTGTTTTGTTGTTGTTGTTGTTGTTGTTTTGGGTGGCTTTTTGGTTTGGTTTGGTTTTTCCCAGAGCAATGTTTATTTTTTCCCCTTGCAAAGAATGACACCTTCAGAGCTTTTGCTGCCCATTATCTGGGCTGTTTAATAAGGACAAAGTTACGGTGTGACCTGCTGTCGTTGGGGAGCCCAGCATAATAATCATTGTACTCTGGTGCAGGACTTTTTCACTTAATCTTCCTCCAGTCTCTGAAGCAAAGGTGCCCATCACATCATTCCTTAGTCTTTCCTTTTCACCGTAGGAAGAAACTGTTTAGCACTAGATGCAAGTCAGAGAAGTGACAATAGACACAATAGACAGACAACAATATATGCATCTTGATCCCATAGTTTTTTCCTTGTCTGTCAGTCAAGATAGTGCCTTCATACATATGCATAGTATATGAAACTTTCCCTCCTTATTTCCCCAAGCTTTACTTTGGAGAACTGCCAAAGACATTTTTATTAAAATGAAGACTTACCATTTTGCTTAATGCATACTTGGATACTGAAAAGACAACTTAAAATGAAATTACTGAATTTGTTTTAACACAAAGTACAGAATGTTCATTTTATCTTTTATGAGTCTGATGATTTTCAGAATAAACAGTAATAAAACAATTGTGTAACTGAACCGATGGGCTTGACTTGAAATGTGAGTGCCTGCCTTCTAGTCCAACAGACGTGATGAATGATGATGAGGGTAGTAGATGTAAAGATGTCCTGTAGTTCTTAAATATTTACTGTCATCACTTCAAGAAACTAATAGTGTGTATGCAGAAAGGTGATTTTTACCTGTTCTGTACTGCAGTGATGTGGAAGCTGAGCTGTTTAACAGATTGAATGGCAGTGCTAAAATTACATATGTCTATATATAAATATATGTATATAGATCTGCTGGCATACATTGTCAACTTGAAAATCTAATTTTCAAGATACCACAGATATCATCTTACTTTCTTGTAGTAAATTAGCTTTGTAAATAAGCAACATTTATTTTAAAAAGAGAATTCAAGGATGACATAGAGATTCTTTTCAGAGGTGTGTTACGATGTTTTGCTTGCACTTTGCTTACTCTAGAGTTGACTGCTTCTGGGTAAATTATGTGATGTTGATACTGATGCTGGAGTGCAATATGTGTTTTTGAGGGGGGTGGAGGATGTAGATGATTTTTAAAGCAGCTTCTGAAAACAAATGCCTTTTATAGTTTAGCTCTTGTTTCTACTGGGTCCAGTCCTACTGTAGTAGCCCTCTAAGTTTATTTGAATTTTTCCATTTCCTTGGCCTAACTGTTTAGATCATGCCTATCCCTACAGTAACTGCATACCTCTAGGTCTAAATTCTGTGACATGAGATCACTGCAAGTCTTGCTCAAAAGAGGCCTGAGTTACCCCACTTTAAAAGAAAAAGTAGGGAGGACTGTAATGCAGTCTCTCCCTTTAACTTGAATTCCTATACAATGGGATTAAATCCAGCGCTTATCTACACTTGTGTCTTTATTCTAATTTTATATGTAGCAGGTTTTTGAAGCACAAATAAGTTGTTACATAAATTGCAGCTCTGAACAGTGTGATTTATCTTTAAATATAGTTTTTAAAATAGACTATCACAGTCTATAAACAGAGCACATTTGTGTGTAATCTTGCTGCACTTTTTACTGTCCTGTAGGTTGTTTTCAACTGCACTGTATTGTTATAAAAGTTTTTATCTGTCACTGTTATGGACCTGTGTATTTGGTTTACACATCGAGGTTTTGGGAGCAGGGGTGCTACTGGGGTGGCTTCTGTGAGAAGCTGCCAGAAGCTTCCCCCATGTGCAACAAAGCCAATGCCAGCTGGCTCGAAGACAGACCTGCTGATGTCCATGGCCAAGCCCATCAGTGATGGTGGTAGCATCTCTGGCATAACAGAATTACAAAGGGGAAAAATAAACCTGCTGTGGAACAGCAGCCAGTAGAAGGGAGTGAGAATATGCGAGAGGAACAGCCCCGCAGAGACAAAGGTCAGTGAAGAAGGAGGAGGAGAATGAAGAGGTTCTCCAGGGACTGGAGCAGAGGTCCTACATGCAGCCCATGGTGAAGACCACGGTGAGGCATGCTGTCCTCCTGCACCCCCTACAGTCCATGGAGGTCCATGGTGAGCAGGTGTCTACCTGCAGACCGTGGAGGACCCCAGGCTTCAGCAGGCAGATGTCCAAAGGAGGCTGTGACCCCATGAGATGCCTGTGCTGGGGCAGGATTCTGGCAGGACCTGTGGACAGTGGAGAGAGGAGCGCACACTGGAGCAGGTTTGCTGGCAGGAGTTGTGACCCTGTGGAGGATCCATGCAAGAGCAGTCTGTTTCTGAAGGACTGCACCCCATGGAAAGGACCCACGCTGGAGCAGTTTGTGAAGAAATGCAGCCCACTTCTCCCACACTTCTCTTGTGTTGGAGAAGTTCATGGAGAACTGTCTCCTGTAGGAGGGACCCCACTCTGGGAAGAAGGGAGGGGTGGGGGAAAGCGTTTTAAAATGTAGTTTTGATTTCTCATTATCCTCCTCTGATTTGATTGGTAATAAATTAAATTATTTCCCCGAGTTGAGTCGGTTTTGCCCATGACTGTAATGGGTGAGTTATCTCTTCTTGTCCTTATCTGGACCCACGAGCCTTTTGTTATATTTTCTCTCCCCTGCCCATCTGAGGACGGGAGTGACAGAGCAGCTTTGGTGGGCGCTGAGTGTCCAGCCAGGGTCAACCCACCCCACCATAACCTGATTAAATGTTTCTTTCTATTCGCGACATTCAGATTTAAGTGATAGGCACTGTCAAAACCCCACGGTTTTATAGGATTGTCCTTTTAACAATTCATTGACCCTCACCTGTGCTCTGGAGTTGTTTCATTTCTGAAACAGCACATCTGAGCTTGGACTTTCCTTATTACAGCCTGTTAAATGAGAACGCCTCTTCTCATTTTGACTTTTTTTTTCTGTTTTGTTGGTGTGTTGCTCGTCCTGGTCTTCTGTATGGAAAGTGTTTTGCAGGCACGTAACAGCGTTTAGCAAATTAAGATGAGGCACAAGCGAATAGCTCTCTCTTTACGGAGTGCCATCATACCTACTCGTGTTAGTCGAAAAGCAGCCAGATGCTGAGCTTCATAAACGTGAGGTCCCCAGCCACAGACCTGGATGCAAACTGAGGTGCACAGATGATGCTGCAGCCTGGATTCACTGGTATAGTGGGTCCAGTGTATCTGGGGCACGCTGGACCTGCTCTGGGCATGCCGCTCAGCCCACTTGTGCCTTGTGTCACACAGCAGGTGGCCAGATGTTTTGGGAGGGGGCTGTGAATGGCTGAAATCATAATCTCTTTTTTTTTCTTTTTCTTTTTTTTTTTTTTCTGTGGACAAAATTCATTATCAGTGTTGATAATATCTGCAGCCAATTCTCTGTAGGTAAAAAATTCATCCCTTCTGTTTCTGTTTATGCTTGTGTTCCTCCTGCCTTGGAAAATGGCTTTTGTTTCTGAGGTGGGTTATATTTGCTTGATCTCCAGCATGGTGCTTGGCTCAGGGAGGTTTTTTTCAGCTGAGCTGTGGGTTTGACAGGGAAAGCAGAATGTTTGTCGACATCGCTTCAGGTTTCTTACTGCTATAAACAATGGCTAATGGTGTGGGAGAACACAAATTACAGATCTCGCTCGCTGACTGGAGCGAGTTCAGAATTTGCAGTTAGACCCCAGAAAGCAATTGCTGCCACATGAGGTTATACTCAGTTCCCTGTTAACTGGGATGAAGGTGGAAAAGGGGATGAGAAGTTGTAGGAAATGAAGAGAACCGTGTGAGCTGGTGCAGAGACATTTATCTGTAGGAGCTCCATCATCACGTTGGGCGTACTGACTGACGGTTTTATGTATGGGCAGGTCCGTAAGTGGTCCCTCTGCCTGTGAAACACCTGGCTTTCTGATGGGTGCATTTCAGGCAGCTGTGGAAATTACAGGTATGCATTTAGGTAGAATAGTTTATCAAAGTTGGAGGAATTCCGTTTAGCTACCTGGTCTAAGTTGGTGTGCAAGCTATATAAAATAAAGTTGTACATGGCCAACCTTGTGAAACTGGTTTTAAGGCAGATGAGTGAGGGCTTTTCCCTGGTGGATATTACTATTATCACTACATTCTGAAAGCAGCAAAGAAAAAACTTTCCTGAAATTCTATGGAACATACCCTGGGCCAGGTTCTTCATGTAAGAAATGCCACTGAAGAATTACACTTTTTGTGTGAATAGCACTTTCTAGTGAAAACAAAAAGTTGTTGCAATGACAACTATGGGTGAGGCTTCTTGAAAGAAGGGCAAAAATGTTTTGGGATTGTCATGAATGAGAAGAGACACTTTCCCTGTTCTTTTGGAAAGGAGAGGAAATAAGTTAGAGCCAGTGCACAATCTGCATTCTCGTGAGGAAGTGGTGGCAGGTCCAGATGTGGTACCCTGGGCTGGCATCTAAGAAAAAATTTAGCTGAAAAAACACAAGGGAAAAAGAACTACAGACACCACACTACAGACACACTATTGTATTTGACTGTAGAAGCTCCTAGGGAATTATATTCTGTTGTCTTGTATGTGGGAGCTTAAGAACAATAACTTAACAGTGAGTATCATGAAAGCTATTACCTTGATACACAGGGGAATATGTTAAGGGTACAGTTTCAACCTCAATCTGTGTTTTATGACTAATAGCTTAAAACACATCTTTCTAGGTTGGCTGACTGTGTTTAAAAAGAGAGATTGTTTTTTATTATTTTATTATATCTATTTTATTTAAAAGAGTTTCTGAATATATTTTTTTTTTGTTCTAATTTGCAGCATTACTTTACTGTTCTTTTTGGCCATGAAGGGCAGAAGCCACTGGAGCTCCGCTGCGAGGATGAAGCTGATGGAGACGAATGGGTAGAAGCTATTCACCAAGCTAGGTATGAAACCTGATATTTAATCCTCAACTCCATTTTTGTGTAAATGCATTGATAACACTTGGAAAAACCTAAATTCACTCTCTAAACAGAAGTAAATGTTACAGCGCATTAGATGGGTATTGCTTGTGGTTCATGGGTATGTTACAGGAAAAAATGCCTTTAACATTCATGCTTATATCATTGTATTTTATCGTTCATGAGTTAGTGTGTGCCAGTTGAAATTAGTTCAAGAAGAATACTCTTTTACTGGAAACAACCCCTAGGATTAGTCCTCTGTTAGAGGCAAAGTGTGTTATATGAATGAAGAAATAAGTGACACGCCAAAGGAATAAATGAGTGTTTCTTAAAAAGTTCTTATGTAGAAGTAAATATAAGAAAGAAAAGATCAAAACATTAGGATGATAATGTGTAGCAAGTAAAATTTGACTTCAAAACTGAGGCCCAGAGCAGCAAAATCTTGTGAAAAAGGGTATGGTAGGATTTCCAGACAAGCACTAATCTTTCCCTGAGAAAAGGTCTGCATAGCGAATGGGCAAGGTTTACAGTATAATCTAAATGAAAACCATCTTACTGAAGGTGTGTGAAATGGTTTGCAGAGGCAAATGCCTTTGCTGAAATGCACTTTCTCCAGCCTCCCCTCATAGACTCACCTCAGCTAATCTACAGTGCCATGGTAACGCACAAGGAACCAGGCAGTTTCTGAGTTGCTTAGGACATGAGCCATGTAAACAGAAGTGATTTTGCTTTATAACTAAAAATGAACACCACCAGATAGTGGGTTTTAATTTAGAACTTGTGAAATGAGGCCCTGAAGCTGCAGGTTTTGTGTCGCTTGGGCATCCAGTCTTTGGATCTGCATCCAAAGATGTAGCACCTAGTGCTAGGTACCTGGTGTTGATACCTAACTTGAACGGGGTCTTGCCCTTTCTTGGAAAGTACCTGCTGGGTTGTGTTATTGGGTGAACCACATTTTGCATGGGAACCCTCTGGCTCAAAACATTTTTTCAGGTCCTGAGAAGCTATGAGGCTTTGAACTCTCAGCGCATCCCAGGAGAGCATGTCCACCAGCAGGAAGCCCTGTATTGCTCAGGGAGGAGAGGAGGGAGATCCTTACCTTGACTATGGACCTTGGTCAATTTCTTTGGTGGAGTAGGACTGAAAGCAAATGAAGAAAGGAGCGGGACATTTTGCCTTGTGTTAAGGGCATTCAGGGGAAGCAGTGTCCTACAGTTCCCTGTTCTGAGGAAAATTTTCTTCTTTTCCATTGCCTGGTGTAAAAGGCATGTAAGCAAGAAGAGCTTTGTAACACTGAGTTAAAATCTCTCTCTAGGTAGGTAGTTCTGTCCATAAATGTATCACACATGAATTTTCAAGGCAGAACTCAACATAAAATTAAGCCACTGTTGAAAAACACACACTTGAAAATACTAAGAACTTAAACTTGCTAAGAAATTAGTCTTGAGGTTCAGGGTCGGGTTGGTTGAATTTTGACTCCATCAGAAAGTTATGACTGCAGCCTTCAGAAGACAACTGGGTCTCTGTTGTAAGCAAGATCAGTCTTTTTATCTCTTCCCCTTTTACTATTTGACTTTTCCCCCTTTATTTCTGCTGGTCTGAAATGACAGTCTTAATAATACTGAACTATGGATACCACTGTTAGGGCTATTCTCAGGGTCCTATATTATTTGGGGGAATTTCTTAATCAACTTTTCTGTGTAGATCCCTAAATTTCTTGGGGAAGTTTTCCAGGGCCTTGGACATAGCTTTTCTTGATCTAGTATTTTTCTTGAACAAAGTATCAGCAAGTGACAAAAAGTGACCAAAAAATTCCTGAAATTTACTTGCTAAAAATGGAGTGTAGTACACCACTGGGGTCACCTTGTTGTTCTGATGCTTTTGTACTTCACTGGAAGCTGCTTTTATTTGCTTTACATTGTGTGTAGCAAAATGACTTGGAGTTGCATAACTAATTAGATAGATACTTAACCATTGGGACTTTTACCACAGGTATATAACAAAAAGTGAGAATAGTTTTAGTCTATTGAATAACATTTTTCTTCCCAACTTAATTAACAAAACATAATAAATTTCCTTCAGGGATTAAATTCTGGACTTCTTTTCTTGATTTTGTCTGTATTTTTGACAAACATGACAAGCTTTGGCAACTTCCACTGTTCATTTGAGGCTAGCCTGAGACATTTCTGACTCTTTTCTGAGGTATTTTTTTTTAACTGCTAAATGAAATTTCGTGTGGCCCTTTGAAGATACTTTTTTCTAGTATCTCAGATGTTTTATGTAAACATCCTTGGAGGAATTGAGAACTTTCCCTCTACCCTTAAATTAAAATCAGTCTTGGGAACGTCCTGTTCTGTGTGAATATGTTGTCATTTGTGAAATAGAAATATTTAATTGCTTTCTGGAGGGTCTCATCCTCATGAGTGGCTATGGCAATCCATGTTTTAGCTCAGACAAAGCAGTTGAGGGTTTTTTCTTCTTTTCCCTTTATTTTTTCCTTCTTTTCTTCAATTGACATATACAAAATCTAATTTTGGATTGTTTTTTTATGACTTTTTGCCAAATATGTGTTTGCAGCCATCAAAATCTCTTTCATGTTTTATTTTTTTTGCAAGTTATAAACAGACTGTTGAAAAAATAACACTCAGGATCTCACTGCACCCTATGTCCCACTCTGGATAAATAGGTATTTCATTTGGATGCAAATTCATAAGTAAAGAATTTTTCTGCTGTGGCATTGGCCATTGTTTCAAGATTTCACTGTGGGAGGGATGCTACTGCTTATCATTTGAGGGGTACCGTGCACACTCTTCAATAGCTGACGGGTTGTTGCATGCTGTGGCTAGATCCTGTGTAGCTTATGTTCCAGTCCCAAGTGCCCTCTCCTCCTTTGGGAGAGATGGTTTGGCTTGTGAGGTTGCAACAAGAGGTGAAATTCAGTGTATTTTAAAGGGACTCCATCACGAGCTCCACGTCCATACCTGCTTTTCATCTCTTCCCACTTTATTTGCATTCTCAGTGTTTTGTTTTGTGTTCTCACTAATATCCATGGTGGCAGAGTATGGTTTGATTCTTCTTACATTTCTGGGCTGGAGGATTTATTCGTGCCAAATCCTAATTCCTCCATCAGTGACTGCATGTGGATCCTGTTTTGGGCTTTGTTCCAGAACTTGGTCTTTTACCAAAAAATACTGTTTCACCCTCAATACACTGCAGTGGACTTTAATTTTTTTTTTTTTTTTTTGGATTTAACAAAAAAAAATTTTTTGCTATTTTTTTTTTTTTTTTTTTTTTTTTTAATATGGATGCAGTACTCATCAAATTTCTCATCTTTTTCTCCTTTAGCTTATTGGAAAGCCCTAAACTGAGTGCTTTAGGCTGTAGTTTCATGTGTGCTTTAGTCCTGCATAAGCCCACGTTGCTGCTGAAGGAAGCAGCTGTCACTCTCATAAGTCAGCCATTCATTCCCACACCTTTTACCAACTCTTCCCTCATGCAGGCACAAGTATCAACTTAATTGGGAAACTGATTTGCACTAAAAGGAATTATGTTTTGTTTATTTTTTGCCAGCTTAGTTTTGATCCATCTGATTCCTCTGGGGCTATTCACCGCACATCCACGCAACACGCCTGTGTTTCACGGCACAAGGGAGAGGGAGGTGCACGGGTGGGATGCGGGAGAGCACCGAGTGCTGTGTGGGGGCGAAAGTGGGACTTTTCAGCTAGGTCACTGTTTAAAGCATATGCAGAACTACTGCCCTCCAACCAGCAATTTGGAAAAAAAAAAAAAGAAAAAGAAAAAGAAAAAAAAGACTTGCTCTCAGATTTGTTGTCACACTCTACTTGCTAATGCAGGGTGTATTTCACATAGTATTTTGCAGGCAGTTGTAAGCTCAGTGTGGTATCTCAGAGCTGCCTGGAAGCTTGGAGCAAATGCCTTGCTACTTATGCTTTGCTGTTGGAGAAACTGTATTAGCTGAGGCTTGGTGCTGTAATAACCACAATTTTGTATTTTCCAGTGGGCTGGGAATGTGGCAGAGAGAATTTGAGTAATGCACAAAATGTGGGCAAAACAATCTCATATTTGCCTTCCAAATAATGTCTAGCTAGATCCAGAGACCAATGTGATAGGGGTTGCCAGAGCTGGTAGCTTGATAAGAGATGAGTCTGCCGCTGCTCCCTATTCCCAGGCTGAACCAGAAGTGAGCCTGGGCATGTAATTCCCATGCAAATGAACACACATATGTACATACAAACAGAGCTGGCCACGCAGATCAGCAGAGGCAGAGTCATTCAGCACTTGCATGGACACAGGCAACACCAGCAGCTTCGTCCTGTTCCCCTCTCTGAATGATCAGGATGAAAGTATGTTAGTGGAAAACACATACAATACGTAATTACAGTATGGATCCCCCAGGTAAGTAGCCTAGCCGAGCTAGTCCTGGGTCCTCCATCTTCCCAGTTGCTGGCAGCTGGAAGTAAAAGTGCCCACAGACCCTCTCCAGTTGCTGGTACTCAGTCCCCATCTCTCACAGAGATGTATGCATGCCCCCTCCCTGTTTCCCCACACACTGTGGATCCTCCAGTAACTCATCCAAGACAGTTGGTCTACCCCAGCAACTGTCCCTGGGCCACATGTATGTCCAGTTACCTCATGCACTGTGAATCCCCCATTAATTGGTGACTGGCCCCCTCCCAACCCTGTACACATGAGCACACATGGAGACCGTAACTCCCTTGCACACTCAATCTAGCTGGTACCTATCTGGAGCCCCTGTCTCCAGCTGTCACGGGCATGCACACCTGTGTGGAAATGAGTTTCCCAGTCAATCACCCAACCTCATGGTCTTCCTGGTAGCTGGGTTGGGTCTCCTGTGCCCTCCAGGACCCAAGTCACGAAATCTCTGGTGATCCAACCTTGACTTACTGCATCTTCCTGGATTCCCATTGACTAGTCTGATTCACTAGCTAGCCAGGCTTGATAGTGACTGGGGACCACACACCCAGACAATGCACACACACACTCCCGCCTCTCCAGTGCATAACTGGCACTGCAGACACACAGGAACCTGGGTCCCAACTCCAGAAGCTGGCACTTAGAGCTCCATGGATATGTATATGGAGTCCCCTCATGCAGGAAAGTAGCTAGAAATGGAGTTTAGTGAGAAGACAGGATGGACTGTGTCGATCAGGTGCAGAGCATAGCCAGACAAGCGTACTGATCAACTTGGTTACATGTCACCCTTTATCCCCTTTTCTTCCCTTATCTCTCCGTTTTCCCGAACTTGTTCCTTCTCTAATATCCTTTTTTTCTTGCCTATGGTTCCTCCCTTAAACATCCCATAACAAGCCTTATGCAATCTCAAAATGCTCTCCCCCGTTTCCCATAAGAAGTTGATAACCCTTCTCAGCCTGAAAGGTGATCTGAAGAGGCTTTCCACTGGCTTTTCTCTGTGGGTTTCACTCACTGGCTGATGAGGCTGGTGGCTCTTCTGTCAAAGCCCTGGGAGAACCTGGGATGGGGTAAGGGGGTTGTTTCCCTGACCGGGTTATTGCAGTTCCCTGTGGCCCTCCTGTTCATGGAGGTGGGCATTTCATGGGCTGTTCTTGTGATAGCCTTGGCAGCAGCCAGGTCAGGGGGCTTGTTCCTCTTGATTAGGTTATTTGGGTTACAGCAGCTGTGCTCCCTTGTGTTTGTTAGGATCAGCCTTTTATCACACACCCTAACACTGCCTGCCAGAGGTGACTGTACCTCCTTGTGCTCCTTGCACAGCACTTTGAAGAAATCTCTTTTGTCCTCTGGAAGGGCTGTGTTCCTGGAGCAGACATCTCAGTGCTTCTGCAAAGGGGTCCTTAAGCCCGTCAAGGAGGCCTGTGAGTCTTCGCAAACAGCGCTTCAGATAGCTTAGACACAAAACTTCAAAAGCAATGATGGTTACACTGATAATTATGTCTGTCCAGGAGATTGGTGTAGTAGTTGTTTTCTAAGGGAACATTTGAAGTCCTACCAATCACACTCTCTGGAGAGAGTAGGTAGAAGTTCATAACAGATCTGTGAAACCCCAGCTCACACAGCAAGGAGTGTCCTTTCCACTGTATTTGGTCTGGACTTCGTGGCTGCTGTTGATTTCTGTCTCCATTTTGCGTCATGGGGCAAGGTGCCTTTCTGCTCCAGTTTGTTTGTAGATGAATTCCTATAGTCAGGTTTTCCTCGATAAAGGAGTGCCAGGACAATTGAAACAGCTGTTTTTAGTATGAGTTGTGAGTCTAATGAGTAACACATTGGCTAATGAGATGTGTTTTCAGGATTGTCTCATTCTCACACAAGAGGGTAGCATTCTCTACCCTGCCCGCACCCATTCTCATACAGCAAGCCAGACCGCAACTGAAATGGTTTAGGTGCACCAAACCTATGATTGTTGGGGCCACCCTTCTGAAAGACTCTCTATTCCAGTTTGCATTTCCCAATCTCAATTAAAAGGATCTTGTAGTAAAAATAATTTGAGATGTGGACATTTCACCCACCCTCCAGTCCTGGTTGCTATAGTTGTTCACCAGTCCAAGTGCCATTTCCCACCTGTTTGATTGGACATCAGCAGCCTTTATAAACAGTTGTCCATGTGTGTCTGAAAGCCCATCTTAATTTTGTGTCTTCTGATAAGCCTCAGCCCTGTAACCCTTGCAGCCACTGGTGTACGTTGAAGTCCCGTATCATACAAGAGTTCATTAAAGGTTAATGGTACTTGTGTATAGGTGGTCTCCTGAGTCACCTTGGTTAGTCCCATAGGGATGGATTTCAGAAGTTCCATTGAAACATTTACTTTTTCAATCCCTAGTGTGGCTGTTAATGTGCCATTAGACTTTAAAACCTGTCTGAAGGCTATTCCTCCTCTGTTAAGGAGTCCTATAGTTGCCTGAAGGTGGTTAGTATGGGCAGATGTAGGCAATTTCTTTTGCCTTCCGGACCAACAGGTCCGTGGTTTTCATCAAGAGTTTATTAGGTTGTGAATTCTGCATTTCAAAAGGGTGATTTTATATGACCATAAATAGTTCTGGCCAGGTCCAATGCCTGTTTTTTCCAGCTGTCTGAGCCGCTTTAGTATAGTTAGCATAGATTGATCCAATGAACCATAACTCTGGTCTGAATTCAGTGCAAAAATCAATTATATTTGCTGGTAGCACTTTTGGAGCCTTTATCTTGGTCTGCTATCACAACAAGGGAACCCTGGTAATGCGGCACTGGTTAAACTTTCTTCAGTTTTCCTGCAATTTCTGAGCATGTCAGATCTTACAGGGCCTAAATGATGTGTCTTTTTTTCTCAGGACTTTCTTCATATCTTCCTGTCTCCATGTGGTAGATCATGGTTGATCAGAGATTAAAGTTGTTGAAATACCTGTTCTGAGTCCTGTCTCTACAGATGATAGTAGGAAATAGCCTCGGCTTTCAGGATGCTCTGTTGTCGAGCCTTCCTACATATTATTGTAAATTTATAGAGCTGCTTCTCTCAGTAAAATGTTAATACCAATTCATAGAAACCTGTGGTTTACAGCAGGTACTTCTTTGCATTAAATGATATCCAAACCAAAGAACTAGATCTAGGCTGGCTGCTTACAAGTTCTTTTATGAATTTTTCATCTTCCTTTGACATTTGAACACTTTGGTAAAAGTTTATTTAACAAAGGATTTTGTATACATGGATAATCATGTCAATATGGAAACCATGCCTTCTTGGAAGGCTCCTGGTGTTATGCTGAAAGTACAGGTTGGCATTTTAGATATGATGATCTTTAATTTATATGTACAGACAGATGGATGAAAAAGGCTGTTGGAAGTACCTAAAGTTTATTCCAAAGTCCTATGTTTTTCCTTTCCCAGAACAAGTAGCAGTTTTGAGAAGGAAAATGGATAGCCTATTCTAAGTTAGTGTAGGTGTACATAGGCTTTTCCAATTAACTCCTCTTCATACTGCTAATTATGGGAGTGAAGGAAGTGTTGTTTGGTTTCCAGGCTGAGACTGACATTTTAGACAACCAAAGCCACTAAACTAGGCAAAATACTCTTAAGTGCATCTCAAAAGAATAAAAACTGTTCAATCTTCCATAGCAAAGTTCTTGTTCCCTAGTACAGCAAGACTCTGGTAGACTGGCTTAATGCTATTAAAGAAGCTGAAAAATCTAGATGAAGTTTCTTCCCCTGAGGGAGGAAAATAAAAATAAAAAATAGTGGAAGAAAAACATCATATATAATAGTAACTTGAGTTTTACATCAGCTCTGACTGCAGCTGCACCCTTTGTGATTCTGTGTCATACTATTTTCCTCAGTCTTGCAAAGCCAAATCTGGCAAATTCTGCATTGGAAACTTTTGGTAGCAAACGTTTAAGAAAAAGAAAAGTAGAAGAAATGGTCTTGCCGCCTATCTGGACCTGATTTTAGGTAGAAGACACTACTCTTTATATTAAATGTAAATCAAGGTAAATTTAATGTATATTAAATGTAAAACCTAGGTGCTCCAGGCACTAAGGCATGCATTTTCTTATGCATATTACGTATATTTTTATCTTCATTACATCTCTCATCATTGTAAAACAACTAGTGCTAACAGTGTTTCTAATTCAGACACTTTTTATCAGGTGCAAATGCCTTTTAGGGTGCAAAGAGGTAAAGTACTATGGATTCTGAAAAAACATGCTTCTTGCAAAACAAAATTATTGAACAATTTTAAAGAGCTAAATCTCATACCTTCTTACTGTTCATTGCGCAGTTAGGTTATATTGATTGCTTCACAACAGCTTTTCCATGCATGTTCTTTTACTTTTTGGAAGAGATGTCCTGAGCTCTTTACTTTTTTTTTTCTCCTCATTTATTGTTTACTATTGTGGTAGTTAAAATATAAAAATAAATGCAAGAGAATTAAATTCACTTCCTATTTATTTTATAATCTATTCACGAATGAAAAACCTTTGCTTTATGGCAGCTGTGGGAACTTATTCTAATTATTTTAAATCTAAGCTTGCATTCCAGGTTAGGTGTTGAATTTAACAGCTGCACTTAAAATTGTCCTCCTCCAGTATACAGGTGCACTAATACTGATTGAAATGAGAGTAAATATATACAAAAAAAAAGATTAAGTGGAGAGGATGTATCTTATTAAATTTTTTAAAGCCTCACAGTACTTAATAGCAAATGTTCATTTTTTTAATGAGTGCTGTAACAAGTAGAAAGAAATTTAAAAGGAAAATATGTGGGATCCAAACATTCCTTCTGTCAAATCCTCTGCTAACTTGACAGCAGGAAAAGATAAGATAGTCAGCATTTTCAATGATAGATCATAAAAACATAAGAGATCCCTTGTCAAAGATACAGGGCTTCGTTCTGCCATGTTTCGTGCTGTTTTGTCTTTATCTTGTAAAATTACTTAACTCCCAGAGGAACAAGCTCCCTGAAACCTAGGTAAAGAAGCAATTTGTGTCTGCAGATTCTGCTGAACCAAGGCCAGCAAACAAGCAAATTGAAGGACTGTGCATTTCCTGCACATTTAAATTATCTATTTCAGAGGGACTGAATCATGTGAAAGAACAGTCTAATGAAGATTTTGCGTAAGAAGAAACTGATTTCTCATTTATCTGAAGCTGGGAACAGTACTTCCAGTATGGGCTATGGTTGTGACATCTAAGTGTACTAGGGATACTGAACTTTTTTGAGGAAAATACAAATGAATGCCACTTTGCTGCCCAAGAACTAAAAGAAAGACTAACACCATAGTTCCTGTTACTAATTAGAATAAATGCATTTATTTGAGTAATCTAAAACGGACCTAAACAATAAAACAGGTGCTAGCAAACTGAAATAACAGTCATGATGGGAATTCTTCCATAAGGAGAACTGGCAGGTGGAGAAAATCAGAAATAGTTCTGATGAAGTGCCAGGTGCTCCCCTCCAAGTCCTCACAAAAGATGGGGAAAAAAGCAGCCCTTAAAATAAATTACATAAATTGAATTAATAGAATTCTTGGGCTTAGCCTGAGAATTAGAAGCTCATAAAAAGATTAGTGCAATTATCTTGTTGTCAGTAACTGGATACTGGGAAACTGGGTACTGGTAGCACCTTTGTCTAGAAAGGATATTGAACACTATGTTTGGATGATTTATGATCAAGCTATTCATTATATATTAAGCCAACCAAACACAGTTTTGCAGGTTTCTTGTCACTGGTGCAGTGTTTATTCTGATAGTATCTCATAAGGGCATATGAAAGACAGTATTTGGCTATTTTTACTAAAATGTAAATGTTTTCCCTTTTAGTTATTCAGACATTCTGATTGAAAGGGAGGTGTTAATGCAGAAGTACATTCATCTCGTCCAGATTGTAGAGACTGAAAAGATTGCAGCCAACCAGCTTCGACATCAGCTTGAAGATCAAGACACAGAAATTGAAAGACTTAAATCTGAGGTATGTGCCAGAGCCGTCAGGCGATAACTGAAATATAACGTTATGCTCTGTGCGTGGCAATAATATTCAGCAATAATATTCAGTATTTCTGTGTTACTTGTGAGAATAATGTGACCCAGTAAGGTTAATATGTAATAGGCCTCCTGTTTTTTATCCGCTGGATAAAAACAATAAGATTATTGGTTTGTGGCGGGGTGTTATGCGTGGGGTTGTGGGTGTGGGGTTTAGTTGGTGGGTGGGGTTTTTTTTGTTTGTTTGTTTGTTTTTGTGGGGTTGGGGTTTTTTTTTGTTATTTGTTTGTTTTTGTGGTTTGTTTGTTTTGTTCTGTTTTGTTTGGTTTGGTTTGGTTTTTTTTAATGTGGTTGGACTCGATGATCTCAAAGGTCCCTTCCAACCACTAAGATTCTGTGATTCTGTGATTCTGTAATTCTTGGCTAAATATTTTTCTTAGAAATACTGGGGACTGCTAAACTGACTGGATCATCTCTTCGTCAGAGACTGTAAGATGACACATTTCTTTGTCATATGGGTGCCATTGATTGTATTATTTCCTACCAGTCTTCACACCAGGAGTTTGATCCTTGACCTGTCTTTGGTTGTGACAGTATTCAGAACTTTTCCAAATGGCTCTATTTCACTGAATGTTAAAAATTTTGATTCAGTCCTGAGCTGATAAAGCCTGAAAGGCACACTTGGTTTTGAGAGGAGTGCCAGCTCTCTGGTCTTTCCGCCATCTGGATCAAGAGCCCTGTTGGTTTTCAGAGAACTGTTTTCATGTCCCTGTGACCAAATATGTGTTTGTCATTCTGTGCAGCTTTAACAGGGTTGAAGAAGGGGAAAATATTTTTCTAGTAGTTCTGTAGCTAAGAGTTTCACTGACTTGAGAAAGCATTTAATGAATGGTTGGTGTTGTCAGATTATAGCTCTCAATAAAACGAAAGAAAGAATGCGACCTTATCAAGGCAACCAGGAGGATGAGGACCCAGATATTAAGAAAATTAAAAAGGTAAACGTGGACTTTCTGTGCTTAAGAGGTGGGTGGATGGGGGGTGTAATTCTGTATTTCAGTCAGTCTGGTTTTGTCTTCATTTATTTGTTTAAGTACAGTCAAATAGTAAGATTCCTCCTGCCCTGTCCCTACTTAAACCTCCTGAATTGCATCAGCTTCCCGTGATTCAGTGCCACATTTACCCCATGGTGCATTTGTTACTTAAGTATTCATTTGAAATTGCAAGGTATATATTCAGTTTCTTAAAGAAGCTTGAAGGTTGCATTCAACTGCTTGTAAAGATTGAAATGAAGTCACGGGCCTTTCCTGTGGGAACCATGTACACAGTGACTTTTTATACTCCTTTCTTATAAAAATGCTTATAAAGATATAAGAGAATGACACATATTCTGTTGCTGCAAATAGAAGACAAATATTGAAAATGCAAAGGGCAGTCTTGATTTAGGTTGCCAGCCAGTCTGTTTGATGGTGATTTTCCCAGGATGCTATGGCCAGTTTTTTAATAACAGGGAATTCATTTAATAAATGGCATTCTTGCTTGAAGATGTGGTCCTGTATGTGTCACCCTTATTCTCACAGCATTCAGTCTCTTACATTGCATAATATCCTTTATGGCATGTGGACTTAGCTTCTGACTTTTTCTGGATGACACAGTCTGAGTCAGGGTCAGCGCTGAGCTGGTACCCTCGTGTGACTTTTCCTTTTTGTGTAGATTAAACATTGTAATAGAAGCTGGAAATGTCTCTTAGCAGAAGGAGAGCTCAGATTCTGTATATAATTCACTGTGTTCTGCATCTTGATTGTTTTGACAATTAGGTCCTTTTTAAAAAGTTGCTTATTCAGAGTAAACAGCTACGAGTGAGATTTTGCATTTCTTTTTCAAGATTTCTTTTTTTCAATGATCTTCACATCAAGATCAGGGCAAAGACATACTGAAATTTTCCATGACCAGATGTAGACCTTTTCTGTAATCTTTAGTCCACTTTTAACTTCAGTGGATATTATGCTTACGTAGATTTTTCCATGACATAGAGGTACTTTTTAAGAATGCCAAAAATCTGCCTTTTCTGGCTAACAGTATTGCTGGCCTCGTCTGATACTAAGGAGTACATTGATACTTACCTTCAAATACATATGTTAAGTTTAAATCTCCTTAAAAAAGAAATGAAACTGAGTTTAATAACTATTTTAGAATTATGTCAGTAATGACATTGAATCTGTCTTGAAGCATGTTACCTGGCATCCTTGCACGATGGCTTTATATATATATATATAGGGGTATAAGAGAAATGTGTAAGGGGGGGTAAGAGGAGTTGAAAAGCCTGCACCGTGTGTAGCGCAGTTATGCGGACAGGAATAGTATATACAAAGGTACAACACTGAACTTGCAGTAAAAGGTGCCTCGATTGTATGTGACATCTTTTCAGTCTGTTTCCTGGCAACAGATATGGCCATGTGATTGTGGGAATTTCATTAACAAACAGAAATCTAAAAAAATATATAATTCAGGAACAATGATAGATCAATAAGGGAAAAGGACTTTTTTTTTTTCTTAACAGAGGCATTTCATTTAAAGGATTATTTAGACAATGAAGACCTTATGATAAATTGTGTAATGTTTTTTCTTATTCTTCTTTTCTGCTTGGTCCATTTTTAGGTCCAGAGCTTTATGCGGGGATGGTTATGTAGAAGAAAATGGAAAACTATTGTCCAGGATTATATTTGTTCTCCCCATGCAGAAAGCATGAGAAAAAGGAATCAGATAGTTTTTAACATGGTGGAGGCTGAATCTGAATATGTGCATCAACTTTATGTTCTTGTGAACTGTTTTCTGCGGCCCTTAAGAATGGCTGCAAGTTCAAAGAAGCCACCTATCAGTCATGATGATGTTAGTAGCATTTTCCTCAACAGGTATGAGGGGTTTGGTTTGGTTATTTTGGGGTTTCTCTGACCACTTCTTCTCATTCTGCTTCAGTTTACAGTAGTGAGGTCTGGCACTGTTTTTTTTTTTTGGTCTGATATAAGTAATGTCACTGAGGTAGACCATGTTTACAGGGGTAAAAGACAAGGTGCTGTTGGTGATGCTGTTTCCAGCAAGAGCTAGACCTCTTTTGCCTCCTTACTTCTATTTCTTCCTCTGATAGAGGAGGAAAATGACAAATTGTGCCTCTTGGGGCAGTTCTTACAATTTTCTGTCACCTTTCCTGTTTCTTTTTCTCTTAAGAGAGCAAAATTGGACTTAGTGGCTTCATATGATCCAAATAAGACCCTGAGGATGAGTACGTCAAATCCTCTTTTTTCTGTTGCCCTGCCTAAGGAGCCTCCTTCCCTCTCCCTTGTCTTTTCATATCCTACAAAAAAGAACTATTCCTTGCATTAAACATCCAAGTACTATTGCAATGAGTATGTACAAGTAAGCCAGCAGGCATCTAACATTCGATATGGGATTGGGATTGCATCCAAGTCTGCCCCAAACTTGTAAGAAATAGAACGTGTTCCTTTAGTTATGAGACAGGTCCCTTTGATAGTTCGTTCATGATCACTGTACTCTTCATGGTTTCTGGTACAACTGGGATGTCCCCTTCTTCTGTTGACCTCATAAGCTAAAATGCAGGAGTATGTTTTGTGTTATAGGAAAGTTGTAAGTTTCAATTCTTAAAGAGCAGCAAGCAACAGTGACAGATGACTACCACTGGCTTGAGGTTTCTGCATCTTACTGGTCCTCTTAAGCTATTAAATGCATCGACAAGGATATTCTTGGAAAAAAACATTCATTAAACTGTGTAGAACATGTTACTTAATAGATGCTTTTATATAAAAGAACTAAACAGTTATAGTATGTTTTGGCTCCAAATACTATGTATTTTTAACACATACTACACTAAAAATTTTAAACAATACAATAAAAGGAAGCACTTACTTCCATAATAATAAATATGTTTTGCATTTTCTAGCAAAACGCAAATCATACTACTAACCAGAAAGAGAAGTTTCTCTATGAATTATTAATCAGAAAATAAAACCTGGCTTGTCTGTTTAAATACTTGTTTTTCAGTGAAACAATCATGTTTCTTCACGAGATATTTCACCAAGGCTTAAAAGCAAGAATAGCTAATTGGCCTACCTTAATCCTCGGTAAGTTACTCTATTTTCTCTAGGGGTACAATTTCCACAGTTATTTTTGAAATTACAGTAAGGTTTAGGTGGTTTTTTTTTAAAGGCAGGACTTTTTAAAAGTCCTTTTTGAGTGGAACGTGTTTCCAGAACTGACACCACGAGATGTGCTGCAGTGGGAGTCCCCCGTGGGCGGTAATGACTGGCTTCCAGTCCATGCATGAGAGTGCCTCTGCCCTAAGCATTGATTAAATGTGGGCCCCTCAATTTTCAGAGATACTGTCTGAGTATTAGCTAATCAGAACCACCTTGTTTTGGCAGGTGAAAAAGCCAAGTTTAATGTTTCTAAAACCCCAGTGTATTGGAAACAGAACTGATTATAGTAATTCACTTCGATAGAACATAGTAGTTTCTTTAAAAAAAAATTTCAAGAGATGAGTAGTTGGGAAAAAAAAACCCACCAAACGTTTCTTGAATTTTTCTAGCTGACTTATTTGACATTCTGCTGCCAATGCTGAACATATATCAAGAATTTGTTCGGAATCATCAGTATAGTCTACAAGTACTGGCAAACTGTAAGCAAAACAGAGATTTTGACAAACTCTTGAAGCAATATGAAGCCAACCCAGCATGTGAAGGGCGAATGCTGGAAACTTTCCTTACTTACCCCATGTTTCAGGTAGTCTCTCTGTATATTTTTTGTGACTATTTGTTTTTAGTGTTTGGTTGATTCATTTTGTGTTACTGACATTATGATTGATTGAAGATTCTTCTTGATTAATTAAAAATACTCTCATTATTTTAATTAATTCAGTTTTTAAGTTATTATAATAAAATTTAATTATTTATTATACTGAAACAACACTTATTTTGTTATTATACTGAAACTCTGCCTGTAGAGATCTTTTCTCCAATTATACTGATTATTCAGAATCTTATGTACGTTGAAGGGGAATGTGAGATGAGGACTAATGCCAAAAGAAAAGAAGCTCAGAAATAATTACTGAACTCCTGCCTGCTGCAGGATTATGAAGTAATCCAGAGAGGGAAAATATACCTGGTATAGGAAATTAGAGTAGCCACAAGCATTTTGCTAGCATTACATTTTGAAACTTTACTGCCATTTTGTTCTACAGTGACTTGGTCTTTAGAAGATGAAAAATATATTGCAAAAGTGTTGAGAACTTTATTTATCCTTCTGATATTTTGACGCTATCTGTCTGAATTAATTATTTGTAGCTGTCTATGCGAAGACAGCTTTGCAGCAAGTATGAAACACTGGTCTGATGGTTTTGTGTCTTTCACATTTAACCTAACATCTTACTCAGCAAGAGAATAGTAAACCCCCCAGTTTGTTCAGTGTGGGGAGCATTGACACTTGTGTTAGTTCTAGTTATTCATATTAGCCTAAAAGGCCGTTAGCGTGTGTAGCAATACATTTTTTAAGCTTTGAGCGTGTATTTTGTAAAGTTTTTGGCTTTTTTGATTGAGCTAAAACAAGGTCATGGGATCTTAGAAGGGAGAGAGAGAGAGGATCCTATTAATATGTGATAGAGGATGTCATTGCTGATGACTTTTTACTTCAGCATAATCAATCATGTCTTCTTATCCTGAATAACTTTTATTCTGTAAAGACAGTGTTACTTGATTCTGGTTAAAAGCCGTGAAACTGCTTTAGGTAATAATAAATGGATCAGGATCATTATGCTACCCTGTGGCCTCTAATAGTTAAATGTCCATTGGAGCAATGTGAATTTTATCTAAATGCAAACAGGTCAGCTGGCATTTTCAAAGTCATAAGAGATTTGGATGCACATATCCTATAAAATAGAGGGACTGTATGTATGGATCTCCCGGGGAGTTTTGAAAGTTTCCTCTATGGGCACTTGGATAGTAGCATGAAACAATGAAATTTAATGTCATATTTGTGGCTGCCTCTGATCTGGTCTTTTCCTTAAAATACGATAAATGCTTCCTCAAACTAAAAACATGCCAAGCATATTCAGTCTCTATCACCCAGAAATTCAGTATTTTTGGCAGCAGTTCTATTTAGAATGTATGTATAATAATTTAGCTGTGGATATTAATTTAAAAAAGACTATGGAAAATTTTGTGATCAAAGTAATGTCTAATATTTTTTAAAAAGCTGTATTGGAATTATTCCTTTAAGGATTTACTGATTTTATACCTAATTTGTTTTAAGATTCCTAGATATATTATAACACTTCATGAACTTCTGGCTCACACACCACATGAGCATGTTGAGCGAAAAAGCCTTGAATTTGCTAAATCTAAACTAGAAGAGCTTTCAAGGTAAGATTTTTCTACCTCATGTTTGACAATCTTGGATCAAAGGTTTTGAAATGAAAAAGCTATTTTATTTATTTTGGTTTGGTTTTGTGCTTTTTTAAAAAAAAATCTTTTAAAGAAAAGGATCAAAACCAAAACCAAACAAAGATAATGGAAAAACCCTGAAATATTCCAGCGTAATATTTTGGCCCTTCTATTTTTTTGAGACTACCGTAAATCTAGAAGTGTCTCCTTGCATTTTGGGTAGGGGAGAATAGGAGTTGCCATAGGAACCACCTAGTCCTGGGTTATGACCAAAGCAATTTTCTTTACCTAGAGAAATTAATTAATATTTTTTTCACAGTTTAAAGAAAAAAGGCACTTCCTTGCCTACTCTGTGGCAATGGAATCAGTAAGGGTCTTAAAAAAGTACTGAGTTCTCAGTACTTTGAATCTGTGTTATAGTTCACGTGTGTTCATGAAATAACTGATTTAATATGATTCAAATAGTGCCAGATAAACAGGAACTAAAGATATATGTTGAAAAACTGGTGCTCCCTGTAGAAACTTGCAAAATTAAGCCCTTCCCTGAACCCCCAGACCATTCTCAGATGTTCCTCTGTGTCAGTCCAGGAAGAAATTCAGTTGTTATCTCTGGGAAACATAGTTTTCTGCTGTGAACAAAGAAATGCTGCATGAACTCCAGGATATAAATCCTGAGTGTCCAGAGTATTCAGAAAAGATGTATTTGGAGAATATTTAATTGTAAAAAAGGGGTCACTTTATAGCTTTTGTTAATTGCATGCTCTTGACTTCTCAGTTTTATTTTTCTGTTAAGACCAAGTTGCTGCCTTGTGCGAACTACCCGTTAATTTGGCACTTTTTATTATTTCTTTTTTGTCCTGCTGTATCTTTAACAGAGGCAGCTTTCTGAGTCAGGTTGTGTTGTGCCACTTCTTCAAGCTCTAACTTCTTAAAGAGCTGGGCAGGCAATATCTTCTACAGAAATGTCTGTGTTTGACTCCTGCAGTATTTAGCAGGTTCTACCCTGTTCTGAGGCCATCTGAAGTAGAAAGAAGTAATGTCTCTTTTCCACTCAAGCAAAGCAGGGAATTTCTCGGGCCAGGGTTATGTGCCCAAGCAAATCAATCAGCTTTGACTTGGCTTCATCTCGTAAGTCAGAGCTCATTGCTGATCCAACTAATTTGTCACTGAACGTTCAGAATTGCAGGCTGAGACTGATTGATCCTCCTCTGAGCAAAAGGCAGGCAGTATAGACCATAAATATAAAGCTTTGTGACTCATTCCATCACTTTAATGTAGGTCTGAGGGAGGAGGAGCTTTTAGATAGTGGAGTCCGGTCCCAGTTTAGAAGAATATACATCGTAACACCATATAAACTTGTGGGTTGGTTTCAGCCTTGGAAAAAATCTGTTTTTCTCTGTGTAAGGAGAGGATGCCTATGAAAAAAAAAAGTGGAAGAAAGTAAGGGGTGAGCTATCAAGGCTGTGGTTGTTATAGGAAGCAAGGGGGGAGTGAATGGTACATTGAGATGTAAACTGAAGCAAAGCAGACCGGGAACTTAAAGTGATTCCACGACATGTTACAACTAATATAAAATGCTAGGAAACACTTCCAGGTTCGTGGCAGCCTAGTGTATGAAGGATCAAGAAGTACTATTCTATCGGCAGTGAAGGGTTTTCAGCTTGGTGGCATCTGTCAGATGTGTTTAGGAGTAGTCTACAAACAAGTCTGGCAAAATTGGTTCCACTGCTGTAAAAAATGAAGCAATTACAACAACGATTTGAAAGGGAGGGGAAAAAAAAAGGCAAGAAACTTGCTACAGAGTGATCATGTACTGCGTGGCTATATCTGCTTTGTAGCAGGTGGCAAAGGACATCAGCTACCTTCTGCATCTACCATGTGTTAAGTACAAGTGAAAACAGATGCAATAGGTGCAAGATACATTTGAGGGAGTTTAAATTGCATTTTGTATTGTGTCTAACAGGGTGATGCACGATGAAGTGAGTGACACAGAAAACATCCGGAAGAATCTAGCTATAGAAAGAACAATAGTAGAAGGCTGTGATATATTACTAGATACCAGCCAAACTTTTATACGCCAAGGTAAGACATTCTTCTTTGGAGCAATCTACATAATAATGGGGGGGGAAAAATAAGTTAAAACCAGCAGGGTTGATGTTGCCTTCATGGAGCAGGTCAGTGCACTGGGCACATCCAGCATCCAGAGACCACTCATGGTACACGGAGGGTAAGTCAAGTCACAAAATGCCCTGATGACAACTCATTTTGGGCTGCAGTTGAACCCCACACCTCTGCTGTTTTCTTCAGAAACCATGAAAAACAGCAGCACATGAATGGTAAAACACCCATGGGACAGTGATGTATGTTCTGCCTGGACTGTGATCTTCAAAGGGATGGGAATTACTACGGAGACCAGGGCTGTCTGGCCAGTTCACATGGTGGTCCCAGCTGATACCAACGTTTGGGAAAAAGTGCAGTAGAAATGTGAAACTTTATAGTGGTTAAAGTGATTGCTAGGAAAGAAAAGAGCTGTCAGTTGTTCCCATGTTTCTCAGTGCTTTGGAAACTTCTCAAATTGATAGTGTGAGCATAGGTGTAATACCTGAACATAGCCACTTTGCCTCTTGAGAAATGCATTTTTTGGCTTTAGTAGAACTTCAAGATAGATATAGAAAGCACTTATGCAAGAAGAAGTATTGAAGAAAAGGCATCCTGTTCTGTCAGGAATGTATGACTATTTCTAATATAACAGCAAAACAAGAGGGGAAGAGCCAAACTCTATCTACTGAAACTTAGTTATAGCAGAAGTGGAATTTGTTGTTAAGTTCCACAAAATTGTAATAAAATAATTTTTCCACTTAACGTAAGTGTCACTTTTACAGGAACTGCAAACTGGTTGTGGTTCTTATTTCATCGGGTTTACTTTAATGTTAAATCAGCAAATGTGAAGACTTCGTAACTGAAAATTATTTTTCTCCCATTTATGTAATAATTTACTTCCGGATCTTCTAAAACAAGTTAATGGATTTGTAGACACTACCTACAGGCCTGTAGCATAGGGTCTTGCCTGGGTAAAAGCTTCTTTGTGTGTGAAAAGTGTTAAATATATTTAGGAAAGGTTAGGAATGTAATTTAGGTATATCCTTTCATGAGACCTTTTCTAGATAGCCTTAGCAGAACATTTGGTATTTAACAGAGCCATATACACAGCTGGTAATTAGTAGTCTTTGTATACATTTTGAATTCCATTCTGTGGTGTTTCTGTAGTCATGTAGCCAAACTACGAAGCTTTCTGTAATAACTTCCAAGATTGTTTTTACAACGGTCACTATTAAATTACTTGGTTCTTCATTAAATATGTGCATTTGTTACAACTGAAGTATTTAAAGAATTATGAATATGGCTTTGACAAAAATACAAAGCTGTTATGTTGCATCCACAACAAAAAAAAATTATAGGGCAGTGATTATCCTAGATTGACTTGTATAATACAATTTAATTAAATTTTAGAAAATTGTTTTCAAGATTATTACAATCTTTTGCATTTATATTTTTATTGAGGTTTCCCCCCTTAAAACTGGCTGATAGTATTTTGTCTGTGTATTATGCAGTGTTTCATCAGTAAAAACTTGTTATTTTTTCTGTGGGAATCGGTCTGAAAAAGATTACTGTTGGAGTGTTAGACCCAGGTCAAACCCATACTTTAAATACATTAAACTGAGATTTATTTCTGGGCATGCAGTCAAAGGACAGTGGACAAGACTGTATGCTACAGAAGGCTGTATCAGGGTTTATCTTTCGGAACATCCACTGTGTATGATTTTGTGTAAGTGCAGAAATCTGAATAGAGCTACTGAAGTAATAAATGGTCTCTATTTTCCTTTCACATTTGACACTAGGGTCACTTTGACAGTGATGTCCACCTCCTCTATCCTATCCTCAATCCTTTGTGTTGCTCAGTGTAGACAGGTACAGGAAACCTCTTTTCAGCTTAAAAAAGGAGAGTGGTGCCTTTACGTTTTGTTCAGACTTTTTCTGTGAAGGTTAGTTACATCTTTACGTTATATACCTTACTTCCCTAAGAAGAGATATGTTCTGTTGAGCTATACAGTTGATTAGATAGGATCTGTCTCTGGCAGTGCTTTGCATTGTAGATTGTGGATTCCCCTTCAGGTTTCTTCAGGTCTGCTTTTCTCTGTCTCTTGCTTAGATACAGACTTTATTGTCAGGCACACTATAAATCATGGCAGACAATTAAGGAACACTTTCTTTAGGAGCCTGAAGGAAACATAGGGAGTCTCAATCTGCAGTCCAGCATTGGCTGACACTCAGACAACAGGGCATCTCGAGGCACTTTAGATGCCTCCAAACACTCCATGTGAACTTCCTGACATTAGCTGCTATGAACTTGACTCTACTGATAAATATATCACAATTACAAAATCATGGAATACTTAAAGCTGTAAGGGACTTTTGGATATTTTGCAATCCAATCTCACCTGCCCAAAGCAGCATCATGTCTGGTCAGGTTTTGGCTGTTTCCAAGGTCAGAGGCTCCACAGCCTCTCTGAATGAGCAACCTGTTCCAATATTTGACCATTCTTATGGTAAAATTAAAAGAAGTCCAGAATGGAGAAAGCCAAACGAAACACATGAATCAGGCATCTGCGTGTAAGCTATTTTTATTTACTTTTTAAATAAAATCTTTTATATTTCTTGGATCAAACAAAGGCAAATAGAGTGACTATTCTGGCAGTATTGAAGGACTGAAAGTGCTTAGGTCTCTAGCTAGATAAAAATTCCTGAGATTGCACTAATCATCCAAACTATGCTATTAACAAATGTTCCAAAATTAGCCTCACTTGCTCATTGCAACTGCACACTGGCCAATTGTGACCATTTTTTTCCTTAAGAGGAAATGTGTAGTGGAATGGATGGTGGGCAAAAGCCCGGTTTCATTAATCACAAAACCTTTATGGGAATGCATGAGCTCCTTGTTTGATGTCAGCCGTGCAGCACTTACAGGAGACGAGTTTCTCTCTACAAATATTGAGTATCAAAGACAGATAATACAGTCTCTCTTTTCTGCATTAAAAAAAAATCTAGCTTATTTTGATTTACCTAATTAAACAATAACATTTCAGCTCCACACAAGAACACCATTTAACCTTCAGTGCATTTTAGCGGAACAGAATATAGTACTCCTGAAATCATTCTAATGAAAATAAATAAATGAAAAGCTACCTGCAGAGCTGTATCTGCAAGGGTATCTACAGTATTTATAGATACTATTATTCTGAGAAGCAAAGCAGAAATGAAACGTACAGGTTGAATATTGTTACTGTAAACACATAGAGGGAATTTCAGGAGAAAAATGTCACTGAGAACTTTGTGATGGGAAGTTGCCTGGGGATCATTTTGTATGCACTCCTTGGCCATGCGATGGGGGCCAGTCGGTGTAACACGGAAAAGTCACTGTTCCAACACATGGGAATGGTCTCCTTTTTATCTTTCACAGTTGAAGCAGGTGGGCTGTTTTTTCCAGGGGAAACATGTAACAACCACTAAGTATCTATGGATTTTGGTCAGAATTTAGGCGAACCTAAAAATGTTGCGGACCTTTGCAAATTTCTAGAGTGTAATTTTGCTGTTTTGCTGCAGTGATACGAATCACATTGTACACAGTTTAAATTGAATTGGCTGTCAAAACACTGTTCTGCTGCAGAGTTACTGGTATATATTCTGCTATGCCAGACAGTGTAAGTTTCATATCTATTCGAAGCATGAGGCTAATTAAATGTATAGAGGGACCTAAGTGTAGAAAAATGTAGATAAACAGTAGCTTTTTCAGTTACCTTAATTTCTCTGTTAGTTAGTTTAAGATTGCATATGTGAACTTTGAACATGGTAAATTTTTTTGAAAATGTAGAGTAAGAATTACTAATCTTGTACTTCATGGATAATTCTTTCAGTCTTGCATTGTGTCAAGACATCGCCATTAGTTTGAGCTTTGATAGAGCTATTCTAGTCCAATAACTTGTTGCCTCTGAAAGAGGCAGGCCAATATCCATCCCCTCTTCTTTCTGCTGCTGCTGCTGTTGCCTTTGCATCATCACTGGTGCTTTGTTGACCTTGCAGTGAGGTGCATCAGGGAACTCAGTCAGCTACTTCTTTGTAGCATTAGTTTCCTGCTGGTTTAGCTCTATTAGTTAGCTAATGTTGGAATAAGACGAGAGACAGTGTAAGGATGATAGTAAGAATAGATGTGTGGGAACGGGATTAGGGTGTCTCTTGACTGCCCTGTCTGGTAACAGCAAGTTGCATCATAAAACCTTTCCCTCCACTATATGGAGGAATTGCACTTCAGCACCAAATTTAACTTCACATCCAAATTTGGGAGTGACACACATGGTGATAGCAGTCTGGAAAGTTTGGTCAGAGACTGGTTTTGAGGTATGAAATGGTAGAGAAGCAAAGCTGTCCCCAGTCTGGAGTTTTGCGGAGCACAAATTCAGACTTACGTAACCAGGTTCAATTTAGTTCAGAAGTGTTTTACTGGTAACACATTTTAGATGAGCTGTGGAGCCATGAAAATTATGCAGTATAAGATAAGAAGAAGAAATATGCTCTATTTCCATCTCTCTTGCACACACACATACACAAACTCTTTTCCTTCAAAATCTTTGCTTTTCATCCTCTGTCTCTTTAGCTTGAAGTAATGTATCTTTTGGAAATCTAGCAGCTGTGCAAAGAGCAGTGTGCGGTTCAGCTTCATTTTCTGATCAATGTGTTTGTAAATTACATAAGAATTTGCCCAAGATTTAATCCTGCTATGTACATAAGCATTAGTCTAGACTGTACTTGCTTAAATCTATTTATCATGGAAAACAAAGTGAACTTGTGCAATAAAAGATGATCGACTTGTGCTTAACACAGATGATGTACATTGATACTTAATAAAATGAAAAGTTGCATTAATTAATATCATAATATTCAAGATATTAGTGCTTTAAACAGTGCCTACTAAATATTACCATAGTACAGTAAATTTTGCTTGTTTTTTATCAGGTTCCCTTATTCAAGTTCCTTCAGTTGAGAGGGGAAAACTCAGCAAAGTTCGCCTGGGATCATTATCTTTAAAGAAAGAAGGAGAAAGGCAGTGCTTCTTATTTACAAAACATTTTTTAATTTGTACAAGAAGTTCAGGAGGAAAACTGCATCTTCTCAAGGTATAGACTTTACATTTATAATTCAATTTACAAAATGAAAACACAGCTCCAGTGAAATTTCAATACTTTTACTATTTTATGGCTTTAACCTGAGATTTGCATGGCTTGTTATAAACAGAAGTGTGGTGATGCACAGTAATTAACTGCTATATCCTCTCTTTGCAAATAATACAATTCAGCCAAAGTTCTTACTAACTACAATTGTTTTTTTCTAGAACCATGTAATTCTAATAAGCTGGGGGTTAGAAACAAGATATAAGTGTATCTATTTGTATAAGCTAGCACTGAATGTAAGTCAGTTTTCAGTATATAAAGCAGCCAGTATTACCAAAGAGTATTTTCCAGAGTTCTAATAAAATTGATTTTTAAAGTCAATTCTGTTTTCCTGAACAGCACTGAAAGCCCTTCTAAGAACACTCTAGTTACATTTGTTGAGAATCATGCTTTCATAGTGCTGGCTTTTGAATAAAAAGATGTTGGTAGTTTACAGAGTGGATTACGTTGAATAGAATTTTAAATAGACAAAGATGTTTCTGAGAGGCTAGTAATACTGTTCATATGCTTTTCACTTTGCACCCTTTAAATAGTTCAAATATTTTGCAAAATAAATAGAGTATGCCTGAACCTTTAAAAAAATCTTGTCTATTTGATTTAAATTCAGGAGAAGAAGAAATTCTAGTTACCTTTTCTGAACTTTGTGAACAATTCCTTATGTGAGATAAATTAGTGTGGTAAAAATGAAAGAAAATTTCTACATTTGAGTATATTATTGATGTGTTGGATTAAGAAAAACATTATATTTCATCTACCTGGGTTTAATTCTTAAGGAAAAATATGTACCATGAAATTCATATATCTTCCTAAGAGTTCTGAGTAATGTAAGATCTCAGAGTAGGTATATCAGAGTTTAAAAATAATTATAATGACAAATGGGAACAAATGTCAAAATTTGTGGGAAATGTGCTTTGTTTTTATAGACAGGAGGTGTTCTGTCTTTGATAGAGTGCACACTGATCGAGGAGACAGACGTGAGTGATGATGATTGTAAGTTAAATTCAGCTGTTTGTAGTAATTACAGTTCCTAGTTTTTTAAAATTGGTACCCTTTGTTTATTTTTCATAAGAGTAAATTGATATGTTCTCCCCTTTCATGAAGCCAAAGGAATACAGCATTAAATTGATTCAGTGGAGTAGATGTTTTAGTAATGGACATACTGGCTTGGATAAGGGTTTGTTTTGTTATGTTTGTTCTTGCTGTTGACATCCCACATAGGATTTTCAAGTAGACTGGCTGAAGGACTGTGATAAATTATTTGCTGAATTTTGTATACAACTTTACCCAGGGGATGTCAGAAAAAAGAAAAAAAAAAAAGCCTTAAAGGAAGAAGCAGATAATTGGGTTTTTTAAATACACAGGGGTTGAGTGAGTTGGCAGAATTAATGGAAAGTTTTTGTCTTGGGCTCCCTACAAATCTTGACTGCAAGCTTGTTCAAATGAAATAACAAAACACATTCCCAAGCTGATTTTATAGTTACTCATTTTGGCTTCCATCCTGCAGTTTTAGGCAAGTTTTGCACTTGAATTGTGAAAGCAGTTTCATTCATTTCAATTATACTTCTAATATGCTGAGAGTATACCAGTGTAGAAATGTTAGAAAACCTTTAGCCTTATTTGGTATCTTTAAAAGTAATGTATAGCACCTCCCACTATTGCAGGTTTACAGGTTGGGTTTTTTTATTTATTTGGTGTATGTGATAAACACAATGAGTTTTGGATCCCCAATTGGATTTGCTCATTGCCAGACAGATGTTTTAAAGTAACTTCCATTCTAAATGAAACCATTATTTTCCTTGTCTTATAGTCTTAAGTCTCACATTTTGACATATTTTTTCCCCCTCTGGCTGTAAAGCAAAAGGCTCAGGACAAGTGTTTGGACACCTTGATTTCAAGCTTGTAGTGGAACCTACGGATGCTCCTGCTTTTACTGTTGTCCTTTTAGCACCATCACGACAGGAGAAAGCAGCATGGACAAGTGATATAAGTCAGGTAGCTTAATGCATTCCTTATCTTGTTTGTATTCAGATTGTTTATTCTGTATTTTTGAACACTGACTCAAGAGAGGTATGTTGATTTCTTGAGGGATGATTTGCTATGATAATGTGAAAAACCCTCAGTTTTTACCTGTTTTCCTCAAAGTTCAGTCTTTGCATTTGAGTCACCAGTGAAACATATTTCTCAATGAGAGAGATGGGATATAAACCACAAAACTGTCAGTTGACAAACGTAATACTAATGGTAGTCATTTTTATGTCTAAGGAAAGCCCATCCAGATACATATTTTGATTTAAGAAGAAGGATAGTACTTGTTTCTTCATAACTTTCATACAGATAAAAAACCACCTGTGATTACTGAGAGTAAAAATGATACCGTATCATATCAGTAATCATATCCCATGCAGTGAGAAAATGAGATAAACTCCATTTTGCACAAAAAAGAATATGAAAAAAACATTATAAATAATTACTAAGCATTCTGACAGTGTGCAGGAATTGTCTTTACTGTGAATGAAGAAAAATGGTGTTTTAAAATACTTTAATGTCAGGAACAAAAAAAAAAAATTCAGTGCTTTTGGCTAAAAAATTTTATCAGAATCTATTGAGAGGAAGGAAATTGAATGTACTATGAGAAATCTAAACTTTCAACTAGCCATGTCTGAAGTAAGGCTATTGCTATTTTTGTTTATGCATGCAACCTGCAGATACATAGATCTGTCATAGTTCTGAATTGGAGTCCTGTCCTCCATTAATTTCAAGATAAATAATTGATTAGACAAATATCAGTGTGGAATCTGATGGATTTCTAAAGATTCTACCATTGCTGTCAACATCTCCAGATGAATTATCATCACAATGAGTAGAAGTTACTTAAAGATGAGCATTACGAGTTACTTTCTTCTGGACTGACTTTTTTAAAGAAATAAAAACAGGAAGATAAAAATGTTAAAATATGGTATGATCTGCAACTCAGTGCATACAGATCTTAAAAACTGACCTGGTTGGAGAATTTTTTACAAAATTTTACGATTTTCAGTGAATTAGGTTGTTCCACTGACACGTAAAAGTATTGGCATTATTTGTTGAGGAGAAAAGACTGTTGAAGAACTGGCCTAGAACATGGCATGCCCAGGATTAAGTCCATTCTTAGCCTTAATAATAATAATTTTAAATGAGAAAGTCATCTACAGTCCATGTAGACAAGAGATCAGAGTTTGGGTCTGCCTCCAAAGGTCAAGTCTTCTCCTGCAAACCACTCCAGCTCCAAACACCACTCCTGTTGCTGAAAAGCTCCACAGCTGACTTGAGAGCTGTGTGCCTACAAAGCTTGGAAGTGTCTTAGCAAGGCAGAGGCAAACACAACTACCTGGATACAGCTGAGGGAGCAAAGGGTTGGCCAGACTGCCACGGGCACACTTAGAGGGGTTTCTCCCTTCATCCCTCTTTGAGAAAGGGGCAATCTCCCAGCTTTCAAAGACAGGGATATTCTGAAGAGATACAAGGCCAGCAATTAACAGAAGCTTATAAGCAAAAGCCTGAAGGATGCTGAGATCTCTTAGCATTTTGAGGTTTAAACCACTTCTCCAGCCTTAAAAAGGAAGGGAAGCAAGAGATGCTGAGGGGATAAGCAGCAGCTTAAAAAAAACCCAAACCAAACCAAACCAAAAAGAACAAAAAAAAAAAAAAGGAAAAGAAGGGGCACAAGATGCTGTGCAGACTGCACAGGCATTTGGGCACGATTCAGTGCTATTGTTTACAAATAGCCATCAAGTCAGCTGACTTAGTGCTTGTGGTGCTTATGGTGCATCTGGAGAGCAAGAAAAGGAAATAACAGAAGAAGCACACCATCTGCCTTCTGCTGGAGAAAGAGAGTTTGGGGTGAAAATTTGGATAGTGCATGAGAACTTCTACAAAAATTGAGACCACTGGTCTCTTGGAAACCAAATTTTGTTTCTGACTGAGCCCATTGCCAGCATAAATGTCACCATAGAAGATGACTGAATTGCCTTCCTAGAAGCAATTTTTTCTTTTTAACCCTGGTTACAACCCTAAAGAAGAACACAGGAACTATGCTAACAAAAAGGGCGTGTAAAAATTACTTTTTAGTAAATATGTGTTCTCTTATGTTTGCAAGTAAAGAAAGTATACATGTAGTTGCTGTTTACTCATAGCATTCGTCTTGGTGTCCAGAATTCTGCATCTTATTAAATCATATATACATGACATATAACATATTTGTCTACATGTTCCTAGTGAGGCCTCCTGAATTTACATTCCTTTCATGCAAACCATCCCTTTCTTATGAACAATGCATGGTTTTTCTTTATGCTGAAGGAGCCTCCCCTCTTCTAGTTTGAGCTTGTCCTTCAGCCCTATACCCCTGTTACACTGACTCCTCAGTCAGAGTGATGGTATCTCTCAGGGAGGTGATAAATGCCTGTGCAGACTCAGCATCAGAGCACTGAATCGCTTCAGTCAGTTTTGCTTCTTTGCAACATTCAGAATTCATAGGGGGGAAATTAGGTGTTTTTATTAGATGTGTTTTTCTCAGTGCTTTTAGGTAATGATTTTATAAAATCATAATATGAATCGTTACAACTGTGCTTTTCAAATAATCTTAAATACCTGAATTTAAAAACACATATAGCTACATAGACCTATAAATCTATATCTATGTAGTTAAAATCTGTGACTATGTAGATATATTTTAAACCTGAAGAGGCCTCTCATTATCTTATTTGACCAATCTAACATGATTTTGCTATGAGACATTCCGAAGCCAGCAGACTGTTTTTCTTCTTGAAGTCAAGGTAAATGCATATGATATTTTGGAAGCACATTTTTAATGATCTAAATAAATAGTGTTTATCTATGGATGATACCTGATGAATAAAACTAGAAAGTATTACAAGGTCAGGAGTCCTGTATTGTTAGGTGGCAGGTATTTGCTGCAGACCATATAAACTCAACCCACTGGCAAACTCTGTGCTGACTTCCAAGAGCAAGGCTAGTGGTGCTGTGTTACCTTAACTATATAAAAGTACAAAGCAGAAGATAATGGTGTACAAATGCCTTTGAGCTGCTCCTATATACTGCCAACACTGAGCTGCTTGGAGACTTGAAGAAAAGCTTATGCACTTTTAGTTTGTAGACTTCTACTGACTGTAGGACAGCCTGTGTGATTTCTGAAGCAGTATGTGGTGTGACCATGCCCCAGAAGTGTCTTTCCAACTTCTAATACTGAGCCCAAAACATTTATACAAGAGTTTGCAAGGAAATTCTTGGACAGCACCTTCATAGCTCTGTTTCACAATAACAGCACCACTCGAATTTTGCTTGCAAAAGCGTATTTCTAGAAACTGTGTATGTTTGTCTTTGGTCTTTTTGCACAGTGTAAAGGTTAAGGTATTGGTGAATCTGTTTGTGTGTAAAGTATTCCAACTTTTCTTGCAGTATTGATTTCTCAAGCTTAACACTCATACAGGAAATGATAGGGATACTTAATTTTGATCGGTTTCAAGGGAACTTCAGAATTCAGAGAAGCTGTGGCTGCCCCATCCCTGGAGGTGTTCAAGGCCAGGCTGGACGAGGCTTTGAGCAGCCTGGTCTGGTGGGAGGTGTCCCTGCCAGTGGCAGGGGGTTGGAACTCGATCTTTAAGGTCCTTTCCAATCCAAACCATTCTATGGTTTTGTGATTCAAAGGAAATCTGACTTCCAACTCAAAGTATTTAATCATTTGGAAGAAAGGGTGGTAAGCTGAATGCCCTCAGTGTGCTAGTAAAGATGTATGGGCTTGTAGATGTGCAAATCAAAGGCAGAAGACTAGAAAAACATGTCCACTATAATTCTTGCATCACTGCTTTCATTTATGAAAATACCTTGTACCAATCAGTCCATATCCTGTAAAAGTTATGCTTTACACTTGCAGAGATATGAAAAGTGTGGAAGTAAGTCCCCTTATCCTGTGCTTTAACAGTTTTCAATGTTTATTTTCACAGTGCATTGATAATATAAGGTGCAATGGTTTAATGACCATAGTGTTTGAAGAAAACTCTAAAGTCACGGTGCCACATATGATCAAGTAAGTGCAACATTTTTTTCCCAGTGAACAAAATAGCTTGTTGTTGGTTTTTTTTTTTTAATAAAAGTTTTAACAAAAGAAAAAGTGTATTTGGAGCATACAACCTTTAAATTTCTTTTTTGCCCCATTTTTGTTGAATGATACTGAGTCTGCATCCCAAAACATAGCTCATATCTTTTCAAATGTCTTTCTAGAAATGGTGGGGATGACTCAAAATTTTAAAATCTAATTTCACAGTATTGTGCTCCATGGGGCTAGAGCTCAGATTTTTCTATTATTTGTGAAGTTGCCTTCAGTTACGCTTGAGTCATTTTATTCTCTGTTCGTTTTTCTCTGTCATACCACTCATAATTTTATTGAATATATTTTAAAATGTGTTCAAAATTTAGGTGACTGCAGACAAGTATCATTTTCCAAGGTGTTTTGTTGTCTTAGCCAAAATTTTTCTTCTCTTTGTTTCTCTTATTTCTGAGAAAATTGTTTTCTGTCATAATTTTAATTGATCACATCAAGGTACCATCATTATTCCTAAACCTGCTTCCTCCACTCTTGGCTTCTTTCAGTCATCTAATAAGTAGTTTTTATTTGTAGGCAGCAATTTTCAGTATATGATTCTACATTTCTGACACAATTTTACCTCTTGGATACTCTACCTGAGTTTTGCCTACTATTACCCAATATAAATATTAAAGAATAGAACATATGGGTAGAAATATAAGTATTTCCTTTCTTACTCTTTTCTGTCACTAGGCCACCTCTCTCCATTTATGAAGGTTTCTCAAATGCCTCTTTTGTAGTTGTTGTCACTACTCTCTTTGTATATGTTTAGAATTGAAAAAGAGGTAACACCTGTGAATACACTATTAGGGCACATACCTTTTATCCCAGAAAAGAAGGGATGTCTTCTTTGTTGTCCTCAGTTTTATTCCAGGAAACTCTCCAGTGTATAACACTTCTGTTACTTGCAGAATGTTAAAAATATGTTACTCTGTTTTCAAATTGTACAGCAAGGTCTTAATCCCAATGTTGAGAGAAAGAAATCTTAATTCTAAGAAACATACAGGATCTTAACAACAGACACATGTTTGGTGTTCTCTTTCTGAGATTCTACTCATCTGAGTTTTAGCACACATTGACTGTTAGAGTCAGATGTCTTTGGATGACATTAAGAAAAATGCCACATTTCTGATGATCTGGCTTAAGAAATAAATTCTTTTTTTGCAGTGTAGAAGTGTATGGAATGCCTTGGTGCCACATTCTAAGAAAACCCAATCATTTTTAACAAAGAGATAAGACAGTATTGAAAGATGCTTTACTTAGTCTCCACCCCATTTTTTTTAAAAAAGTAAACTTTCAGCTAGATAAAATTAAGCAAAACTTAATTTGGAAAAAAAAAAAACAACATAATGAGTAACGTTATTTAAATGATTGATTTTTGTTTTGATGCCCAAGCAAAAATTAGTCCATTTTTTTTTTCACTGAAACAAAGCCTCTCCATAGTTTCTGCTTTGAAATTTGAGATATTTCATACTGTTCTCTTTTTCTTTTTTTTTTTTTAAATAGGTAATTCTTGGAGCCTGAGGACAGGTGTTACCTTGCAGATAAGCTTTAAGCTTAGGTCTAAGGGGTTAATTTTGCTGTCTTTTGCTAGGGTCCTTTCGTTTATTTTAGATAAATCTTGATCACCACAGAAAATATTGCAATCAGTCCATTGTTATTCTATAATGAGCTTCTAATAATATTGGACTACAGGCCACAACAACCTGAAAGACATAAGAGAGGACAATTCTGCCTCTAGTTCCTTTTCAGGAATTCTAGCATCTTTAATGGTTTCTTAGGATTCAAAATGTAAATCAATTATTTGCCAAAAAAATGTTTCAATTCCTTTATTTATGGCAGGTATCACCACAGATTAAGAGTTTTCTTGTGTTGATGAAATACAAGAATGCATATGTATGTGCTACTTCTATGTCGATAGGAACAGCTAAAGTGATACCATTACTGTACCATAATCACTCTTCTTCTTCAGTAAAATGTTTTAAATTTAATTTTTTGTGTAGATCTGATGCTCGTCTTCATAGAGATGACATTGATATCTGCTTCAGCAAAACACTCAATTCCTGCAAAGTACCCCAAATCCGTTATGCGAGCGTCGAGCGCCTTTTGGAGCGGCTAACGGACTTACGATTCCTAAGTATTGATTTCCTGAATACTTTCTTACATACTTACCGCATATTTACTACTGCAGCTGTTGTTCTGGAAAAACTCTCAGACATCTACAGACGGCCCTTCACGTCCATTCCTGTCAGGTGAGCTCTGGGGTTTTTCCCTTCTACCATAGGTTTCTTAGGGAATTACCACGGTGTCATTTGTTGCTAGTTTTTTTTTTAACCATGATTTTCTGTTATATAAATAACCTAAGAAGAGGTTATTAAAGAGCTTCCTTTGTAAATAGGACATAAATTCTTAAGTTTGTCTCAACCTTCTGCTGAGGCTTTGAGGACTAAGTGTCATACAGAGTTCACACTGCCATGCAGACTTGCACAAACTTTGTGTTTTCACTTAAATCTGTTTGGTGTCTGTTATCATCTTTTGGGTTTTGTTTTATTTTTTTGTTTCTTGCTCTCAGGTCTTTAGAGTTATTCTTTGCTACCAGTCAAAACAACAGAGGAGAGTACCTGGCTGATGGGAAGTCACCACACCTCTGCCGCAAGTTCTCTTCTCCTCCTCCATTGTCACTCTCCAGGACTTCCTCACCTGTAAGAACCCGAAAACTGTCATTGACCTCACCACTGAATTCAAGGATCGGTGCCCTTGACCTCTCTACTTCGTCTGTGGCGAGCAGTCCTACCTCGACCTACAGCCCAGCCACTTCCCCACCACCAACGGGTAACAAAGTACCACTCGACCTTAGCAAGGGGCCCTCCTCTCCTGAGCAAAGCCCAGGCTCCATAGAGGACAGCTTGGAGAACCCTCGCGTTGACCTCTGTAACAAGCTGAGAAGAAGTATTCGAAGAGGTATTATATACCCACAAAATACTGAATTTTTACTTTTGATAGCGTAGTCTCTGAAGTCAGCTTGACTTTTCACAGAATCATAGAATTGTTTGGGTTGAAAGGGACCTTAAAGATCATCAAGTTCCAACCCCCCTGCCATGGCCAGGGACGCAGGGACACTAGACCACATTGCTCAAAGCCCTGTCCAGCCTGGCCTCAAACACTTCCAGGGTTGGGGACTAAAAGATGCACTGGGCAACCTGGGCCAGTATCATCACTCTGAGAGTGAAAAATTTCTTCCTGATATCTAATCTGAATCTCCCCTCTTCCAGTTTGAAGCCATTACTCCTCATCCTATCACTACATGGATGAGTGCCTTGGTAAGAATTTTGGTGTTGTATTATGCAGAGGGATTGTTTTTTAAAGAATGTAGTATATTGTTTTAAAAAAAACCCCACTATTTTAAACTGGCAAGTTAGCCACCTTAGCATTGTAGGAGTCTATGCTTGGCCATGCTTTATACTTTCATAAAATACTGAGTGGATGATATACACTGCATAAGAAGAATTTCCCAACTCTACATACCAAATACTATATTTTATATATAAAAATAGTCTATCGCGTTATTCATTTAAAAACATCCAGCATAGAGAAACACAATGGTTAAGTATATCATCCTTGTAAAAGGTCCCTCTCCAACTTTCACTTAGGCCCCCTTTAGATACTGGAAGGGACTATAAGGTGTCCCCTAAGCCTTCTCATCTCTGGGCTGGACAACCCCAGATTTTTTTATCAGATTACTGCTGAGAAAGTGTTTCTCATGTCTTTTTTTTTTTTTTTTCTCCTGATCACCGTAAACTGTGTTGTGAAACCAAATACTTTTCTTCTGCTTCTCTAGTAGAGGCTGCGATGTGTTATCTTTTTCCATTGCTTTGTCGCTTCTTTGTAGGAACAGCAATATTGCAAAATGACCTTGTCTGTTTTCACTTCAGCAAAGTGTTAGGGAGAAAGACAGAAGCTGTTTTTCCTGAGATGAAAGATTTTTTGGAGTTGTACTGTTACTACAGAAAGATAAACTATTAAGTTTAAAAGAAATAGGGATGTAAAGACCTAACAACTTTTAATATTTACAGAACAGGGCTAGTTTTCCAGAAAGATTTAATCACTGATCCAAACAAATAATTTATGTGATGGACTTAGTATGTTGGTGAGATTTGAGATTCATACCACCTGCTTGTTATCCATCCAGAAGGTAAATGTCTAAAATAGATTAATTGCTCCTGTGCAAATGCCCGTTTTCCTCTGCAGATTGTGTAAGGCACCTTGGAATAGATGCTACTTCCAGAGGGCTAAAGTTGGTTGAGGAAAACCTCACTATGGGCATCTGGAATGGGATCATTGCACATACAGATGGCAAAGAATGCAGATCTAATGTCATGGAATGCACTATTGTGTGCTTATTTCTCGTTGCTCTTTGGGGGAGGGATGGTCTTCCTCTGAATTGGAATAGAAGTATATAGTAATTTTCTGTGTTGTTGTTACATTAAACAGAATATGAGGAAATAAAAAAAAAATCTATATTATTCCTAACATTAATGTTTAGAAATGGTCTTACATAGCCTGACTTACAGTCTGATGAATTTGAATTGTAAATCTAAGCAAAACGTAGCTCAGTCTTACTTGCAAGTACTGTAACAATGAAAATTGATATAACCCAAGAGGAGAGAGAAAAAGATTACCAAATATAAACTAAGAAAAATATGATTGAAGCATTATGTCTACTCCTTACTGATAAATTGAAATGAGTGCCTTGGTAAGAATTTTGATGTTGTATTATGCAGAGGGATTGTTTTTACAGAATGTAGTATATTTAAAAAAAAAACACAAACCACTATTTTAAACTGGCAAGTTAGCCACCTTAGCATTGTAGGAGTCTATGCTTGGCCATGCTTTATACTTTCATAAAATACTGAGTGGCTGATATACTTAACCATTGTGTTTCTCTATGCTGGATGTTTTTAAAAGAATAATGAGATAGACTATTTTTATATATAAAATATAGTATTTGGTATGTAGAGTTGGGAAATTCTTCTTATGCACTTGTGTAACTACATTCAAATCAATGTGATAGCACGGCACGTCCCAGAATATAGACCATGCATTAAAATAAATTGTACACAAGTAAAGGCAGTCTTAGGTGTAAGGTTTTTTTGCTATACACTGCACAGTAAACTAGTAGGGACAGGTTATTCTGGCTTAGTTTTAGCATGAGGTGTTGTTGCAGAAGTATTCAGATTTTGCATTCCAGTCTGTCAGAGCTGGAAGTGTCATCTGGGCAGTGTCAGGAACGTTTGGAAATGGCAAAAGCCTCATATAAATGCTAAATTGCTGTCTGTGCAGTGTCTCTAGTCCCTTTGGGGAGCTCCTGGTAAGCTGTTTGCACTCAATTTGGAGGAATTTGCAGCTAGATGGCTTTGTTCTGAGGGGGAAAAGCCTTTTTGTCACCCAGCTGCATATAGCGTGTTGAGAAAGAGGACTAAGTTTATAAAGAAATCTCACAGGGAGAATGGAAATGAGTAATCAGGAGAACTGTAAGATACTAATCTGCAAGTTTCCTATCATACGCGGTCTGCTTCTTTGTCTCTGAAGTTTTCTGTGTAAGGAGACCAGTTCTATTTAATCATGAACCACCACCCCATTATGGTTCATACTGTTGCTCTAGTACTGCCATATTTCCAAGAAAACATATATGGCTTAGATCCATTATAACCATATAAATTCTGTTCCCCGGGACATATTATTATGGTAGTTGTTGTTATGTTGTCTCCTTAAACGTCCTTTTGTATCCTGGAATTTTCACTGAATTTCACTGAATTTTTTTTAGAGTTGGAAAGGACCGTAGAGATCAACCTTCTTCATCCACTTCTGAAATTGTTTGTTTTCAAAGTCTGGTTTTTTTTTTTTAAAGGTGGCTTTTTTTTAGTATATATTTTTATACATACAATATTTATGCTGCAGGTGCAGTTTTCATTCGTATCAAATGAAGGATATCTTTTAGCACCTTATTTTCCCTTATTTCGGAAGTAGTATTTCTACCATTCCTTTTTTATTCTTCCTATAGAAGAACTCCTCTATGAAGTAATCTGCTCTCCAGTGCTGTTTGGCCATTTTACCAGGGAGTTTCTGATTACATGTGGTTAGCCCACATCTGACATTAATTTCCCTAGCTCATATAAAACCTGTAACTTAAGGTATCCTTCTTACATGTGTGCTTCATTGCATATTCTGCTGACTTGAAGTGCAGTCTTATCCAAGTTATTTTTAAAACTGACAACTTGCTGTTTTTCACCAAATTCTTTATTTATGAGATTTTGTGTGGCTTTGTCGTTGGTAAAAACTTTCCCAGTCATTTAAATCCATCCAGGGGATAATTATGAGTCTTCTTAATGCAAAAGATTCATGGTAAATTTCAGAAGCAGTACTGTTTAAAACGACTATAAACCACAGATTAAATGGAAATAACTTTGTGTTAGATGGTATTTAAGGGTATTAGGTTGGTATTGAAACACAGGTATTAAGTGCTATTAATTTATGGCCATTTTTTGAAATATTACCTTTTGGTGAAGCCCCCTTTAGTGTACATATTTGATGTACATATTTATCAGTGCAGTCCAGTTCAGGTTGTTCAAAACTGATCACTTTCAGACTTTCTATCGTTTGGTGTTTGTAAACTGAGAGTCCTGAATCACTCACATACTCTATCATCTCTGCAAGTAATCCGATTACACTCTGTGCTTTTAAAACAACATATCTTAAAGCCCCATACTGTAGTTTCTATGACCTCTTGATATTTTCAAAGAACATTCATACTTGATAAATATATTAATAGAAAAGAATAAAATAGAATAGTTGATACTTTAATATAAGTTGTTATTAATATCATATCATATCATACACATGAAAGAGATGTAAATTATGAGCGATCATCCCAGTATTAACATTTATTCCCTTTTAAAGCAGCAGTTCTTGAATCTGTGTCAGTGGACCGGACAATTCCTGAAAGCACCTCAGCAGTGGATACCACAGAGCTTTCCCCATGTAGATCCCCTTCGACACCACGTCATCTCCGGTATCGTCCACCTGGAGGTAAGAACCTGCTATTTCTTGCCTCTATCAGTCACTTTAAAGAGTTTAAATACTGTAGCTGTAATCTTTGCAGGATGTTAGAAAGGAATACTGTTTGAATGATGTGTTTTGCTTGCATTTTCCTTATTTCTCAGGTATTTTTTTTTTAAAAAAAAGCGCTGTTACAATGTGGATCACTCTGGTTAATTTGTATAATAATGACGAGATTTGGAAGAATATTTGGACTTCGGTATGATGAAACGTTCTTAAATAGTCCGAGCAAGATGTGCTGAAGTTCAAGACTAATTTTGAATCAATCCTATTTACAGAACTCTCAAGACCTTGACAGATTTCTTTCAGCTATGAAGGGGACATATTTTGGGCACCATATGTAATCATGAAATACACAACACCCGTTATTGTCAATGGGGAGTGACTGTGTCTGTTTCTTTGTATAACACTGAACATTTACAGATGGTGTCACATTATTCGTTCCAAAATTTGAATAAACTGCTCAATTGAAGAGGAAAAGTGAGAGCTAGAGCTCCTCAAATAGCTCTCACGTGGCTCTTTGAAATCATTAGCAGAGCTGTGAGCTACGTCCATGAACGCTAAAAATGCTGCCCTCTCATGCAAGCCAGATTTCTAGGCAGTTATCTCATGTCTGGGATTAAAACAGCAGAACCAGAGCAGAGTCTTCTCAACTGTTAATAAGTTGCTGAGACACTTTAATTTTAAACCAATGTGTTATTGGGCATGTTTATGGTGAGATGGCAAGATTAGGGATTTGGAAACTGTGGGGAACAGTGCCATATTATCTGAGTACTTGTCAGAAGCAATGTTCACAGGACTCACTCTACAGAAAGTTTGATAAGTTGTGCAAAATGGTACTCATCCTAGGCATTGACCTGGGAAAACATGTGAATATAGTTATCAGAAGTTGGATAATATGCTTAGTTCTCTGACATGAATTTTTTGTTTAGGTTAATTCTTTCCACCATTGGTTTTGTAGTATTTTTTTCTTTTTCTGTTTGGTTACTGCTTATTCCTCACCTTGGCAGTGTCTTAGAGATTTTTTTTCCATAGCAACGTTAATTACACCAACTTGGAAATTAACTTAAATCACAAATATGATTATGATGTTTTTATTTCCGTTAATATAAAGTCCTCTGGCAATGAAAACATTGAGTGTACACGAAGTATAAACATTAGCAAAGATTTTAAATATTACTGTTGCCTAATTTGAAAAATCTGAAAAGTGTGTAGAAGTTGTTAACTTGTCTCTGTTCCCTTTGCAGTACAAGCTGCTGACAACAGCCACTGTTCCGTTTCTCCTGCCTCTGCTTTTGCTATTGCTACAGCCGCAGCAGGACACGGGAGCCCACCAGGTGAGAGAAATGCACTGTACGAGAGAGATAACAATAAGATACCCAGGTCTCAAGAGGTAAATATTTCTAAATAACGCAGTTACCTGAATCCTAAACAGCCTCTGATATGTTACTTCGATCTGATGGTGTTTTGAGCCTGGAATCCTGCCCTTTGTGTGGACATTGCAGTACAGCACCCATAGATAATTGAAGCCTTTGCTTCCATTTATGTAGCCGATAGGAAGATATTTGCCATGTTGCTCCTTTAATTGAAAGTGACCCATAAGAATGACTTAAACAACTTAAGACAGGCTGTTCAGGTACATCCACCCTGTTGCATTTCCATTTGGCTGATGAAGCAATATGTGTCACCAAAGAGTAAAATCATCTTTTAGAATGTCTGCTTGAAAGAAGGAAAGGACAAGAATGTATTCAGAAATGTCATTTAGAACAAAACATGAAACCTAACAAATGAGGACTGCATACTCTACCACATATCTTCAAGAAATTCATGTAAGCTTTGTGCCTTTGTTTTGTGGACTCTAAGGAGATTGCCAAACTAGTCAGTGAGGTTTTGAACTATTATGGTATAAACCAACAATAGCTTTTCTTACTGGCTTAAATCAGAATTATTTTTATCACTCCACATGATCTATTAGTTGAATTCTTATATTCTGTCCTTAATACTTATAGTCCAGTCTATTACTGAAAGATTGATATTTTATGTGTATGTAATCTGCTTAACATCTAGATCATATTCTTCTTGTTTGGTTTTTTTTTTTTTTTTTTTGTATTCCCTTGCAACTTAAGATTTTATTTTGGAAATAAGCCTTTTTATATCCAAGGTTGGTATACATAAGAGCAGTTCTACTTAACTAAATTATTGCAAATGTCTACCATATTTTCCTTGGAATGAAGCTGTGTTGTCTACTGACTGGAGGTATTTAGTGCAACTTAAAATACTGGATTTAAGTTTTGAATTTGCTTGCTGTCTTGCTGTGTGCCCATGACATATTAATAACTTCCACTAACTGAGCCCTGCCCTAGGTCATGTTACAAATAGAGAGCAAATTTTTTAAAGTCCACAAAAGCACTTTCACTTTGAAGTGATGCACTCAAACCTATAGTTCATTTGGTTGTGTACGATAAAGCATAGTCTAATTGTAAATTAACATCTGCCTCTTTTCCATCATAAGTGTTGGAATGTCAAGAAACTGCTTTGAAGGCCCTAGTTTCAAAATCACTCATGAAATTCTGTGCAAACCAGTAAACCATCACCATTGTTTTCAGTGGGTTTTGTATCCACTGTGTCTAGCGTTGTGGTCATTCACTTGATGAGTGAGTAGGCATCATCAGAAAATAATTTCTGGATAAACACGGATCAGTGCTCCTATTACTCTTGTGTACTTCCTGTGATTTTAGATGATCACAAGAGAGTAATGCTCAGTTTTAGGAGCTTTATGAACCTGTCATAAACATGTATTTAGCACATTTCTTTGAAATGATTAATATCTTCTGCCTCATCAGAAAGCTCTGTAGTCACAGAGTCTATCAGAACCAGACATGACAAATGTTTAATCATCTCCTGTGGAGAGTGCTGGCCATAACATTTTATAATTGCTGCCACTATGCGATGATAAGTTCATATACTGGTACGTTTGCAAAGCTCTGAACAGCTCTCCCAGACATACGATGTCTTTGCTTATATAATGATAAGCAACTGAGAGAACATGGCTTATGTTGTTCTTCTCTGCAGGCTTCATAACGCAAGTGGCTTGATGGGAAACCAAAGTTGAAAGACTTCTCAGTACTTCGGTCTGCTTTAGGTGTTGGTGCAGTTTCCCCTTTGGATGGGGCCTGAGTGCAGGTCATGTTGGCAATGGTTTCAGTCTGCTCCATCCCCACTGTGTGGGGGTTGGTGCTGTGCTTCAGGGACCTTGATAGTGTCTTTGGGGCACGCTTATCTGTTGGATTCATTTGTTATCTGGGTGCACGAGGTGCACATGTAGGGCTAGCAGGGCCCTATTTATGTCTCATGCTTGGGTTACTGCACCACGCTACATGCTGCACTACTTTACAAGCTGCTGAAAAGCAAGTGCTGGGCAACATGGCATTGCTTTACAGCACACAGAGCTTCCTGGAGTATGTGGAACCTTACTCTGAACCAGGATGGTTCAGGTTCTTACACTTCTCAGCAGTTCTTTTTAACTTACAGATTTCATTGCTGTTAATTTCACTGGTTTGACTGCTTTTATGATGCCAAAGTGTACTACCTGTCCTACTGTTTAGCCCATCTGTCTAGTTAAATATTAATCTCTACACATCTTAAACGTGTTTTTGTCTATTCTCTTTCAGAAAACTTGCATACCACTTGTTTATTTTAAGAGCGTGATAAAGATAAATAGAACTGTGAAGTTGAAAGTACAGGAAGCTAAATTAGGCACCCCAGGTGCACAGCTTGGTGCCTGCATGAACAATAATATGCCCAGTAGGGGTAAAGAGAGCATGTGTCTTTTACATGTTCTTTCTCTTTGGAGGCACATGAAGAATAGCTGGATGGTTCATGGCTTGCTGCAGTTGCAGTGCTCTGTCACCATTAGTAGATTGCTGCACACCTTCATTCTTTTCCCAGCTTATAAAAATAGGATAGCAATGCTCACACATTCTAACATAGCAATGGACAGGTCAAATGATCTTTGTTCTCCAGCTTCCTTTCATGGCAATAAAGTTCACTTTTCACCAAGGGAAGAGGACAGTTACACAAGCATCCTTCTCCAGAACAGTGACAGATACCCAATTTTTGCGACTGGATCTGAAATAATATAAACTCAAGCTGTTGATACAGGCCTGTGTTTTCTTTACTTAATCTGAATTACCATCTCCCTTCTCATGACTCTTTGTCACGGCTCCTAGCACTTCTGTTCACCTGTGCTTCTCAGAGTGGTAGATAGTCCCTGAGCAATCGCAAACATAGGCCTCATAACTCAGAGGCATCGGTTACTTAGAACCACAGAACCATAGAACCATCTGGGCCGGAAGGGACCTCCAAAGGCCATCTAGTCCGACCCCCCCGCAGTCACAGGGACACCCCCAACTAGACCAG